>BGPR01000001.1:7464920-7694115 GCA_013235015.1 Araneus ventricosus
TATGTATCAACACGATGCGTTTCTTTTTAATAGAAATCTTTAAGAATTCCCAGCTCAGCAGTTACGGCGACATGAACCTTGAGTATGAATATTCTGGTCACTGTGAACTACCACTGCCCTGGAACCGAACTATGTTGCAAATAAAATCTGACGTGGAGAAGAAAACTGGATTTGAGTATAATTTTGCACTACTTAATTTCTACGAAAGTGGTCATGCAAAGATCGGTGCACATAAAGACGATGAACCCTCCCTGGACCAATCTGTGGACATCGCAACACTCAGCTTTGGAGCCTGCCGTGACATGATCTTCTCCAAAAAGGGATGTAAATCAGTGGGACAAGCGTTGGAAGCAGGATCCCTCTTGCTAATGCACGATCAAAAAGAATGGACTCATGCTATCCCCCTCAACCTTGTGTGAAAGAACCTCGCATAAGTCTTACCTTTCGCCGAGTTTGGTCTTCTTTGCAGCAAAGCTTGGATGAGATGGAACGTGAATATTCGATTCCACCATGTAAACGTTTACGTCGAGAGTAATTATGTATTATTATCATCAGTGTGAAAATATATATATATATATATATAGATAATATTTTTTCATGATAAAATGTTGTTATTATTATTTTTCATATTATTATTATTAGTAGTATAAGAATGATTAAAAAGTTTTAGTTATTTCTATCACAAGTTGTAGTAAAAAGAAATAAAATTTTAATAGTTTAAAAAAGCAATGTGCTAAGTTCAGACTTCTCTTCAAATCATATATTGAAATTCTTTTAGCAGATTTTTATGGTTTTAATAAAACATTTATATAATTACTTTATAGGATGCGCGAAGGTTGTTCGAGTGACGAGTTACCAGACAATCAGTTTGGACATAAATGCTTTGAAACACGACTTAGCAATTTCAATCGATGTATTGCCTTCATAGATATGAATAACGCTACTCATGATTTTGTATACGACAACAGTAAATTATAAGCAGGAGAAATGTGAAATAATCCGTGATTAGAATTATCTATGACGAACACCGTATACAGTCAAATATTATCTAAATTTTTTAAGATAAAATAATTAGTGACATAAAGGTGAAAACAGGTAAGCATCATCACAGGGTATAATGCAAGCCTTTTATCGTTAATCTTATATTTGAAGCAAAACACAGTCTTTGTAACTCTTTATGGATAAAACAGACATTTAGCAAAAAATGTGCATTGGTTGTTAATATTATTGAAAGAAAATTATATATTTGATAGAACCTCGAACTATGGTAAAGGAATTAAAATTATGGATAGGAGACAGTGTATTTTCATGCTTTCGTTTGTTCAAATAATTCTGACATTTTTGAGTTTAAGAAAATGATTAAATCTTTAAACGCTGAAATAAAGACTATTTCTCTAACTTGCAGCAATTTTAACATAAAGCAGTCAACTTTAAAATAGTTTCATCTTTGATATTTTCGAAATTGTTAGGAAAACGAAATTTGAAGCTTCGTGAAGGTATGTGAAGATATTAAAGTGAATTTGCTAAGGTTAATTTTACATGGAAACGATTAATTTTCTGAAATAAAATTTATCTTTGAAAATTCATAACAATTTTTTCTTCTATAATCTTCCTTAAAAGCTTGAAGTAAGATAAATTTAATGAATGTTATTAATAAAATAAATTGCTATATTCAAAAGAATCTATTTTCATGATAATGAAATTAAAGCATGGATGAGAAAAAGAGTCAATTCAGACATTTGTTTGTTAAAATGAAGTCGACACTTTTAAGCTTGAGAAAACTATTAAACCCTGAAATGTTAAAATGAAGACTATTCCTTTAACCTGAAGCAATTTTTTTTATAATCAAAGGCAACTAACTTTAAAATAATTTCACGTTTTGTTATTCTTGGAACTGATAGAAAATCGAAATTTTAAGTTCAATAAATTTCGTTATGCAAGAAAAAAAAAATCGTTTCCGTCATTGGAAGAAATGTGTCCAAAATCAAAGTGAATTTCAATCATGAGAGGAAAATTAGTCAGAGCTAACTAATTAGAAGGAAAAAAAAGTGTAAAATAAAATAAGATTGAAAGAAATAAGAAATTAAAAAGAAAGTCGAAATAAATCTAAGTCCTTAAAAGCAGAAATCACTCGATTTTTTTATGTATCGAAAGAAAGATATGTTTAATCAGACAGAACTTAATTAGACATGTTTTTCATAAGATCCACTCTAAGTATGACATAAGGAAATTGTGACAATCGGTCGATTAATGGAAAAGAATTCGTGATAAGAATTATCTATGTTGAATATTCTCTAAACTTTCGAGATAAGATAACCAGTGGGACATGAGGTATAATGCAATCTATGTTGAATATTCTCTAAACTTTCGAGATAAGATAACCAGTGGGCATGAGATATAATGCAATCTTTTTCATCGATATTCGAATGAAATCACAAAGTCTTTACAGATAAAAATAGAGATTAAACGTTCTTTTCTGGTAGATAATATGGAAGCTAAATTTATTTGATCAATGTTAAAGGAATTAAAACATGGAAAAAGTGAGTTTGTAAGAATAATGCCAGCACTTTTAAGTTTGAGAAAAAATAATTCGAATTTCCACATAACTTTCAAAGAGTTTGACGTTTTGTTATTCCCCCGGAACAGTCACAAATCGGAATTCAAAGTTTTACTAACTTATTCAAATCTAAGAGATTTTTAGTGCTCTTGTATTTTATTGATAGAATATTCAATAATCGTGTTTGTTAATGGAAAAATAAGCTCAAATAATAGAAAAAGTGAACTTGAATGGTTGATGCTAAATTAGAATGGCTGAAGCAAAATTGAATTAATCTATGTTGAAGGAATTAAAATGTGTAGAAATATGAGATTGTAAGAATAATGTCAACACTTTTAAGTTTAAGAAAATAATTCGAACTTTCCACGGAACTTAAAAATAGTTTGACGTTTTGTTATTCCCGAAACAGTCACAAATCGGAATTCAAAGTTTCACTAACTTATTCAAACCGAGATTTTTAGCGCTTTTTTATTTTATTGATAGAATATTCAATAATCGTGTTTATTAATGAAAAAAATAAGCTCAAACAGCTGAAAAAAGTGAACTTGAATTGTTGTTGTTATTGAAGCTAAATTTATTTGATCTATCTTAAAGGAATTAAAACTCGGAAAAACGTGTGATTTAAGAATAATGCCAGCAGTTTCAAGTTTATGAAAATAATTCGAACTTTAAAGTGTTTGACGTTTTGTTATTCCCGAAACAGTCACAAATCGGAATTCTAAGTTTCATTTCGTTAACTTATTCAAACCTAAGAGATTTTTAGTGCTCTTGTATTTTATTGATAGAATATTCTGAAATAATTTTTGTTAATGGGAAAAATAATTTCAGGACAAAGAGCGAAGTTGAATTGTTGCTGTTATTGAAGTTAAATTTATTTGATATATGTTAAAGGAATTGAAACGTGGAAAGACATACGTTTGTAAGAATAATGCCAACACTTTCAAGTTTAAGAAAATAATTCGAACTTATAAAGAGCTTAACGTTTTGTTATTCTCGAAACAGTTAAAAACGGATTTATAGGTTTCATTTCGCTAACTTATTCAAAACTAAGAGATTTTTAGTGCTCTTGTATTTCATTGGTAGAATATTCAATAATCGTGTTTGTTAATGGGAAAAAATGAGCTCAAATAACTGAAAAAGTGAACTTGAATTATGAAAGAAAAATAAATCGAAGCTGGTTCATTAGAAGAATTATTCTTATAAAACTGATTTAATTAAGAAAAAGATATTATGAGAATTAGCATCTAAGTAAGCTTTTTTATATTTAAGAAGAGAAAAAAAAATGAGTAAGATTTTGAAATTTTCCTGAAAACAAATGAAAAATTCGCACGACGAAAAAAAAAATGAAAATAAAAATAAAATAAGATTGTAAGATCAATTCGAGAAATTTTTGTTCAAACAGCCGAGAAAATTCTAAGTCTCAATGAATGGGAAAAACGTTTGAAATATTTTCAAAGTCCGAAAGAAATATGTTTAAATGGATTAATTAAATATTAACATATTAAATAATTAACATAAATTTTAATTAACGTTAAGTAATGATTGAAAATTGTTTAATTATCGCATGAGAAAACTGGATTGAGGCGATGTGTCCTTAAGATGCATCGGGTGATTTGGGCTTGATCTTGCTAATTAATTTAAAAGTTTTCAATTCTCATTTTTTTAAATGCCTTATTTTAATTAATGTTAAGTAACGACTGAAAATTTTTTAATTTTAAATTCTTATGTTTAAATGCTTTATTTTAATTTTTAAGTTTTAATTGCTTTATTTTAATTAACGATAAGTAATGATTGACACAAATCTATGAGAGAGATTAATTGTAAAAGGATGTTGAAAAATGTAAGTCTCTAAAAAAACATTTCCAAAAGTTTTCAAAGTTCGAAAGAAAGATAGAAAAAATAATTAATTCCTTATCAAGAAGTGGTTGGTGGCTTGGGCTAAATCTTGTGAAAAATATTATATCTAATTTATAAGTATCAAATTATTATGTTTATTTTATTTTAATGACTTTATTTTAATTAACGATAAGTTATTATTGATGGAAATCTGCGAGAGAGAGAGATTATTAGTAAAAGGATGTTAAAAACTTCAAGTCCCTAAAAACACTCGAAAAAATTTTAAAGTCCGAAAAAAATAATTAATTCCTTATCTGAAGTCCTAATCTTGAAACGTTATCTTGAAAATTCCTTATCTTGAATATTCCTTATCTGAGAAGTGATAGGGAAGGGAGGGGGAGGGCAGAGCCCCATAGAGCCACAGAGTCACCATGTGGCTGAACCCCCATTTTCTATCTACTGGCAATAATCACTTTATTAAAAAAGAATGTGTTTATGGACCCGATTTTAAAACTAAAAGTGTGTGACAATAGGCTAAAACCTAGAAATACATTAGCATCAAGTAATTTTGACAATAATAGTAGTTTCCCTTTACTCATTTCTTTATTCGTTTTTGCTTCCGTTTCAATGAGAAAACTTAACCTAATTGGATTTTTTTAAAAAGGAAAAATAAGCTTTAAAAATAATTTCAGGGGGTGATGCAGCTCCGCAACTCTACTGGATGAGCCGCCACTAGATAGAGAAGACATCGAATCATCTATCCTATGGAAATAAAATTATCAGCTTAGGGTTGTACTTTCAAGGAATTCAATTGAATGAAAAGACAGCATTACAATGATCTGGAATTTAATTTGCTTTCATGTCGTAAATTAATTTTTTTTGTCAGAGTTAAATATTGTTGCATATTTAAGTCCTTTTTTTACTTTCATTTATATTACAAGATTTTGAGAGGTATGTAGAACAGAAATACGTTTTAGATTGAAAAAGAAAACAATAATATTTTGGATTTTAGACGGTCATGGTTCTAACGCTTCAGAGATTATTCACGTCTTTCCTTCCTGGCCTATCATCTGTGCATCATATTTAATTCGTTAGGAAAAACAGTGATATATATTATGTATGCTAGTCTAGAATGAAAACGATACTCTTCTATTTCTTTTAAGTGTTACTGACAATGTATGAAACGCCGACATTCTATAGAATACCTGGCATTTTATAGAATGCCGGGCATTTTTAGGCGAAGTATGAAATTATTATATACTTTCCATAGGCATTGTATATAATACCTAACCATTCTATAGAATGACAAATGCTATTTAGGCAAAGTATGAAAAAAGATAATAAGTCTATTATTTACAAGACGTGCATTCCTCAAAAATGCAAGTGTTATTTTGAAAAAATAAAAGAGTGCTATAAAAAAATCTTTTATTCAAAATACGCAAAGTAAATTGAAAGTTATACATATCGAAGTTTTTGTCTTTTTTGTTAAAGAAAACAGAATAAAATGTGAACCTACATGTTACATCAAGGAAGGAAATAATTTTATTTTGATTTGCACTTTATTTTATTTCTTATAAAATCGAATGGACGATGTCTTTCATACTTTACCGCTTTGTCATTTGGGTTTCAATAGAATGCCTAGGAAACGTGCGAAATGTTAATCGCTTCGTGCCTTCCAGTTTTCTGCATTCTATAGAATGCCGGCTTTCATATGTTGCCGGTAACATGTGGATTGATTTGAACTTCCAATTTTCTTTAAAGTATTTTCTGTAAAGCATGGTTCTTTCAAGGCATGATTGCGACTCTTTTTATGTTAGTAAATAATATTCGTATAAAAAAATTAAATTTAACTACGATAAAAAAGTCTTCACATGGTGTCATGAAAACTTCAATTCAGCAACAAAACCTCATTAGAAACTTGATATTGTGCTTATTTTAATTTTTTTGTTCATACAAATTAAGCATATAAAATATTTGAAGTCCAAGCATACTGCCTGACGAAAGAAAAATTATAATTTATAATGTAAGAATGTTTTAAATCACTTATTTTTACTTCAATAATTATATCTTATGATTATAATTACGGCTATTGTAGAATACTTTTGTTAACTTAAGAAAAAAGGAAAATTTAATTAATTTTAGCAAAAAAAAAATATTTTAGACTTAATTTTCAAAATGCATATTTCACAGTTCGAGTTGCAGACTTGCGGACTCAAAAATATTATTTTGATAAATATAATTCTAAAAATGGCTTTTTTTACGAAAAAAAATAGCCAAACCTGCCGTAAAGCATCCTACTATTATTTTGTTTGCGATAAGGAAACACGTTTAACGGTTTGTAACAGGAGCTTATTCACCTACCCATCCCTCTTTGCTTATTCACGCGTAAACGAAATTACCCATACACGATACAACTACGTAGTAATACGCATGCGCTCCGATGATATCGTCAACGATATGTACAGAGAAAATTTTCCAAGATTCAGTCGGAGCACATGCGTACAACGTTTTTTCAACTCTGAGAAGGCAATGCAGGGTAACAAGATACGTAGGCAAATCGCTTTCGCCGAGTTGCGATCAGCGACATCTAGTGTTGGAAGTCAACGTAAAAAACTTTTAGACGACCACGTTAAAAAGGGGGGCACAAAGTTTTTTCTTCACGTATTAATATATAGATGATATATGTTTATATTTTTTGAAATTATTTACTTCTGTATTTAAAAATGATTAGGTACTTAATTGAAGACTCATCTGTTTTTTCTATTCTTCAAGGGGAAGAAATAATTTATCTGTAATGATTATTTTCCAACAAATGTTTTCATATGTAGTTGGGCATATTATATATTATAGGATTTGTGCAAAATAACTGACCTTAAATTGATCATGGATAAAGGTTTAATATGCTTAGTAATGAAAATGATAATCTCCTTAAAAAATTTACAATTAAAAATTGCATCCATGAAAAAGTGTAATTCTATTTCAGTCATTTTTATACAAGTTTAGTGCAGTTGCCTCGGACAACTTTTAACTCGAGAAAATATTCAATAATTGAATATTTGTTCATATTATTTTATTAAATATTATAATTACTGCCATCTGTTGTTCATCCTGTCAGGTTTTGATTATGATTTAAAATTACTTCTACAAGTAGTTAACTAAATAGTTTGCCAGAGAAATTAGGATTATGATATGGTTATACTACTTAAAAATATTTATTTCTGTATTTAAAAATGATTAAGTACTTATATGAAGACTCATCTGTTTTTCAATTCTTGGGGGAGGAGATAATTTATCTGTAATGATTATTTTTCAACAAATGTTTTCATATGTAGTTCGGCATATTATTTATTATAGGATTTATGCAAAATAATTGACCTTAATTGATCATAGATAAAGCTTAATATCCTTACTAATGAAAATGATAATTTCCTTAAGAAATTTACCATTTAAAAATTGGCATTCATGTAAAGTGTAATTCTATTTCAGTTAAAGTTATACAACTTTTTATTTGTTTAATGCAGTTGACTCAGGCAACTTTTAACTGACAAAATGTTCAATAATTGGATATCTGTTTATATTATTTTATTAAATATTATAGTATTAAATACTGTCATCTGTACATCTGTTGTTCATCATGTCATATTTTGATTACGATTTGAAATTACTTCTAAGTAGTTTGTTTCTAAAAGTATTTAACTAAATAGTTTGCCAGAGCAATTAGGATTATGGTATATGGTTATATTTCTTGAAATTATTTACTTCTGTATTTAAAAATGATTAAGTACTTAAATGAAGACTCGTCTGTTTTTTTATTCTTGGGGGGAGGAAATAATTTATATATAATGATTATTTTCCAACAAATGTTTTCATATGTATATTATTTATTATAGGATTTTTGCAAAATAATTGACCCTAAATTTATAATGGATAAAGAATAATATCCTTAATAATGAAAATGATAATTTAGTTAAGAAATTTACCATTAAAAATTCCATTCATGAAAAAGTGTAATTCTATTTCAGTTATTTTGATACAACTTTATATTAACAACTTATATTTGTTTAGTGCAGTTGCCTCAGGCAGCTTTTGGAATAACATTTATTAATAACTTTTAAACTGAAAAAATGATATTTCTTTCTAATTTTTACGAAAAAGTTTAAAATAAAGTTTATTAATAAAAGTTAAGCAAATGGGAAAAATAAGCTTGCATGAAAGAGTAAGTTAACCTGTATTTGAGATTCAATAATGTATTTATTAATTTAAAAAAAAAACATGCACAAGAACAAAAATTTTTAGTTCTAATAATAAGATAATGGAAAACTATACACAATTCAGCATAATATAGTTTTTTCTAATATATTTTAAATCTGATCTTTTTCAGAAATATCATAACTTATTAAGGATTATTCTTATGCATCTCCATATTAGAATGAATTTATATTCAAATTACACCTGTGTCCAATCTAAAAAATATTAAGAGAATGAAATTAAGTACCCAACTACACATGAAAACAATTGTTGGAAAGAAGTGCTAAGAAGTGCTTATCATAATCCTAATTACTCTGGCGAACTTTCTAGAAATAATTTCAAATTATCAAAACACGAGTAACAACAGATTCAACTGAAATCTACCCATTACTCCGATCAGCTGTGTAGGCCATCTTCTGCATCATCTCCGATCCGATAGATAAGTCTTCAGTCACATGTATTACAAAAGTGATGCAATCATTCGAAAACGCATGTCACAACAAGAGGGATGATTCACCGAAAGACAATCGTACAAGACCAATAGCAGTAGAAACTGGTATCGGTGGAGGAAAATGTGAGTCACAGAGAAACGTAATACGAGGGAAGAAATAGTTGGTATTTGTGGTTTCACGTTCTAGGGAACTGCAACTTTTCATGGCGCCATCTATTGTCAGTATATAGAACTATAACTAAAACTTTGAAAAGTTTATTAAAAATTAAATAAAAAAATTAAAACACTTTACTTTTAATTACAAATGATTAAATCACACCTTTTTTTTGATATTACGTAGCAAATAACAGTTCGTCAAATATTTGTAATCCCTATTCCGCTTTAGGGATGTCGAATATTTGACGAACTGTTATTTTCTACGTAGTATCAAAAAAATAAAAAATACCAGTGATGAATACTATTGTCAAAAAAATGTGATTTAATCATTTGTAATTAAATGTAAGAGAAGTATTTTAATTTGCATTTTTAATAAACTTTTCAAAGTTTCAGTTTATAGTTCTATATAATGACAACAGATGGCGCCACGAAACGTTACAGTTCTCTAGAACGCGAGACCACAAATATCAACTTTTGTTGCTAAAAATCCCATCTCAATCAATCAATCATTCAATCAATTTCTTTCCTCCTATTGCGTTTCTCTGTGATTCACACTTTCCTCCCCCAATCACTTTCCCCCTCGATAGCAGTTTCTATTGCTATCGAGGGGAAACGATTGTCTTTCGGTGAATCACCCCTCTTGTTGTGATATGCGTTTTTGAATGATTGCATCACTTCTGTAATACATGTGACTGAAGACTTGTTTATCGGAGTTGAGGCTGAAGATCGCCTACACAGTTGATCGGAGTATTGGGTAGATTTCAGTTGAATCTGTACATATGTTGTTACTCGTGTTTTGATGATTTGAAATTACTTCTAAAAAGTTTGCCAGAGCAATTAGGATTATGATATACAAGGTTGTATTTATTTCCAACAAATGTTTTCATGTGTAGTTGAGTACTTAATTTCATTCTGTTAATATTTTTTTAGATTAGACATAGGTATAATTTGAATATAAATTCATTCTAATATGAGATGCATGAGAATAATCCTTCATACTTAATAACAGATGATATTTCTCAAAAAGATCAGATTGAAAATACATTAGAGAAAATTATAATATTCTGAATTATGTATAGTTTTCCCATTATATTATACAAGCATTCTGAATTATGTATAGTTTTCCCATTATATTATATCAGCATTCTGAATTATGTATAGTTTTCCTATTATATTATATTAGCTAAAAATTGTTTCTGTGCATGTTTAAAAAAAATTAATACATTATTGAATCTGAAATGCAGATTAACTTTCTCTTTCATGCAAGCTTATTTTTCCCATTTGCTTGACTTTTACTAATAAACTTTATTTTAAACCTTTTTTTCTAAGAAAAATTAGAAAGAAATTTCAATTTTTCAGTTTAAAAGTTATTAATAAATGTTATTCACAAAAGTTGCCTGAGGCAACTGCACTAAACAAATGCAAGTTGTTAATATCAAATTGTATCAAAATAATTAAAATAGAATTACACTTTTTCATGAATGGAATTTTTAATGGTAAATTTCTTACGGAAATTATCATTTTCACTAGTAAGGATATTAATCTCCATCATCAATTATTCAATTCAATTATTTTGAAAAAATCCTATAAATAATATGCCCAACTACATATGAAAAAATTTGTTGGAAAATAATCATTATAGATAAATTATCTCCTCTCCCGAAGAATAGAAAAACAGACGAGTCTTCATTTAAGTACTTAATGATTTTAAATACAGAAGTAAATAATTTCAAGAAATATAACCATATATCATAATCATTATTGCTCTGGCAAACTATTTAGTTAACTACTTTTAGAAGCAAACTATTTAGAAGTAATTTCAAATCATAATCAAAACATGACACGATGAGCAACAGATGTACAGATGGTAGTATTTAATAAGATAATATAAACAGATATTCATTTCCTCATTTTTTTCAGTTAAAAGCTGCCCGAGGTAACTGAAGTAAACAAATATAAAGTTGTATAAAAATAACTGAAAAAGAATTACACTTTTTCATGAATGCAATTTTTAATTGTAAATTTTTTAAGGAAATTATCATTTTCATTAGTAAGGATATTAAAGCTTTATCCATGATCAATTTAAGGTCAATTATTTTGTACAAATCCTATAATAAATAATATGCCCAACTACATATGAAAACATTTGTTGGAAAATAATCATTATAGATAAAGTATCTCCTCCTCCCCAATAATAGGGAAACAGATGTCTTCATTAAGTACTTAATCATTTTTAAATACAGAAATAAATAATTTCAAGAAGTATAACCATATTATAACGAAATTGTCTTGTGGGTGAACGTGAATGCAATCCAATAAGCAGGATTAAAAAATAAAGCTCTTTATTTTACAAAAATTCCAAGCAAAGAAACGGAGCACAAGTATTAACACAGCAATAATAAAAATTCGCAACAAAGACTACCAATAAATCTCAACACAGCGCTCAAAAGTTTCTTGTTAGCTCACCAGCTTGTTTGCTGATCAAATTCCAACTGAGTCTATATGGCTTGAGAGCTTGCCTTTATACTTTTCAACAGGAAGTGACTTCATTACGTAGGAAGTGGCGTAATCTCTAGAAAATTCATGAAACCAGTAGAAATAGGTTGAAAGTTCGAAGTCCTTCTAGAAAATTCCCTTTGTCGCCAAAGTAGCCAACTTTGCCGCCAAGTCGCCAAAATGACCGCCAAATTTATCGCCAAGTCGCCAAGTTTGTCGCCAATATTAGCATCTCAGGGAAACGACTTTATAGCTTTGTAACATTTCTTAATTTTTTCAATTAAAAGTTTTCCGAGGCAACTGAAGTAAACAAATATAAAGTTGTATATAAATAACTGAAATAGAATTACACTTTACATGAATGCTAATTTTTTAATGGTAAATTTCTTAAGGAAATTATCATTTTCATTAGTAAGAATACTAAGCTTAATCCATGATCAATTTAAGGTAAATTATTTTGCATAAATCCTATAATAAATAAAATACCCAACTACATATGAAAACATATGTTGGAAAATAGTCATTATAGATAAAGTATCTCCTCCTCCCCAAGAATAGGAAAACAGATGTCTTCATTAAGTACTTAATCATTTTTAAATACAGAAATAAATAATTTCAAGAAGTATAACCATATATTGCAATCCTAATGGAGTCAATTCACGGTCACGTGTCTGCTCAAAATGGCCGAAGCTGCGCATGTCATCTAAGCGCTAATCCGCACCACTTTTGCCGATGGCTCTGCAGTTAACATCTTCCGCCGCGCTACAAAGCGGAAGTATTATTTACGTTTTAGTTGCTTTACTTTTCAATCTTATTTCTTTCTATATTTGAATCAAAATTAGATACTGCAGTGTAATTGGATGCTGTAATGCTAAAGCCAACACTGTTTGCCGAGATAAAACGTTTTTTAAGTTTGGTCGAAGAATATTGGAAGGCAAGGTTTTATGCCTTCTAGTTTCATAATATGTTCCGATCACTTCCAAAAAAATTTCTATAGGTACTACATGTTAATTTACAAAACGCAGGTTGTTGAAACAAGAAGCTGTTCCTATTATCGTCTCCAAAACTCCAAAGCAGATACCAAAAGTCGGTTTGCCATCATCAGCAACAGATGAAAACAATTTGCAGCGAGACGAACAAAACAGTGAGTGCACTTCTCATTTTGACAAAAGTTTAATAAAATTAATAATCTTTTAGAATATCGTTTGGAAAATTTTAATACAATTATTACTTTATGTTTGTTTTCCCAAAATCAAAATCTGTATTTTATTGATGAAAGTAAACAAACAACCGTAGCAAAATTTGTCACTCCTAGCTTAAAATTAGTGGATAAATGTCTTAATAGTTTATTCATCTAGTGAATACTTTGGGAAATATGCCTGAAATCCAGGTAATATAGTTGTACTAATTTATTAAAAGTGTCATTAAAGTTCAAAAATTAATATGGTATATAATAAATACATGTTCAGAAACTTAATATGTAAATAGAAAAGAATTAATTATTGAAAGAACTTACATAAATTCTGATTACAGTGGAATGCACTCTGTTTCATCACAGACTGAGACTTTATCCGATGTTATGGACAGGATGAATAAGCTAAAAGATGAGCTTAAAGAATTGCAAAATTCCCTTGGGAAAAAGGCCTTCATCCCAGAGAATATATCGAATGACACTAAGATGAAGGCACTAACAGGTTTCACAATAAAAAGGTTTTCTTGCATTTATTCTTTTTTGAATGTTGAAGAGGACCTTCAAACGGGAAATTTCTGTAAGCGACCTGTTGATCTCTTTTTCCTGTTTCTTGTAAAATTAAGAACTGGAATTTCAAATGAATTTTTATCTGTTTTATTTGAAATTTCTGATTCGACAGTTTCAATATATTTTACTTTCGTAACGACAGTTCTTTATGAAAAGCTTAAACTGTTACATATATTTCCCTCGAAATCAAAAGTTGTTGAGTCAATGCCAAGGCAGTTCTATTCTGAAAACAGAGACTGTAGAGTCATCGTTGACTGTATTGAGTTTCCAATACAGAAACCTAACAGTCCAGCAGAACAGCAAATGGCCTTCAGTTTCTACAAAAACACAAATACTTTAAAAGGTATGATAGGCATTATGCCGTCAGGGACCATCAGCTTCATTTTACCGTTATATTGTGGTAGTATATCGGATAAGGAGCTCTTTATTAAAAGCCAACTGATGGATCTGTTAGAACCAAATGACGTTTTGATGGCAGATAAAGGTTTTCAGATTGAACAAGAGTTGCAAAAAATAAGTTGTAAATTGAAATGCCCTAAATTTTAAAGGATTGTATACAGTTTGATGCATCTGATAGAATTGAAAACTGCAAGATATCAAATGTACGAGTAACAGTAGAAAGGGCTATATCCCGAATCAAAATATACAAATATTTTGAGGGACCTATCCCCTATACAAGTTTACACAATATAAATTCTATTTTTTAATTATTTGCATGTTGCGTAACTTCCATAACCCTTTAATTAATGTTAAATAGTTGTTTGCAAAAATGAATACTTTTATTGATCCCAATGAAAATTTCTAACAATGATTTTTTTTCTGGATGATGTCATTTGTACTTATTTTTTTGCTGGATAGTTTCTATTAATTGTTATTGTAATTATGTTAAAAAGGTGCATTTAATTCTTAAATATTGCTATTTGATAATGAGTAGATTTGATTCATTTTTTCTGTTTTCTTATCATTTATACGCATCGGGGAAATAATTTTTTGATGTAGTGTGTTTTTTAAAGTGTCCTCAGCTTAATTTTGCCTTATTCAGTTTTATATGTGTTTGGTATTTAGTTAATTGATATGAGTATTTTGTTCGTATTGTTTTATTCGTATTATGCTTTATTATTCATTATTCGTATGTTACTTTTTTTTATTTCTCTGTTTGGAGTGCTGGTTCCTCATAGCTAGCATTTTTGTATGAGCAAACTTTCATTTCCTTTTTATAAAGATTGCTCTCCAATATGGTTTAATATAATAATTTGAAACCTAATTTGGGTTAATGTGGAGTTTATGGTACCCACTTGCTTCGTTGGGTACCGTAAACTCCACATTTATCCTAATTTGTATATTACAATTAGTAATTTCACTGTGTATTAATTTTATATGTAGTATTCTTTAGCAAAGTGTACTCTGTTTTTCCCCCTTATTCCGATTTGTATTCTATTTACATTATTGTTTCATTTACTATTTATTATTATCATGATGTATCACATTTTTTCCCTTGGTTTCTCGATAAATTTTCTCGCATATCAATTTAACCGACAGGGAGTGATTCTGAGTTCGAGGTATGCTGTGGTGTTGATGATATTTTAGACAAAAGAAAGTTTAAAATTTAATAATGTTATTTATTAATGATTTTTTAACATTATTTGATGATGTTTATACCTGACTTAATGTTGAATGGTATTTTGAATTCAGCTAATCTGTAATCAATTATGTAAATTTCATATGGTATTGATCCCATTAGTATCTGGGATATTTACTGCATTTCTTTTGAATAAGCCTGATTTCAGAATCTTTATGTTCATTATACATGGCTAGAAAAATAATTTACCATTGATTTACTTTTAGAGTTCTTTCAATCATCCACCACTTGCTCATGTATTTTCAATTTTCCCCTTTATAATGATTGTATGTATTGCATTTTTACACTTTGAAGTATTATGCCTTTTGTGATAAATGTAAATAAAAATGATAAAAGTTGAAACTTGTTTGTCTTCTTTAATGATTTCTATATAACAAATTATAATTCATACATTCAATTATTATTGACTTGCATTTTATACATATATATTTAAAAAAAAGCCTCTGTATCTAAAACTAGTATCTGGGAAATTTTCTGCATTTCTTTTGAATAAAGTTGATTTCAGAATCTTTATGTTCATTATAGATAGCTAGAAAAATAATTTACCATTGCTTTAGTTTTAGAGTTTTAATTATAATAAATTATAATTCATTACATTGACGTGTTTAAATAGATATATATGTGAAAGAAATGTTTAACATTGATTGGAAACAAATAAAATAAACATATGTTTTATGACAGGAAATATATATTTTTTTATATTTATAATTTTTTTTTGCTGGTGACATCACAGCGTTACCAAGAGATCTGGGCTATTATATTAGTAATTATTATTGACTTGCATTTTAAATTTATAGATTAAAAAAAAACCTATGCTTCTTTTAAATTTTAAATTGTGGAAATAACAGATAGTATATATTGAGTAAAAAAATTTACTAATTTCTATACAGTATCTTTTGATAAGAATATCCTCATCTACTTTCCTCTCAGTGTACTGTGAACATGAAATTCTTGATCCTAAGGAAAAAACTAATATGCAGGGTAAGAAATCTAATTATTTTATTAATGATATTAAAAATCATAGTAAATTCTTATCTTACGCATACTTTATACATAAACTTATATAAAAATATTAATAATTATCGAAAAAACACATTCTATAAAATTCATCAATCAATAACATCTAAATAAAATTTTAAAAAAATCATGTAATTTTTTAAGAATACTGTGCCAAAATTGTGTGTCAAAATGAACACACATTTTTTGAACAAAAAATTTTTCATTGTCTATTGCCCCTTTCTCGTTGTGAAAAACAACGAGCATACATTCCTTTAGGTTGGACACTACTAGTTGACACTGTATTTGATAATAATTATGGTTTTTATTTAATGAAATTTTGCCATCAGTGTCAACTAAACAGAATCCTACTCTTTTTTGGCATAATTCTATTAGTGGCATATTCTTTGGGTTGAAAATACATTTTATTTCCAACAGCATGCAGTCGTCTCCTGACTTGATAAGACCATCTGGAGATGCAGCAATATACTGGTAAAAATGATGTATTACCAAGCCAGTTTTTCGAACTACACACTGCGGATTTCTTGCTATATACCACTGCCGTACGTATTCTTCGTTTTGTATGATATATGCAACTGCTGGAATGAAAGAGATATCCATATCTTTTTTACGTCTGATGGAAGCTGCCAAATTTTCAAAGTCTTTCATCCTTGTAGCAATATCCTTGATGTTGCTTCCAGTCAGACGTATCTTTCTCCCATTTTGCCACTCCAAGCTCTTTTGCTCTACTGTTTTTTTCTACTTCATGCAATTCGGAAAGGTCTTTATTGTAATGCATATTTATGAATAGCATTTTTCGCAGTGTTAGGTCATCTGGGAACTCGTTGATGCCAATGTTGCTGCTGCAAACAACAGCTGGCAAAGGAATTGTTAATTTATATTTAGCCTCCACTGATTACATGCAAGCAACAAAAATTGGGAGGCTAAAATCTTTTAAAGCTCCCCAGTTGAAGTCTGTGTTTGAAGGGCCTTCATATGTTGAAGGTTGGTTTTCCAAACACTTCTTGGCATGGCAGTGGAACTGTCTTCACTGCTTTTGGCTGGTGCCATGTTTGTAATTTTGCAGTTGGTGCTGCATACAGCTTCTGCTTGCTATAATCGGATATGGCATGCAAAAGAGTGAACACGTGCTTGCAATATGCAGGAACCGCCCCAACAGCGCATGTACATTGTGCTTGTAAAATCTGTAATTAATAAATAAAAGGTTTAAATTAGATGTAAAACAATCATGATTGGGATTAATACATTAATTCTTGTATGTTTTACACATAAAAATGCATTTTAATGCAAACAGTTCATACAAAGACAAAAGGCAAGAAAACACAATTAACAACAGTTAACAAAAAGTTTAAAAAACGAGGTTAACAATATTAAACTAATCAGAAAACAATTTTAATTATCTAAAAAACATTAAGAACTAATGAAAACAACTTAATTAAATATGTCATTTAAGATATAAAATTATATTACAGAAGAAAATTTGAAGAAAAATCAGTCATTATTAAAATAAAAATTTAAAAAAATCAATTAAATTTCTTAACAACTGCTAATTTGTGCCATATCTGAAAGCAAACTTCTACTTCAACTTCTACTTACTTAACGTTACGGAGAGATTCTCAATAGATCCGCAGAAGGCTCTAACTTTCGTCTGGCGCGATCATTTTTGAGCGGACACGTGACCGTGAATTGACTCACTGCATTGAAAGATTCATTCTTTTCTAGTTCCAATTCGCTTTCTTCTCTTTTCCTTCTCTCTTCACTTTCGAGCTCACGTTTTCTTTGTTTAGATTCTTCGGTTCGTTGTAATACAACTGTGTTCAGCAGTTTAACAAACTCAAGCTCATAATTTGTGCTTGTCACGATCAAATTCCTCAGATTTATTATCTTGAGATCCGGGCTCACCTCTTCTCCTAACTGTCTGGCGAGAATGATCAGATCTTTTTTACGGGCTTTGCCGAAGAAACCTATGCTTGAATTTTTGGCGGAATCGACTGATTCACGATAGCACACACAATCACATGCGAGAAAATTTATTAGCACTTGAATGTTTTATATCACCCACTTCAAATGTAATATTTCATTGTAACTCGCATAAACACACTTTTGTTTCCGATGGAAGCAGATGATGAACACAATATAACATACAATCAATGAAATCTTAATTTTAAAAAATTTGCACAAACCTACAGTGTTTTCTAACAATTAATTTCAATACTTAAACACAATAGAGAATAGGTTCTTAAGTTACTTTAGTTTTTTTTTCAATCAAAATGAAGTAAAAATTGATAGAGTTATCGATTATAAGTTAGCAGTCATAAGAACAATTAAATTGGAGATAATAATTAATTTACTATTAGCCAATTATTATTAGTCAATCAACTATTAACAACCATAACACAATTAAATTAAATCTAATAATTATGTTACTATTAATCACTGTATCTTCAATTATAAGAACCAATAACTGGATACAATAATTATTTTACCAATTTGAATACTATTACAAATATAAAACACCAAAATTAATTGCTTGAATTAATGAAAATATATAGCATTCGATACAGAACAAAATGAGAGCTTTGTTTTTATACATATTTACAAACAAAATTTCACCTGTATAAAAATGTTCAAAAACCTCGAGTTTTAAAGTAATTAAATGAGCACAAAATAATTATTTTAAAACAAAAAGTCATAACTGCGAAAATGCAAATGTAACAGTTATTTTACTTTTAACTAGTTCCGAACCATTTTTAACACTTTTGAACTAGGATTAGTGCAACAAATTTTAAGTCAGGACTAACACTTGCGAACAAAATTCAAACTGTATGATTTATGATTAAAATTTTCGACAAAATAATACCATATTTTAAATAGTTAATTTTTTTTAAATTTTAAAAGTATAGATTACAAAATATACTTACCAACCACCAGGATGCAGGGGGATTCGCCCAGAAAGTTGGGCGCCAGTTTAACCGAACTATCCGGCTAGCTCACAGGAGGTGAACGTACGGTTAAAATAAAGCTGGGCCATATTTAAATTAAATTAAATTATTTTTCTCATACTTTCCACACAAAATAATTCTGGATTAACTACGATTACTTAAACTGACAATTTACATTATCCAACTCGCTACGCATGGCGAGATTCGACCGACAGGTCCGAGTGAGAGGTAAAGAGACTCTTCATACTCCTTCTGCTTGATAGCGAAAAGTCCTTGTAGTGCCATCTCTTGGTAAGAGGGCGAGTTAAAATGTGATTGTCACAAAGAAAGAATTACGTACAATACATTTTCTTCTTTTGCTTTTGGATTGGTTTATTTTTCTTCTTATGCTTTTGGATTTGAATCATTAAAATAGTAGAAGAACCCAGTAAGTCTATTACGTTTTTTCAATTTCTTGTTTTATACAACATTTGTTAGATTCTTACATTTCATTTTGTCGCTATTCTGTTTTATTGTAATTTCAAAACCAGCAGTATTTCAATGCGCTAGTGATATTACTGGGTTCCCTATTTCATTCCTACAGCTTTTATTACTAATTTATATGCGAATTTTGCAAATATTCTTTTAAATCGATTGTCTTTATTCTTAAATTGTCAACTATGATAATTAATGTTAAATCTTAAAAAAATGTCTTCATTCTTGAATTTTCAACTACAGTAGAGTCTCGATAATTCGAGGTGGACGGGACCGGGCCTACCGGACTACCGAAAACTTGAATTATCAAAATCATAAAATTTAATAAATAAATAAATGGAAATAAAGCAATTTTTAAATTTCAGTGTAGTATATTTAAATATTTAAATGAAAAATGTTCTTACATATTATTACATTACTGTTGATAGCAGCAGGTTAATTACATCTTTAAAAAATTGTCAATTGTTTTTTGTTTAGATACATTGCTACTTTTCCGTGCAGAAATATCGCGCCATCGTCGAAGCAGCATGTTGTTGGCTGGAGCCTCAGGCTGCTGCTCCACGTATCGCATGGCGGACTCTAGAGCAGCGAGCCCCTCTCTGTGACTCATTAGCCATGTAGAATCTGTCGGGTTCTCCTCCTCACTGTCATCCTGCACTACTGGAACATTGATCATTTCTACTATGGCAGCATCTGTAAATTCTAGTTGTTCGTCGCTATTTATCCATTCCTCTACCACAGCCACGTCCGTGTTTTCGGACCCCGGGATTTTCTTAATCAGATTAAACAAAGGCGAATCACCTTCATCAATGCCGTAATTATCGCTTTCTGTACTCTGGTTCTTGTTTTTTTGTTTTGTTTTTCTTGTTTTCCTCTTCAACATTTTGTCTCAAGATTTGAGAAGTGTTGTTTCGTTCCATGACCCAGCCACCTAATACACAATGTCCTTCACAGTGATTTTTTCAGAGCTCCTACAATGGTTTCATCACCTTCCGTGGCTTGTAGAAGAGATTGTAGCAATCTGCGACGATACTTTTTTTAAAGCTTTGTAGCACTACTTGATCCATGGGCTAAATTAAACTCGTGACGTTTGGTGGTAAAAACATTGCACGGATCCCATCACAATTTAGTTCATCCTCATTTGGATGCGAACACGCGTTATCTAGCGTTAAGATGGCTTTGCAAGACAGATTTTTTTCTTTCAAAATTTTTTTAACTTCTGGCACAAAATCGTAAAGAAACCAGTTTTTAAATATTTCTTGAGTCATCCAAACGCTTTTTTGATTCCTATACGTAACCGGCAGTGAATATATCGAGGTATGCTTAAATGCTCTTGGCTTCGAAGCTTTTCCGATAACAACAAGTTTAATTTTGTGATTTCCTGAAGCATTTGATGTAGCAAGAAGTGTTAACCTCTCTTTTCTTTTTTTGTGACCTGGAGTACTTTTCTCTTCGCGTGACGCGAGTGTTTCAGATGGTAGCATTTTGAAATTAAGGCCAGTTTCATCGCAATTATAAAACTGGTCATTCGTAAGGTTTTCATTTTTCAATTTCTTGCAAAATTTCACGACGGCTTCAGAATCAGCAGATAGCTTCTCTCCACAGACCTCTAGTTGCCGGATACCATATCCTTTTCTCCACTTGTCCAACCCTCCTACACTAGCAGTGAAGTTTTCATCACCCTCTGCAAATTCGTTTCGAAACAGCAAAGCTTTTTCTTGAAGAATCGGACCTGAAAGAGGGCATCCTTTTTGCCTTTGCTGTGTAAACCACATATAAAGTGTCTCACCAGCTTTTTCATACTCAGATTTTTTTAAGGATGTTCTGTCCAAAGATAAATTAGAGCACTTGTTAGTAGAAAATGCTTCTAGTTTACTTGTGTTCCGCCGCCAATCATCAACCGTGACTTCACCAACGCCGTATTCAGCTGCAAGCTTTTTAAGTGTTTCCCCCTTATCCAGTCTTTTTAATGCTTCCAGTTTCACTTTCAATGGAACGAATTTCCTTTTACTTTTTGTAGAATTCATCATGGAAATAAAACAACGACGATTTACAAACAGACTTATAAATACCACAGATCTTTCAAGCACGTCTATAAATTCCACCTACAAGCACGAATAAAAGTTAAAGACTGCACTCTGCACTGATCCATTCTTAAGTAGGGTTTACACGCGAACAGTAAGAAACCGACAGTAGATCACGTGACCAGTTTTTCTATGTTTGCCACAATTTCTGGAAGTAGAATTAGCCCTTCCATGTTTGTTTATAAATCGCCGATTTGGCATCCGAAAGACTTTTATGTTGTGGATATGACGTTGATCAGCGGACGCGGCTTCGAAGCGCGGATTGCCCGGCATCATTTTGGGTGATTAGCGGTCACTTCATATCGTAATTCGTAATATTAACCACGTTTCATTGTATTGAGTGTAGTATTAAGTCGTGTCCTCAAGTTCTTTCCCGACCGTTAAACTTTCTGTAGGAATATCGTGGTGTTTAGCATGTCTAATAGTGTAATTTTTTTATATGTTGAGTGGAGAATTTATAACTTCTTTTCACTACTTTTTTTTTGCTCTTCCAATTCAATCAATACGTTTCAAAATATATTACCCTTTTAAAACTGTGTGTAGTTATGTCTTAATTGATAAGAAAAAGAATTTTGTATCTTATCAAACTTTGCAGCTTACATTGACATTTTATCCTCTTCATGAAAGCTGCATTTTTGTTTTATATTCTGGGCATTCATAAACTCTTCTGATGTAAGTGAACCATTTAACACATTTAGAAAAAGATTTTGATATGCTGTGGTACTCTTAAAATCTAATTCAAAACTGTATTATTGAATCAATGTAAAAATCAACAACAGTACAAAAAATTTTCAGCCTCAATGCATTTTCATATTAACCCATTTTAGTCATTCAATATTACTAGTAACTACTTCTTTCTTACTTATTAAATTTGCTGGATTGTAATATTTTCTTGTTTTATGAGCTATATGATTTTTATTTTTAAAAAAGCAAATCTCTTATTGGTCAGATAAATTTAAAATATCCATATTTTTTACACGATAGACAATATGTTAAATTGCGTCTTATACATAATGGAAAAATTTTGCAAAAGGATTGTTTATATGAAAATACCAGGTGTATTCCTTCTTTGATAATATGCTTATAACACTACAGTATATTCTTTACTCGGAAAGGCATCCAGAAAATTGTCTTTGTATTTAATAAAGCTTTATTCTGTGGTGTGTTTCCAAGTTTATGGATCCCCATTTTTCAAAATATACTGTAGAGTTATTATACAGTTCATTATGAGATTTTAATAACATAGTAGTTATTTTTAGTAGGAAAATAAATATTTCATATTTTTATTTATAAAAAATTTGAAGTTGGAAATTTCCTTAAGAAAATTGTTTGAATGTATAATAAACAGTATAAATTAATTCATTCATTGGACAAATTGGATCATAAATTACTTTCATGTATGTGAACTATTTAACAGTTGTAGAAACAAAAATTTGATATGATGTGGTACTCTTAAAATCTAACTGAAAATCATATTATTGAATCAATGTAAAAATCAGCAACAGTACAAAAAAATCTTCAGCCTATGCATTTTCATATTATCCCATTTTAGTCATTCAATATTACTAGTAACTACTTCTTTCTTACTTATTAAATTTGCTGGATTGTAATATTTTCTTGTTTTATGAGCTATGATTTTTATTTTTAAAAAAGTAAATCTCTTATTGGTCAGATAAATTTAAAATATCCATATTTTTTACGTGATGGACAATATCTTAAATTATGTCTTATACATAATGGAAAAATTTTGCAAAAGGATTGTTTATATGAAAATACCAGGTGTATTCCTTCTTTGATATTGGTGCAGTTTAGCCAAAAATGGCTCTTGCGCCATTAAACCTCAACCAAACAATCCTTCTTTGATAATATGCTTATCTTCATTGGAACAGTAAGGGAGACCAGGGTACAATGGACCAACCCCTATTATTTATTTTCTTTGTGTTTTTGAATGTTTCATATTTTGGCACATAGATGCCAGGTCTGTAGTGCTAAAAAAAACTAAAACCATGGGCCCAACTGACAATTAAGCCATGTTATTCTTGATTGGTGATTTGTAGTAGATAAAAGTAATTATTTTCATGTTTATTTATTTGAAATTTTTTTCTTGTAAAAATTTTATAAACATTCAGTAAATTTTTAAAGATATTAGAACTAACTACTGTAATCTACTTTATGACAAACATATCAGAGAATAATGCTATGTTTCATAAGTGTTTGAATTTTTCTCTTTGATTATTTGTTTCCACTATTCAAATAGTGTTGTTTATCTACCTAATTTGTTAATAAAGATTTTCTGTGTTTGCTTGTATTTACATGGTGTTGAATCTTCTTTTAAACATTATATAGGAATAAACACAGCTAGAAAAATAAAGGAATTGTTTCAAAAAATATTTTGCCGCTGTATATAATTGATGCATCTATAGATTAAAAAATATAATCTGTAATAAGTTGCATTTAAATTAAATATTTTTTTTTCTGAAACAATAAATCTAATTCACATAAAGCAACGTAAACATTATTTTATATAAATTTGTCTTGATCTCAAATAATTTGCATTGCTCAATTTCTATTTTAAAAATAAGTTCAATTAAATAAAGTGCCTAAAAATCAAGTCTTTTCATGACTGCAGAAATAAGTAGAAAAAAACAGGCATCAGAATAAAATGCTTTCTTGCAAATAAAAATAGGCGAGATTTGGACACTACTTATTAGGACATTATTGGACTTAGGATATAAAAATTATTTTTGTACAGAAAATTATAAGACACAAAATTCTTATATTGTCTGAAATATTGTTCATAAATATTGAAGGCCAATAAATCTCCAAATGAGGTATGTTAATAAATTAATATTGTAAAATATCAATGATAAACATTATATTTAGCTGTTAAATATTCCTATAAGATTTCTTTGATTTATTTTTTAAATTAATAGTATGTTCAAATAAATTTTAAAATCTTCTCTAATCCAATACAAAAGAATAAGCTCTTTGATTGATACTCCCCCTTCATATTTTGCCAACATCTCACAGAAATACTGTGATAATTGATTATCTGCAATTTTGGTTCACTTGACTGAATAATACATTTTCTGCTTTATCAAGTTTTTCTCTGCATGTTTTTGAACTGTTTTCTTACATCTCTTCCTTTTTGCAGTTACTAATTTCTTCAATCAAACCTTCATTATTCTTTTTTCTCTTGTATTCTAAATGCCGGGTGGTTATAGAGTTATAAGTACAGCTCATGTCAAATCTTTTAGAGTGTAATTATACAAAAGTTATAGGGTAATTACGCATGGCCTTTTTTACTGTTCCATAAGTCATGTAACTTCTGTGCCCATCATAAATTAAAAGAACAGGTTTTTACAAATCTAAAGAAAATTGGATAAAGCCAAGTCTTCTAATCCATACCTTTAGTCTATTGCTCATATAAATGAGCCCCTTTGTAAAAAATGAACAGCATGAAATCATTTGCTGATGCACTAAAAAGTACATCCTTTTTTTGCAATTGGCCGATTTCTTATGTGTTACGTGATGCTTTTGATGCAAAAATTGGGATTATCCAGTTTCAAATCTTTAATTATAATCTGTAATATATCTTAAATTAATATTTAACTAACACCTGTCTAATTGATTAACCTTAAGAAATTTTAAAATAGTGATGCATGTTAAGCCTATCCCTATGACTACTTGACCCCATCTTACTGAAATTACTATAAAATAACATCTGTAATTAATTCAACTTATCTGTTAATGAGGAAGTATTCTTAAAATCTATACGAAACTTTCTGCAGAGTCAATCTAATGAAAAAATTAAACAAAATGTAGGAGAGAAGTTAAATTAGGTATTCCAACTTCAAACTGCTACATAAACACACAAAATGGGTGTTTACTCCAACTAAAATATTGCAATTAGTATAATTTTGAATGTTGAACTTAGTTCTTAACTATTCAAAGCTAAAATTAAAAAAAATTACATTCATACTAATATTCATTACAAAGTTAGCATTTTATTTGATGTATGACCACTTCACCCCACCTGACCCTACAACATAATTGCATCAAAAGTTTTAGAGTTCATTGAAATTCACTATGATTTCCAACATCCGTAAAAATTGACTTGATTATTAAAGAAAAACAGACAAGAATCACAAATAATTTCATCTTTATTTAAAAAATTGGAATAGAAAAATTCTGCTACAAGAGTCCTATTTTTGTTTGGGATTGCTATATGTCAGAGGAAAAAACTTACAAAAATTATGCAAGTACATAAATAAGAGTTGCAAAATTGAAATAAGTATAATGAATCTAAAAATTAATTCTGAAAACAAATCAGATTTAATATTATTAATACAGATTATATACAAAATATATATTATAATTTCATCTTAATCAAGAAGGAATAAAATTTTTTGGCTCTGAAAAGGGCAATTTTTTTATATAGTGAAAACATCAGGAAGTCAAATTCAACAGGCACTATATATTGCACTTCTTAACACCAGAAAAATTTATACCTGGAAAAGATATTTAAAATTCCTCTATTATTTACTGCAGCAGTCAGAACCTTGAATTCTGAAAATGAAAAAAAATTAAGCACCTATAAAACATGCATACAGTTGATTAATCATTATCTCTGCAGAGGAAACATGCAAAGTAAACTTCAGAAACATTCAATACCTACAGTATAACATTAACATCCAACATATAATTGAATAATATGAAATACATTAAATATGAAATACAATTTTTCCTACTAAAAATAACTATGCATTCTAACAATCTCATAATGAATAATTCTACAGTATATTTTAAAAAGTGTGGATCAATAAACTTGGAAACACACCACAGAATAAAGCTTTATTAAATACAAAAGACAATTTTCTGGATGCCTTTCCGAGTAAAGAATATACTGTTCCAATGAAGATAAAATGTTTTATAAGCAACTAAGCAAAACAAAATATACATGCTAGAATAATTAAAACTAAAAATGAAAAATATTATCCGTTTAGCTTCCTTTTCACTTAATATCACCAACATTCTTTCTAGTGATTCCACTCTATTCCTTGATGTATACAAAACACATACATAAAATTCTGAATATATACAATGCAATGACAATATATTGCATTTCTTAACACTAGAAAATAATTCATTCCTGGATATACAAAGTCAGAAGAGTACTATGTGATGATATTCTATCGTTGGCTATCAAGAACATAAAAAAATAATTAAAAGCACACTATGAAAATGTCAGAATATAGAAGCATTCAAAAAGCTACAATAGCATTAATTTTTTGACGCGGTGACAGTGTCTAAATAACACTAGCAACAGCACCAAATGTAACAAGCATGCACTATGATTGATATATGACAAATTGAATATAAATATAAAATACTGCATATGGTAGAAATAATAAGAAAGTCACTACATTATTAATTCTATTTTTGTGTTAACAGTACCAAAATTATCACTAACTCTAAATATAGAAAAAGGAATACTTTTGCATACGCATATTCATCAATTTTATAATGTGACAAAAGGGCAAAAATGTTCGCTAACAGCCAAATAAACTTTCCAAAGTTACAATATACAAAGGAGGTATGGTTTTATTTTCCTGAAAATTTAGATTGGAGATAATATAAATAATTAAGAAAGCTTTAATTTCATTTTTCATACCTCAATTTGATTAAGCATTTGCATCAATTACAAACATTTATTTAAGATAAAGTATATATTTGTTGCCTAAAACATTCGACATTTAAGTATTGTTAAATAAAAGAGTTGAAACATATACCTAAATTAGGAGAAGTATTGACAAAAAAAATCTCAAACGAAAATTTTACGAGTGTTGACAATTGAACATAGAGAGATGGCGGAAGTGATTAAAGAATTCAGTTTTTAACGCCAAAAAAATTTCCATTTTCACGCCAAACGCATGCGCAGAATGAGAAAAAGACCGAAAAATGAAATGTCGCTGTCAAGTTCGGACAGAGACTTGCCGTGGCCCGGTTAAAACTTTTATGCTTCTGCGCATGCGTCGCCTACTGTCGGTTTTCTACTGTTCGCGTGTAAACCCTACTTTAGAATGTGGGGAGATACGTTCCGCAGAAGAGAAAAGGGGTGACTGGGGCGGTAGCTCGTGGAACAACTACATTCTCTCCAAGTTGATCCGGCGCGTATTGCGTATAGGAAGAATACACCCGTTTTCTTTGAGAGGGGGGATTTCTGCAGGTGGCTTCGGGGTGCGCAGTGGACATATGACCCGTCGCAAATGTAAATGTTTAATTATAGATGCAAAAAATAATTTGTTACCACAAATGGTGATACAAAATTCATTGACGCACTTTGGTTGAAACACAACAATACAATAGGTACATATTTATTTATGATTTTCTCTTTTCAAAAAACACTTAAAAATATTCTATTTGGGCTCTGACATTTCCAGCTTAAAGGCTATTATTGTTTATATATATAATCATTTACAGAAAAATGATTTCACAAAGTACATAGTTGAAGTTAAATGCTTAATACATTGCAAATTAAATTTAATCATTTGTTCGTGTTCTGTAATTAATAATTCTTCTCGCAAAAAATATGAAATTAAACTTTCATTTTAAGAAAGAAATTTTAAGCCCCTTTCAGTAAAACATATTAAATGACTAAAAATTAAGAAAGAAATTTCTATCAGAGGAAAAACTACTTTTTTCAAAAGACATTCTCATTTTGAAACATTTACCTGAAGATTGTAAATAAAATTTAACTATTAAATTAGCATTTACCTTTTGCTTTACTAGCTTGCTCGAATGTTTTCGTAGCATGACTGCCAAAAAAATTGTCAACAACTGGCCTTTACAGGACGGTTCCGATCTTGATTATTATATAAAAGCTAAGACTTATATTTATATGTTACGATAATAAACCATATGAAATTTATTAAGAGCAAATAAACATTCATTGCAGATAATTCACTAAATTATACACCAATATACTTTTAGGTCTAAAATGAAAACAATACTAATGATATTGTGAGGTCTTCTCTCGCGCTGAAGTTCCCACAGGAAAAGACCCCACACAAACCTTTTAGGACTAGAAGAGAAAGAGCCGCGATGTAATCTAGGGTCATAAAACTACAAACGACTTTGCGCCACCCACATAGAGTTGGCCGCCGCAGAGACCGTCAAAGAACTCTTAAAGTTCCGACCCTCGGCCAATGGTCAGAGAAGAGAGAAAGCAAAGCTAGTGTTTGGAAGTTGCAGTCAACAACCCGACAAATCCCTGAGACTTAAAATTTCGGTCACACCTCATAGGGGCTAGACGAAAGAGTATATAGTTTGGAGTTTCGGAGAGAGGAGATCGATGGAGAATTGGTTTGGAGATTGATTCGAGACTCGATTCTCAAGATCGGAGAGATTGAGAAGTCAGATCTCAGCGCGAGATTCTGCACTTGTACGAGCGTTCTTAGACCTCGTGGAATTAAAGCCAGCCTTTGGCTTGATAGCTCCTTTGGAGAGCAGCAACGCATTAGAGCATTCCTTTAAGGGATCGCTAGAAACATAGTGAGCGTCGAATACCTCACTGGAAATTACCGACTTGGTAACTCATATAACCCTTTGGTGGTTACGTTGATTAATTGAGCGTCGAATACTTCAATTTCCGCTTCCGGCCTTCGGACTTACAACTCACCCTGAGTTAGAACTATTTACTGAACTTTGTCAGTTGCTGAATTGATAGCTGATCAATTGTCACGAGAACTCACCACTGATTACTGCGAGTAATTCCAGTTATGGACATTTTATGACTCTTACGATATCATCCGGAGTTATGCTAGTTATTTGAATGTATTTCTTTATGTGTAAATTCTTGTATAAACGACATTAATCAAGAAACATAATTAAATATTAATGTGCTGTACTGCTTTGTCTTGTTGATCATCTGATCGTACCCGGTATCACTGGGCTAAGACCTTACAATATATTTATGTAGAAATGATCCTTCTGAAAGATTCTGAGAATTAAAGTTTTTTTATAGAATGATATTTGCTTTATTAACAGGCTTCGCACAGGATAGATTCATACTCTTTTATTGATTATTAATTTTATCATTTATTTTAATAAAAGTATTTAAAGACTAGGTTACATATAATATTTGCAGTCTTTTACCTTTACGTCAGTAGAATACGTCCCTAAACGGCTGGAAGTATATTGGAAGACTCCAGGAACACAAATATTATAGTTGCTATTTTGAATTTACTTAATGACGTAAGATTACATAACCTTTAAATACTTTTGAGGCGTAAAATTAGCACAGTTTACCTAGAAATGGACTCCAGATTGGCATGTGTAAGTTTCAAGGCATTGCTGTTCAACGTTTCGGAGAAATTTCTATTATGAACGGACATGGATTTGATGATTTATACTAAAGATTTATGAATTACTTTATTTGTAATTTTTTTCTTACTGGTGCTATAAATACTAGAGATGAGGGTATATTTTTCCTTTGCCTATAGGGTGGATCAAATATTGTAGCGATGACTAAAGGGTGTTTTCCCTCGTTTACAAAAATAAATGGGTTTTGTAATCAATTTGCAGCTAATCTTACTTACCTGTTCTATCCGAGAGACCAAGTATTTGATAGAACGTAATCATTTCATATGTAATAAATAGTTGTATAAGAACATTTCTAAGGAATTGTTCCATGTCTTGAAAAAAGTAGAGCACTTACTTTCTTACTACTCCAAAATTTGCATTTGAAGACAAAATTTGAAATCTCATATACACGTCATATATAAGTGAAAAAGCTTGCGGAAAGAAAACTTTTATTTCAGAGGGGAATCAAATGATTCGGGTGCGATATTCTAAGCAGAATTACAGGATATGTAATTTAGATTCAATTATCTTAACTTGATGAAGAGTTCTTCAAATTTTCACTTAAAGAAATAAATATATTCGAGAGATTATAACTTCTATCATTCTTTTAATTTATACGCAAAATGATAATATACAATAACTTTGTAAATATCCAGAAAATAATTAAAATTTTATTTTTCACCGGTTTCATAAAGTGGCAGTTTTATCTAATTCTTACTGAAGAAATCAATATAAAAGTGCAGTCAGTCCAACTATGGGTAAGGCAAGTTGAAGAACAGAATTTTAAACTATTTTAGCAATTTTACGAGTCTGAAAGCTATTTATTAGTCTTGCAGGATATGTAATTTTTTAGATACTTTTAGTGTCGTCTATTTTCAGATTCGTTGTAGATAGCGAACTTAGTAAACGTAAAAGAAAACTGGACAGCTTGAAAAATCAACATCTGAACTACTGTAAACCCCTGTGTTAGCTTAATTCCATAGGAAATTTAACAAGATACAGATGATGTAGTTTCTTTGCCCTTAATCAGATAACCGTATTTCTGTATTTGATACAAATCTCTTATCTCAGTAGAGATTTACACTCTGTCCCAAAAGTTAATAGAATCGTGTATTTTGCCTATATTTTTTGTTGTATATGGTGTATTTGGATGCAACTTACTGTATAGATATGTTATATCTATTATATTGAACAAAAACAGCAGTTCTACCCCGTATATTCAATGCCACTTTCTAAATCGTAGAATAAATAACCTGTCCCAAAAGTTTATAGACAAATGCAATTTTATGCATATATGGTATCTTTAATCATGACGTCGATTCTGAGCCTAATAAATACGTTGTAAGAAAAGGAATGCCGTCGTTTGTTCTGCGTTTCAAGATGCCTAAAGCTTCGCAGCTCTCTAATGAAGACGCGAGTAAAATTCTTCATTTGAAATTGCTCGGTAAGACTTAAGGAAATATCGAAACTTTTAAATCGTTCTAAAAGTATGATTTATCTTGTATTAACTCGTAAGACGCCATATGAGCCAAAACCTAGTACGGGAAGACTACGTGTGATGGATATTCGTATTGATAGACGGATACAAAGAATGGCTTCAAGTCAGAAAATGTCTGTTCGTGAAACTACTAGGGCTTCCCGGTTGCAAATCTCCGAGAACACTGTTCATGGACGAATTATAGAATCTGGTTATATGATCCACGCAAAACTGGATCGCAGATTACCACTCTCAATGCTTCACATTAATAAGAAATTACAATGGGCTCGTAATCATATGCCATATGGTGATAAATGGATGGCTGTCCTTTTCAGTGATGAAACAAGTAATATAAAAAAATTTTAAAGTCAGTTCCTACTTAGGTGATTCGAGATATAATGAAAAATGTACTGCACATGCGCAAAGATATGGCTAAAATATGGAGGTGCTTCGATGATCCCATGGGCCATCCATATATCCAAGAACCAAGTCTGTAATGTCAATAGTTTTCGAGATATAATTGAAAACGTACTGCGCATGCGTCATGCAAAATATGAAATGACAGACAAACAGACAGACAGACACACAAGAAAGCGAATTAATACTGCATTGTCATCTAGTTCTGAGCTATGTTTAAAGTTTCAAGCTCATCGGGAAGTTAGTTTAAAATCGATTGCAAAATTTGAACAAGATATATATATATATATATATAGGGAGAGTGTGAACTAATGGTAGGAATTGAAAAAATGGAACCTAGATGCACCTGACGGGAATATAAAATATTGGCATGATTTACGAAAAGAGCCCAGAAGCTTTTTCAGTAAGCAAAGTGGTGGTGGATCTGTGATGGTGAGGGCGACTTTCGGTTTCAACGGTCAAGTGGGTTTGGCCTTTTTAGATGGCCGACAGAATTCTCCTAAATACATAGAAACACTAGAAAATTATCTTATGCCATTTGCAGAAAACATTGGGGGACGAAATTGGAAATACCAGCATGATAATGCTCCCATCCATACCTCCAATGCTACGAAAAATTATTTAAACTAGAAAACTGTTACTGTTCTTGAGTGACCACCGATGAGCCCTGATCTAAACCCAATTGAGAATGTGTGTGGCATTATGTCTCGGAAAGTAAATGAGAATGGAGGGCAATTTTATTCAGTGAATGCCTTGAAGACAGCCACTGAAAGTGCATAGTACAACTTGGAACCAGAGATTTTACAAACCTTAATTATGTCGATGGAGAAACGAGTATACGATGTCATACTGAAAAATGGAAAGACATAAAACTATTAAGAACATTGTATTGAGCACCTTTTGCTGAAATGCCATGTATTGTATAAACTTTTGGGGCACCTAATATTTCCATTTTGTTGTATAATTGAAATGCAAATTATTTTTTCTTAATATTTCGTTGAATGCAAGTCGCATATGGTTTGAATAAACATATTTGTAATTGGTGTTTGTATACCTTCTTTCCGTTTTGCTAAAACATATATTTTACTAGAGTCTATAAACTTTTGGGGCAGAGTGTACCAGAAAACATACATTAAAAAAGAAATTATACGATGGTTCATGAAGTGTTGTGTTTGTAAATTATTATTATTATTATTATTGACTTAAGTTTAAACAATCAATTTACACAAGTTAAAAGGTTACCTCTTATGCAAAACGTGGTTGTTTTCAATTTACTTACTTTAATGTTTTATCTTAAACATATCGTTATATCGTATAGTGGCTAGTAACTGAAATATTCTAGAATTTCACTTCCTTAAATTTTTGCTAATCAAGGCAATTAACATCATACCAATAACACATATTCATTCCAGACTCTTTTAAAGTACCAATTGAGAAGCTTGCATAAAGACATGATTGATCCAGGACGCAAAATAAGGTATACTAAACATTTTTATTACACTTCTTGACTATAATAAATTACATAACAATTGCATGAAACATGGCATATAACTGCACATATCTTATTCCTAAATATTTAGTTCTGAGCTAGATTTTACAAGTCAAGATTTTACATTTAACATGATTATCGTAAGGAAATTCCTCAACCTAAGGTGATCACCTAAATATTTAGACTAGTCTCAATTCCTAATCTTAAAGCTTTCAATTTTGACCATTTACTATCAAATTTTCTAATTTTACAATATCAAACTTATCTCCAAGAAACAATGCAGAAATGTAACATATATAAACAATCATATATGCCTCGATCCTAGATTAAGCATTTATACAGAATCACTGCCTAACATTTTATAACCAAGAATTATTTTTAGCAAGTTGACCTTATCTTGACATATGAGAGACAAAAGGAAAAGTTTATAATAAATGACTTATCTTTGTTGAACCGCCACTGGAAACGTCCCCCTGGGACATGTGAACAGATGTGAAATCGCCAACTTGTGACGATTCGGCGACACGGATTCCTGATCGCTGTACTTGTTCCAGAACGTTGTCACACTTGTAGGAGCTACCGCTAAATACTCCCTGGAACGTTATTAATTTCCGCTAACACCTGGAGCTGGACGTGAGATACTGGTACCGTACATACCTCCAAAACTTTTCCTCCACTTTAGATTCTTATCGACCCTTTTTTTTAAACCGTCTCGGGCATAGCTGACATAAGCGAAAAAGTATCCATTATTCGTAACCAGCTGACCGTCTTGAAGTCTTAGTGTCTAGTGAAGTCTTAGTTTTTCGCGAACCGGCAAGCCATTCTAATCGTTGAAAAAAGTATCCTCGTTGCTAAAACTCAATCTTCTTCCGTCTCTCTCTTCCTTTCTTCCTTCTCCTCTTCCTCTTTTCTTTTTCTTTTTTTACTTGCTCGCCTTATATCTCACCAGTTCTGCCCCCAGCAAAGATATTCACGCCCTCCAAATCATCCCTCACTGGACAGGTAAGAAAAATACACGCTCCTACTTATCTTCCTATTGGTCCGTCACCTCTGTTTTTATCCTTCTATTTGGTCAAGATAACACCTAGGTAATTATCTGTATGTCACAGAGGAATAAATCAAGAAAGGTAGAATAAATGACACAGCAGCTGTTCCAGCTGGGTCAAGTCGTCACCACCCGCAGGATAGCATAACATGGATTACAAAAGTCTATCCACCTGCTGTCTCAACAACGAAGAAAGGTCCATTTGTGTCGAACCGAAGTGTGTCCACCTCTTTTAAGAAGGTAATCCATCACTATCTATTGCTGTTGTCCTAACACCATAGAAGAGTCCGTTTTTAAGGAACAATAATGCTTTCTCTTTCTTCTCTTGCCACAAAGGAAGCCATCACACTCTGTACAGCTGTTGCAAAGCCTTTGACATATAAAAAATACCACACATAGAAATTTCACTCATATGAATGGGGGGGGGGTACATGTGCAATAAAGTATTTCATTACCCCGTTCAGCAAAACCAAAAGAATTCAGCTAATTTAAAACAATAGATTTTTCTGTTGCTAAGAAAAATCACGACAGAAGTCAAAATATAAACAGAGACAATGAAAAAAATAATTTCCATCAGTTAAGAACATTTATTTCATTTTATGCTTTTAATCGTTAAATATATCACACTCATCTCATTTGCATGTACAGGAAACTGTGAGAGAAATTAATATAAATCCTTCATTAATATTTATAGTTACAAAATCAATTTATTGCAGTTACTTGAAAATTTGTATCTATTCATATACAATAAATAATTTTTCTCAATTCCTAAAACGCGTTAAGGAAACTGTATGAAGATTGAGCCATTTTATTTTAACTTAAAAATAACATTACATTACAACCGTGTAAGATTTTAGTAAGTGATTAACTACTGAAGGGTTTGTAACAATTCAATAGTTCTGTAATCAGTCAATATGGAAAGAATTCTAGCACTTTTTCTTTTCTTAATTGTTTTGAGGAGATGATTCATGCTTCACAGGTTTAACGGCGAAGCTTCATTTCTAACTGAACGCGTACCATTTTTCTAAAATAAAAAAAACCACCACATATCTTATTCATTTCCAATAATAGTGTAATATTACGATTAAAAACTTAATACTTAAATTATGTGCTAATTTAAACGAAAGATTTATTTGCTTACATTTCTTAATGAAATTTAAATTATTTAATTAATGAGCCTATTTTAAATTGCTCGAGAAATGTTGGAGAAGAATGTCCCGATTTTGAACAGTGGTCATTTGAGGCTAACATCTCAAATGGTATGCTATCTACAAATTCTACACCATATCTTCGTAACTACTCTTAACCTTCAACAAACTTTGACACCCATTATGGTCACGCATGCGGTTCTTTATGTGTCAGAGCTCGGAGTAGGCGATCTGTGGCCTGGCAATGGATGACGGGGGCTGTGGATGCATTTTCGTGGTTCCAGTTTTAGCGATAGGGAGTATCTTTGGAATTGCTTCATTTTTCAGGCCAAATATGAAGTTGAGGGGAGCGAAAATTCAATGCCTTTCCCAGCACACCATTTACCATAGCTACGCCAGTGTTTGCGATCAAACCCTTACTTCTTGTTAATAAAATGGCTGTGTATATTATTAAATTATGTCCAATCACTTTACTGATACTAATAAAGACAGTATACATGATTAATAAAGACCTTAATTGTGTAACTGTAATTTTCCTTGGAAATCAATTATTAGATACAAGAAGAATCTCTTACCTAATACAAGAGATAACACAGCGCAATGATAAAAATTGAACTCGGAGAAAAGAAAAGAGACTCACCCTCGTCAACGAGATCGGCTGGATCTCGTGAACGCTGATAAGAATAAGAATCCGTTAGTGGTTTGAATGAGAATAACTTTTTTCAATATTAAATACAATATGCAAAATTTCTTACAATCTTAAATAAGGGTGGAATCATATTTCAGTAAATTTCGGGAAGTACCTATCCTCGTAAATATGTTAAATAATATTTTTTTATTCTAAAATATTAAGATATAGGTAGGGAAGAAAAACTTCCAGGTGTCTAAACAATTTACAAGATTTCCAACCATATCTTCAACTGGAAATTTGTTGTATGAGACCAGAGATAACAGCTTTACTGAAGAATGAACGACTTTGAAATTAACACATGTGACAGTTTGAAGGAAATTTTAACAGAACACTTCTTAGAATAAAAGCTCATTTGTGCAGAAATTGCAATAATCTCATGAATCTTATCTTTACTGACAAAAAAAGACTAAATAGCTAATACCCAGAGCTCGCAAACCTTTAATTTCAGTTAAAATTGCTGAATTTAAATGAAGTAAGAAGCAGGTAATGCCTTATTACCACCAGGCCACCGCGGCTTTCCACCCATATACGGCGGATCACCAGTGGAATGCGAACCGGGAACCTTCCGGCTCCGAAGACACCTTACCATTAGGCCACCTCGGCAACCTTATTGGGTCCACAATTTAATAAAAATTTACAATTACGATGTCATAACCAAAACCGAATTTCACTTATCTAATTTGAGAGTTCTCGCGTTCATAATACCCACGAATAGACAAACTGGCAAGCAGTCAGCAAGATACAATCGCAGAGATGATACCTCTGTGATTATATGGCCACGGTTGCCTCGTGGTCTGGTCTCGGCTTCGGGGCTGGAGAGCTCCAGGTTCGAAACCAGATTTCACTGAAGATACGCCATGTTATGGGGCCTGTGGCACGTTAAATCATACGTTGTGGCCAGACTTCCTCCGGCTGGTGTATTGTGGAAGTTTGGCAGGGGGGGAGTGCCATCTCAGGTGTCGTCGTCCTCCTCTGACCACACTTTAAAATGACGAGGTCTGTCCCAAAATAGCCCACGTGTTGCTTTGAAACGGGACGTTAATATAACTAAACTAAACTGTGATTGCTCCGAATGACAAGAGTATGTCTGATTTCCGACTCAAGGTTGTTCATGTTCTGTGAAGAATACTGCTAGATTCTACCACTTTCTAACATCTAGGCCGGGGATTCTGGGAGACCCTTTTAACCATTCAGTATATATTAAGCTTAAACGTATGAATGTAATATAACCTTTTGATGCGGAGAGAGGTGTATTCTCAATTTTGAGAGCCACTGTAGTTTAGTTTAGCTTAGCTATATTAACGTCCCGTTTTGAAGCCACATAAGATCTATTTTGGGACGGACCTCGTAATATTGAACCGCGGTCATGTGAAGAGGACGACCCCTGAGCTGGCACCCCCTCTCCAGACTTCCCCGCCACACCAACGGGAGGATATTTGGCCGCCACATATGATTTAACGTGCAAGAGACCCCATACACGGCGGATCTTCAGTGGAATCGGGTTTCGAACCTGGAACCCTCCGAACCCAAAGCCGAGACCTTACCACTTGGCCACCGCGGCCTGAGAGCCGATGTAAAACCCCATGCAAGGATTGAGCCTTCCCCCTTGCTTGACTATAGGAATGCTGTTTTTCGGGAAGTAGTTCAGAATTAAGCTTAAGCCATACATAGCTTCGACCATCATGTCCAAAAAAAGTTAAATTATTTTGTCACTGAATATGACGTCACTCCAAAATTCTTCAGGCTCTGAAATAAGCTTTTTAGCAAAAGCAATTATTTTATCTCTATTGACATTGGAAATGAAAGGTTTTTTTCTGGATACCCTACCATTATAATTAGCTTTTCTGAGCACCTTCTGATTGTTTCTACTGGAATACTCCGTCCTATTGCTGAAGACGTCGATTTAGCAATTCCTACAGTACTCGTGTTAAGATTTTTTTAGTATTTGTGTAATAATGTTTCTCTTAGTTGACGAAATGAGAATTCCTTTTCTCCCTTTGCAGGTTTATTTGGTATTAATCCAGACTTTTGAAACTTTTGGGTGATTTTTTGTATGCATCCAATGGCTACGCCGAACATTATTTGAAATTTCAAGTAGAGATTTGCCTTCTTCAGACATTCGAATTACAAGTTTCCGAATATCAACACTTCTTTCAATTCTGGAGCTCATTTTGGGAATTAAAAAAAAAACAATTTCCCATGGATATCAAATGCTTGTGCTCTTAAGCATCAAATTTATTGTACTGGATCAGTTTAAGAAAAATTCTGGTGTCCAAATTAAAATTTTTATTAAGTGTATACTTAATTTTGTGACTCTAAAATTTGGAACTTCAACATAAAAAATTAGCCAATTAAGTTATTTGCTCATTTTAGTTTCCTTGCTTAATACATTCTTTAATGAGCATTTTAACGTTTCTGTAACTATTGAACTTAAATGAACATTTTATGGTTCTATTTTAGACGTTTAATGAAGAGGGAGACACGAGTGGTGTATACTCAATTTTGGAAGCCACTGTATATGCAAATCAATCGCCTTTCTAATAAAAGACTAACATGGGAATTTTAAGTTTCCTTTTTCTGCTATTAGACTATTCTGCTATACAGTAGGTTCTTTGGCTAATGATTTATACTATCACTCCTCTGTATCTGGCAGAAGAAGGTTAAAAGTTCAGTATTTTTATAATACACTGGTTGACAAATGCTAAGGTTAACATTTTTAAGATTCGGAAAAATTTGGACTTAATAGGAATACAATAGTTTGCAATCAGTTTCTGAGAATTGTGGGACATAGTATCGGCATATCCACCCATGCCCCCCATCCGAAGAAGAAGTTAAACTCGAGATCAGATTTTACTTACCCACAGTACCCATATGAATAACGTCACGTTGAGGGATACGTTGAAACCGGATTTCGAGTCCTGGATCCTTCGATAATAAAGTCACCACATTGCTGCCTTGGCTCAGCGCAGTATTATCGTCAGACAACACATTCAGAATTCAAAATAGATTTTGGATTTTTCAGTATTTTGAATCATGAATCAAGCAGACATAGAAGACATGTTCAGAAGGGTCCTCTGCAAGACCAAAATTCCGCAAGTCCGGTTTGGAGTAAAAACTACATCGTTTTCACTTAGGGGTCTATTCTGGTACCCCCGGTTGGGTTGTGTTCCGCACGTTAACAGCGGAACCCAACCCAACTCCTAACCCAACCGGGGGTACCAGAATAGACCCTTTAGTCTGATCCGTAAAAAGGAATGTTAGACGCGACTTTTTTCAGGGAAAGCACTGAAAACTAGGAAAATAAAATTTGGCTATAATTTATATGGTTATGTTACCGTCTGTCGTTAATTAGGACTTTTTTGAGCGAAAGCTTACGGCTTCCTTTGTAATGAAACTTTTTGCTGAATGTAAATGCATATTCAGCAATTATTTTCATAGAATATAATTGTTCTCATTTTTCAGTTTGAATCACACCTCGTAAATTTATAGTTATTGGTCTTTCATTTTGCTTAATGATAGCACAGCTTGAACACATACCGAAATTCAAGAAGAACTTCTTTCATTTGAATAAGGATTCATTAGTTTGTACATCTAGGGGTCTATTCTGGTACCCCCGGTTGGGTTGGGAGTTGGATTGGGTTCCGTTGTTAACCTGCGGAACCCAACCCAACCAGGGGTACCAGAATAGACCCCTTTGATAAAGATGCGAATTAAATAAAGATACCAAAATCCTGACTAATAAATATTGGGTAGAAGGAAACAGAGATATAATATGTTTTTACATAAAATTCTTGAGCCTGAAAAAATGGCGGCAATTCGTTAATCATATTTTGATCATAAATGCGTTCATCGAATCTTTAAGTAACGATTTCTGTCAAAAATGTAATAGGCAAACCCAGCATTGTGAAGAAGAATTTGTATTTAAATATTTGAACCGCCTGTCTCAAAACTTTTTTTTTCTTTTGCGCATCTCTTCTGACAGCCTGAAGTTATATAAGTAACAGGCATCGCTTCTAATTTTGCAGCTGTCTTGTTTCTGTTGCTCTCACGGTTGTATCCTGTTCAGTACATTTACAAAAAAAATTGTCTGCAAGACTTGTGGCAGTAGTGATGTGTAGGATTTCTCGCTGTTATTATCAACGAAAATTGGACGTTCTGTTGAATAAGGCTGGGCCTTTTTTGTTAATTGGCGACTTTGGCCTTGTATGAGAAATTGCGAAGCTTTCAAGCAAAGTGAGTTTTAATTTTCTTTGTAGTAAATCGTATTTGACCTACCCCAATTTTTCTAAAATGTTTCGCATCTAATGCGTTTTATGACTCTTCGAAATTTTTAAAAAAATTTCTTGTTTTTTAAAAACTAAATTTATATCTTTGACGTTTCGGAATTTCTATAGAATAGACCCTTTACGCTATAAAATGCAACTCTAAGGCTTTTTCGCCATTACTCTATAAAATATTTTAACTTAACCATATCTTATTTAAATACTGTAATTTACATGACTAGATAACATAACAAAGGCGTATGAATTTTGATATGGATGCTAGTAGGAAAATTGATCGTATCTTTGTCTAATTTCGGTATGAATTGTATCCAATAAATCCCTTTCTAAACATTTCCACCATTTTTATGTGAAAAACGGAGCTTATTCGTTGGTTCATAAGAGCTATTTAAGAAGAGTCCTTCGAAATATTTTTGCTGTCGGTTCGGTCTTTTTTTTTTTTGTGTAAAAGTGTAGCATAAACACTGATAACTCAAGTTTTGGATAAAATTCTGTAATTCCAAATATTTGAATATTACTAACCCATTGAACTCCGACGGCTTTTCACGAGAACCATTCTAGTACGCATTTTGATGTTTCTTGATTAAACTGCAGAAAAAGGCTTAATCGCAGAATGAAATCTCCGCTACATTGCCGATTTCTGGAAGCAACAAATGAGCTTTTATAATCGGTGAATAACTGTGAATCTTGTCACTTTTCCTATAAAAAATGTTAATTTTGCATATTCTCCGCCCATTTAAAGAAACGCACTGTAAAACGACGATTTCATTTCAAAAGAACTGATCTTTATGAAGTGATCGATTTAAAAATCGTACCTAAATGAATTTATTCCTAATTGGCATCCTTTTGTCCTCGGGTAACAGAAATGATAGACTTGGGGATCCGACAGTGTAGAATTTCAGAGTTGCAAGTGTTTCTTAACGCTTATAAAAGTAGACTGTGCCATTCTGGATATTTGTCCTCTAGTTTTGGTATCGTGGTGAACCTGGCCTTTACAAAATTGTGAAATTAATAGTCTTTAGGACGGTAAGCGATTTTCTTCTGAACTTTAATCTTTTGTCTAATATTTTGAGATTTAAAAATTGATTTAACCGGAAGGATATTTCTTGCATGCCAAGATTCTTTAAAGAGTCATTGGGTATCTTGTATAAATTTTATGTGCATTAACTTTAATTAAATCGAAATTTTGCTTCGCTACATTAATGGCACTCGGACTCGAGTCGGTTCATTATGGAAGTCCAATTTTATCCTACTACTCGTTTAATATCCGTAATCCTTTTTGAGATGCCGTGTGTCTATCGTGCTATTATGGATGTGCGGTTGCATTAGAATCGACTGCATTTTTGTCTCCGCACTCAAAATAATAAGTGGGGAGGTTCGACAAGTAAAATATGAGAGTTATTTTGGTATATTTGTTTTCAACTAGAAAATATTCTATGTGTCAATCTGGTCTAAATATAATCTTTACACGCAACTAGTTGCTATTTGCAACTAAGTAATTTGGTTAGTATCCATAATTATTGTTTAAATCCTGCCGCTAATAACTTTATCCCTATAAACCCTTGCATTCGCCAACGTTGTATCTAGATCAATTAATTTATCTAGGTCGAAAATTCATCCCATAAATCGTATTAAAAGTAAAATGCCCATAAATATTGCAAATCGTAGAAATATCCAAAAAATGAGCAACATCGGTTCATTAACAAAATGGGCTTGGTTAATTTCTAAATCTAGACAAAAAATGTACAGTATTTTGTTTTTGTATGGCTTGCCTTGTTGTCAGCAACTGGCGTGTAAATAATTCCTGAAAATCCTGGACTGATTTATATTGCATATTTTTCAAGAATGTTATCATACCAGCGAGAAGCTTGGATGCTAATCAATTGTTCTTGATGGTTTTAACCATTGGTATGTGGTTAAAGTTAATCTGTTTAAAACTATTCCCAAGGTTAATCGATACATGTTCTAAATTGTAAATAATATTCGCTACAAATTCCTACCAAGAGTACTTTATTTTGAAAAAGTTCAAAGCCAAATAAGCAAATTAAAACGTAAAAGTTGCAACAAAAATATGCCTCTTGCATAATTTTTCGTTATATTTATCTAAAAATATAATTACAAGATCCTAGATTTTTTCTGATGGCGATATTAGATTAATTGCCAGAGACTTCTCATTCTGTGGGACGCAACTTTTATTATTCGTTTGATTCCAAACAGCGCGTTCAACTAACTGTAAATGGATCGTACGATTACTTGTAGTGATATTTTTTAAATATTTGAGAAAGGTCGTCTTGTTTGTAGTTATCTCTACTCCATGGTTTAGGTTTCACTGCAAACCGTGAAGCAGAAAGAGTTCATAAAAAATATTTTTTAGAATACTGTCTTCTGATGGCCTTGGGGATTGAAATTTTGGTATTTTCTGCTGAAAGTACACAGTTTCGGTATTGGATTCGTAGGACTATAAAAAACTAAGACAATTAAAGTTAAATTAAGATGTAGTTTTACAGATGGCACGCAAAAAGTACCGAAATCTAGTTTTAATAATCGTAATTTTTCCCACGAGTCGTAAAAAAAAATAAATTCGGATGCACCAAAATGCAACTAAACCATTGCGCCACGTTATTTTAATCTTCATTGAATTAGAGAGGAAACTTGCTTTTCACGCTAGAATGGGCCACCAGATGCAAACTCGGTTGACTGAAAAAAGAATATGAATTTTCCTTACTCGGAATTCCTTCGTTTGAATTCCATACTTTATGCTAAATTTTAGACTTTTTTAATTCGCTTGGTAGGAACCGAAAGTTTTCTCTGTTTGTAGGCATTCCAACCTAGTTAGTTAATCAGTACGGATCAAAACGGGACGTTAATATAACCTAACCTAATCAGTACGGAAAATAACGCACGTAATACAAATGTGGAAATTTATTGAACTCGACGCAAAGTATACCGATTTAGATGCAACGATTTCCTAATTAAAAGGAATGTTTAATATAACCAAATTTATAATGCAAACTTCAGTCCGAAATAGTAGATGGTGGAATGTTTTTAAAATGTGGTCCAGTTTTACTTAAATTTATATTTTTATTAATGTGGATGAAAATCCATCTATGTACTATTAAGACCAGTTTTGAAATGGTTGTTTAAATATTCGAATAACTATACAACAGCAAGGGCTGCAGTCCAAAGTCTGGAATGCATTTCCAGAGCAGAATTTTGCAATTTAATTCTGAATAATAAAGAATCGGTCGCTTTAGTTTTGTACCAGTTTCAATCACGAATACATTGAGCTCTGAAGCCGGTTTAAATTTCTCTAACTACCCACCTATTTTAATAGAAAAAAAATCGCGTTTTCATTTCATGCTCATCTTAACAGGCCTCTTCTGATCTGGTTTTTTATTCTGGTTTATTTTTTTTGATTTAGGTTTTTTATAATCAAACATCAACGACCATTTTATGGCAATAGAACACGAATGCAGTGGCAACGACTCTGGCGGGGGACTGTCGTCCCACTTTTTGAGGGAAAATTTTTTAATTTTCCCTAATTTTATCTGCTTAAAAATGGGAATTACAAAAATCAATAGTATCTATGAAAGCCAGCTCATTTTGCAACTAATCTTTTAAATTTTGTTGCATACCCCTCTATACTCCGGGGTACTTATAGGTGTCTCTAAATTTTTTTGCCTCTATCCCACTTTTGCCACCTAGTTGTCGCCATTGCATAAAGGTTACCCATATCGGGGTTAAATCTGTTTTGCATTTGTTTTCGTTTATTTTTCTAAGGACTTGCTTTATTTTTGTACATTGCGATGCCAAAAAAATTGCAGGATTTCCCGTCGTCCACCAGCCCTTTCTCTTTGAAAATTGCCACTATTAAAATAGAATGTTGCAATACTATCTATTCACCATATTGCGTATGTTTAAATGAGTTTTGTTGCATTTTCATACATTTTCTTATTACTTTTCAGAATTATTGGGCGCCTCCAACAGTCCAAGAGCATAGGGTTACTCAAAGATCCCGAGTTCTGGAAACTACCGTCTCGTGTAGAAACTAAATGGTATGTCACTTTAAATTTAAAAATCGATATAGTTATTAATAGATGATGGATATTTCACTAATCACATTTTGCTATTTGTTTCTTTACACTAGTGTCCAAAAATAACACACAATTTTGAAGATGCTACGAAATCGGAGTTAATATGGGTATGGTTCGCAATCAGTTGCTGAGAATCGTGAGACATACCGTCGTCGGAACTCTCATTTTATAGTGAAGATTCAATCACCAGGGCAATTGGGGGGGGCCACCAGAAAGGGGTGAAGGCGAAAATGGAGTTTGATCCATCCTGTTTCACAGAAAGTTAATGAGATGCAACTTGCATGAATGGTTAATACAGAATGTGCATAATATTTATTTGCATTTTCTTGCACAAATTCATATTTTTAAACTTGAATCTTCGAACAGTAACATTGAATTTAATGAAAGTCCAATATCCTGAATACCCGTGTATACGTAAAAGTTTAAATACATAATTTAAATTATAGTTCGGCGATTACTATTGGAAGATTTAAGTTTAAAAAATATCAGTTTGTGCAAGAACCCTCATTTAGCTTTTCTTAAAGTGTACGAAATTCATCAATTTGCAATACCGATATCTTTCCCGGGCACAAGATCCTCTAGTATTTAGAAAGTCAAATCGACTTCAAACTCTGAATACTAATGGTATTGAACTTGAATTTTTATAAAAGTTGCCTTGTATATGACTCTGAAGTTATGAAAAAAATAACGCTTTATTTCGCACATGCGCAATAAATTTATTACAAATGCTCGTTTTTCCTGTATATTTAATTTTTTAATTCAAATTTTAATACAATGCTGCTTTTACATATCGTACAATGTGGTGGAAAACTACATGTTATAAGCAAAAAAACATACGGGAGAATTTGGGATTTTTTAAAGAAAGCTTTGTATCCACCAGAATATTTGTGCTGTATTTGCGAAAATGCATGTAAATATTATGCACCTCAAACTTAACCACTGAAGGTTTCATTTCGTTATCAGCTCCATTTTCGCCTTCATCCCTTTCTGGTGCCCACCTAATTGCCCTCGTGACCGAATCTTCACTGTAAAATGAGAGTTCCGACGACGGTATATCTCGCGATTCTCAGCAACCGATTACGAACCATAGTATCTATTTTAACTCCAATTTTGCAGCATCTTCAAAATTGTGCAGTATTTTTGGACACCAATGTATGTTTATCTAAAGTCGATTGCGGCTATTCGTGAGATAAGAGCCGACTAGACTTCGATTTTAACTATCAGATTTAAAGATCAGACGACTGTTAAATCTCTAAAATTTTCGATTGTAGGAAAATATATACATTTACCTGTAATTTCTGAAATTTAAAACTAAACTAAGAATTCCCATAATTATGAAAGTTATGAAGGAAAATGTATCGGCTCTTCAACGTAAACATTGAATATGGTCATATCTTTAAAGCGCTCCATCTCAAACTGTGTGTTTTTGATATTGTGCGCGCGATATCTCAAGAACTATTGAATATTTTTACATAACATTTTTACCGAATGTGCATTTTGCTATGTTCTACAAATTGAACCCATTGTCGTGCATATTTAAAGACGCCCAATTTTTTTTTTTTGGGGGGGGGGAATTTGAATTTTAACATTTTTATTTTGAATTGGTATATAAATTAGAAATTAAATTTAAATGTTAAATTGTGGTTCAGTTTCATAATCAGACTGTTCGGATTACTTAGATACTCAAAATATTATGTTTAGATAAATATTTTATCCATAATCATGCGCGCAAGGCGTCTTTTTTTTCTCCAAAAATTATACCCATATTTATTACTCTCTCAAATACATACCAATGTTAATGTTTGAAAATGTGTGTACTATAAGAGAACAGATACCTTTCTAGAAAAAGAAAGTGAGTTTGTGAATTGCATTGCTTAAGAGATATAATGTATCGAATTTGAGTTTTCCATCTTTTCGAGGTTTAAAAATCGTATGTTCCCTTAAACGAGCGATTTGGCCATTATGGTATTTTTTTTAAAGAAACATGCGTGATAAACGTTTAAAATCTTTTCAGTCAAAAAGCAAAATGTTTGTGGGGTCGACAAATTCTCGCTCTGTAAAACAGCAGTATCTAAATTTGCCTTTGAATTTCAATTAAATTTAGAGTTACTCGGATTTAATGTTAAAATTCATTTCAATAGTGTTTGTGCTCTTTTTGTTGTACTTGTAACGATTCATTTACCCAGTATAAAGATGCGCTGTATTTTTCAGAAAATGTTGATACAATATTAGTTTGCTTCTGGAACATAAAAATTTCTTATCGTAAATAAAATGTACGATTTGACCCTGAATATTCTGGAAGAAAGTTTTTATATCTCCAGACTGAAAACTTGATAAAATTGCCAGTTTTTTTAACTTGCAAGAAATTTGAAAATTCACTTAATGATGCAGCTAAGTATTCTAGTATTGGGGAATTTGATGCGTTGTCTAACCTTTTGCACTTCTAAAAGCAATTGGATGCATAATTTACCGACAAGCTCCTTTTATTGCTTTGGAAAGCAAACAATAATTGTACAAGTTGATATATTCTGAAAAATTAATGAGACTTCTTGCAATTCGAAGTATTTTAACTATTGAAATCGAGAAATGTCTATAAAAAATGCAATCTAGAATGAAGGCAGAGAGTAGAAATTATAGTGCAAAAGATTAAAGAAACTAGTTAATAGAAACAAATATTTTCAGAAAGATTTAATTTTTAGCACTTAAAGAATCGTACAATCTATGAACTGCAAATAATTCTAGAGATCCTACCCCAACTCCGGAGTCTAAGAAATTATTTAGAGTTGATTGTCATTGTATAAACTTATTCAAAGGTTAAAAATATTTAGAGACGGCATGTTTATTTAAATAACTTCGGATTTGATCGAACTAATTGGATCTCGTATGCATTCGTATATGGTGAACACAATATTCACTTGAACACTTTATGATCAAGCTACTTAACTCTTTTCAATCTTTAAAAGAAGGAAAACCTTGGTTCATTTTCCATGTAAAACTTCAGAAGTTTCGGTTCAAATCGGAATTCTTTGGAATAGAATTATAGTGTGCTAATTTTTAATTATTTTCAGATGAAATTTAATTTGAAAATTTATTATGAAACGAATTCTAAAACTTGTGTCCATTCTGGCATGGGAAATTGCTATATTATTGTTTTGGCTTTATCATAAACTTCAATTTAAAATGGATATTTTACTTAATTGTGAAATTTGCTTAATTCAAAACATTTAAATTTGAAGCCAATTTTCGAGCAACTTCCTAATCTGAATATATTTGACCTTGTGAATGTGTCGGTTTCAGGATCAGAATGCCTTGTTTAAGTCTAGATTTGAACATGGTGTCCTTAAAATACAAAGTTGGCTGGTTTTTCAGGTGTTGCGGTGTACAACTTTGGAAGGATGCCGGCAAGGTTATTACTTAACGATGGTTCAAATTCATCACAAAACGCATCTCGTATAGGTTGAAAATGAGACGAAAATAGATTGTCTAATTCCTTTTAAAATCCTTTTCTAATGTTTGAAAGTTTAAACCATTTATTCTAAAGCCGTTTACTTCTATTAATCTCGCTGTACAAATATTTCTAGGATAGCTATAGGCTTTTTCAGAGTGAAAGTTTCCAGATGACATCTGTTCTGGGAATAAACAAGGCAGCCGCATATAACCAGCAGAAACCTACCTCCGTCCTGCCATAACTTCCTGTGTCAACTGAACGATAGTCCTCACAACTTGTATTTGGCAACAGATGGAGTCCTAATGACCTAACCCTTGTCGTAGAAGGTGCATCCCGTCATAGAAGTGGAGGTAACTCAATCCCATGCCATTACTATACCCATTAAAGAAACCAGAACTCGTTTACGTATCTGGTGACTTCTCATTCACGTCCTCGTGGCACCCCGTGTATTTGGACTACAAGTGTTCTGCAACAAGGCGAACCTCAATAGTTATGAAAAAGCTTCAGAGTTCTCAAGTTTTTATGTCGATTCTAATTTCAATGAAAAGTTCAATTTATTTAATTAGAATTGCCAGTATGCGAGTCGAACAGTAAGATTAAAAATGGAACAAATTGTATATTATATTACTGCCATCTATTTATATATATATATATTCCGACATTGTTATAAGTTATTTTACTACCAAGTTATAGAACATTTAAAGTTCTATTTACAGCTGTGAAAGCCTCGTTACTGTTCTGAAAATTGCTTCTGTGCACGTGCAGTGAAGCAATCAAATATTGGAATTTGTTACTCTTTGGATGTTTTAAAAGTGACTGAATTTATTGAACGGAGAGTGAATTATAAACAATTATGCCAAAGTTTTATAAACGGTGCTATTCGAAAGCCAAAGGCCTTAAAATTGTATAACCAATAATAGTACTCGTAATAATCGCAAATAGTTTTCATGCAGTCAATTCTCGACTCTTTACATACGAGCGAAAGAGCAAGCATAATTGGCTGAAAGGTTAACTAGTCCCATAAATTTATGGGAAGCGGAAGACATTCTGTAGTTCAAACACAGTCGTATCTTTAACAAAACTTCAGCTTTTGATATTTTTTACCAACGGTTGGTTGCATTCAAAATGAGCGGTTTCAACCAATAAGCAACTTTTTTTTCTTTGCTCTTTTGCTTTTTGTTAACGATTTTTCATGGTACTGAACAGCTGAATGCTTGAAATTGGCTGTTTCATTCTGGGATCAATCCGAGAGGATGAAATGTTTATTCCGCGAATAAGAGTTTAAAGATAAGTATTTTGTTTCACAACTGGATTTCGATCCGTTTAGATCGCTTATCATAGACAAATGAGTTTCGATATGTTGCTTCTACTGCAGCTAAATTTGCCGATTGTACTGCAGTTCATGGTTGTCAAATGTACTTCATTTTAACATTGTCTGTTAATCGTAGCTCATTATGCCAAATGTAAGCGCATTAAGTGTAAAGTTTCAACATTCTTTTTTCAAGGTTTCAAGAAGCTGCTTACTCGATTCGAAAACGGCAACTGACATCTCGCTTCTTAAAATTGCAAAATTGATCGGTCTCCTTACAGGCTGCAATTATCCATGGAGAGATTACCATATAGCTTATTCTGAACTTTATATAAGCTTTCACGCTAGATTTTTAAAATTGGCTTGGCTGCATATCTAGGGTCTCGGCACCTTCTTATTTCATTGCAAAAAAATGTGCTAGAATAACTAAAAGCAGTCTCTACGATTGCACGGCAGTTCAGAACCACATTCAGATTAATCTTAGTTGGATCTTTCTGGCATTGGTAGACGCCGTTCACTGCATTTTCAGTTCTTGAAATGTCTTGTACTTCAAGCTCTACCTAGGTTGCTTTCCTGCGACTTGAACAAAAACTAACTTCGAAACTTTGAAGGAGATTGTTTATTGCTCTGAGAAGCGGTATATCAAGATGTTGGATCACTTTTGCCTTGATTAAATGATGGTAGACTTTGTTATTTAGTGCGAGACAGATTCAATCTTTGTTTTTAAGTTCAGTTTTCAACACTGTCGTTAATTTAAACGATATATCTTCAGTGCAGCAAAGCACTATAGTGCGCCATATGCCGTTTTCGTTCAATTCTTTATATTTACATTTTCTTGCATTGGCTTATCTTTGGTTTCTAAAGCTTTTCGAATTCTTCTCATGGCTTTAAAACGTTGATAATCAAGATTTCATAGTTTTATAATTCTAAACGCCTTGATTTTATGACAAAACACGCAAGTTGGCATTATAGTCTACTTGTTCTGTGAAACCTTTGGAGTGTTCAGTGATTAGCAGAAAAACTTAACCTAATGCTCAAGCACAAAGAAATTTGACAGATTTGCAACATTTTTAAAAACGAGAGATGAAAAAACGCATACGTGATGTAAAGGCAATCTAGAAATTTAAAGTGATGCCGGAAATATTTCTAGGTTTTCCCATAGGCTTTATTAGAAATGTTGCATCGATTTTTCATAAGACAGTCTATCGACATTCTTGCCTATCGAAGGGACGATGGCATTTACAAGTATCTTCGATTATGAAAATTTGTATTGCTACGTTGACTCTAAACAACACAATAGTATTGTAAAGTTGATAACAGGAATCTCTTTAGTCGCTAAATATGCTTTTTAATTTTGGAAAGAAGTCGTTTGTTAATACTTCTGTAGGAACAGTCAATGTAGTCGTGATCAATGGTTTATTTTAAAAGCTGTATAATTAAAAATTAACATTTTAAAATCTGTTCCTGTATTCTTGGAGGTTTTTAAACAAAGATTTACAAACTAGTATAAAATTGTGGCTCGCTTCAGATTCGTCGAATAGAAATTACAAATATCAGCAGGCAAAATCAAAGCTCGCCATTGCGATTCTGTTGGAGCTTCTAACATCGCATCAATGATAAGTTAATGAATTTTTCTATTGAGACTGTTCAGTTATCGAAGATTGTACATAAACCTTTCAGTTACGGTAGGCTTAAACTATAAATTCTCGAACGTACTTGCTTCGGCAGCAAGCAACTCCGCGACGAAGCAAAGAATTCTTATGGTTTATCTTTAATTTAAATGGCAAATTGTGTTTCTTGGTAATTGTAGCTAAGCATTTATATATAAATTTCCCTTGGCTTTCTCCGACACAATAAATGATTAGAATTTCTGCAATCGACTGTTATTAAATTGCCTGGTTAGCCGTTGCTTAACTATCGAATGTTAGTCTTCTTGGTGTTTGATGTTAAAGTATGAAATTAAGCTTCTTTTAAGAAAGCAAAGCTAGGGAGTTCATGTTGGTAATCTGCAAAAGGTAAATGGAATGAGAGTGCGGTATGAATGGCTTGAGTGAGTGATACTCAAATGTAATTCGGAAGAAAATAAAGCAGATTAGTTTCAGTCAAAATATGATAAGGATGGGGAAAAAGTAGGCGATAGGGAGACCAGCCGGCTGGCGGATGGGAAGGGAATTGTAGAACTTGGAATAAATCGTATCAAAACTAAAGAAGCTTAATTTATGCTTTTAACATCGCGAATATCTTAAGATATATTTCTTCGCGTTAATTAAATGTATACTGGATTTTTTTGTTTTATAGGTAATGAAATAAAACGGCTAGATTCTCTAAATATTCAAAAATTTATTGCTGTAATACAGCTTTGGAGTTAAAATTTTCTATATTCGAAGAATATAAAAACCTCCAAGTAATCGCGGTCGTACCTTTGATTATTCACAGCAATCTTAAATATTCGAATTTATCTAAACTAAAAGTGCTAGATGGCCCTTGAATTGCAGTTTTTAACCATTTATCACGGTCTTAATAAACAATCTTTAGTTAAATTACATAACTAAAACAATAACTTTAATTTTTAAATTTGTTTATTGCTTAACCTTAAATTGCTATTTAAACTTTTTCCGACATCAAAATTCCTACTTCAAGAGTCATTCTTTTGTAAATTTTAAACATTTAAAATTGTTTTATATCAATTTGTAAAAATTGTAAATTTAAAAATTTTTTGGAGGCAACAAAGCTGTCGGTTTGTCCTGTCTGATTTCGGTCTGTTTCCACTTCATGTTCACTTAAACCTCTTGCGAAGAATCGTAATTCTAGATACACGGAATAAACTAGTGTATCACGGGCTTGGTGCTTTCGGTAATTCCTTGAAACATAGGCCAATCTGCCGACAACTAGTGAGCCTTGGGTTTCGTTCGCATTGAAAGTTAAAATGCTAATTGGATCACTATTCTATTCGGCAAACAAATTTTAAACCTGGAAGTGTTTCTTGAAGTTAAAAAAAAAACTGTTTAGCAGTACAATATACAATTCGAAGTTGCATTACAAAGTTTACTGTGCCTGTATTGACAGACTTGATGTAAAATTATCATTCTTCGGATTTCAAACAATGTACATTTCATCTCGTAAGAGTTCAAAAAATCATATAAACGAGATAATGCTTTCCATTTTGGAGAAGGACTCGGGTTAGATTTCACTTAAAATTGCTGGAATTATTTCACTTAAATTTTGTTGCTGTCCTGCCAATTTGGAGGTCGAGTATTCACTTGCTTCTCTTTGTGCCTATTCATAAATGTTGTGATCCATGTGTGCCAGGCTCTTGGCACATCTGTGCATTCTTTCGCAAGGCAGAACTTCCCTGTATTGAACGCAAAACATCTGCAATTAAACGAGTAGGGCAGTATCCAAGTTGCCGTGTATGCTCTCGACGTTTTCCAGGTGTTGAAGTGTTAAACCGATTTGTGTTGATTTTAATCACCTGAATGGATGTTTCGATTATATAATAAAATCATTGCAACATCACTTTCTCTCTGAACTATTTTATAACATTTAAAAGTGAAGGAAGACTTGTTTCAATATTACGCTTCATTACCCAGGTCTATACTAAAACTGTGAATGCTATTAAAAATCCGAGGATTGGTGCTTAATTTTTAAACTTCCTTCAACCGATAGTGTATGAACAACCAAGTTTTCTGAATCCGATTAAGTTTCCACTTATTTTTATTGGAATATTTCTTTATCATCAAAAAGGCAGGGTTCTTAAATAGTTTAAAATTGCTCAATATCTGTATTTTCTACATCTGGTGTTTTCATGTTGGAGTAGTGCTGCTTATTCCGACTATTAACTGTTGCTTGCAAGAAGCTCCCGCTTCCTTTGGCTGTCATTTTAAAATCGAACAATTTTGAAGTAACAAAACACAAATCATAAATATAACGAACGAATCTTCAATATTCATCGCTCTTTTAAGAATAGATAGCTTGAGAAATGAAATTTAACGCTGCGTTTAAATTATTTATTGGTAAAGAAAACACAGGAGGAAATTCCTCTTCAAAATTCTTTTCATCCAGACCAACTAGTTCTGTAAACAGTGGACTACGCATCACAAAAATCAAAGATCTGCTCTTCACCGCAGGCTTTGGAAGCTTAGCCAATGTTGCCATTTTCCGGCGTGGTAGGTCTCGGTAGGTCAGCAACACACTTCTATAACATTTTTGCCCTTCGTTTGACAGCAAACGATCCGAGTTGTTATTAATGTACTGGAATGAAGTTGTAGAAAATTTGACACTCGAGAGGAGAGGTAGTGTTCATATTTATATAGCATGAAACATTTGGCTAGAACAGATTACAAATGCTGAACATTACACGAAACGGAATCCATAAGGAAAATCATTCGTCGCTTTTAACGACTTCAAGGCATATCCTTGCCAAATTTGAAGAAAGTCGAACAAAGCGTGTGGTCGTGATCGCGTAATAAATTTACAGACGAAATGAACAGTCTGGTTGAAACGGGACCTCGCTTCATTCGGTTACTAATATTCAATCCAGATTAATATTCATTTATTCACTTGTGTCCAGGTAATGTTGCCATTTAGAGGCGAGCAATTGCAATGCGAGTGCAAGTGAATCTGTTAAAAGCTACTTGCCTCGGCGATACTAAATGGAGCCACCGCCCCGCAAAAGGGATTTCATGGAAGGCGACCTTATTTCTTCAAGTAAAAAAAGTTTCAGGATTTTTGTCGTATAGCACTCCATGAAGTTCTCGTACTACATTAAATAAAGCATAAGCTTATTTTAAAGATTGAGTTGGGTCAAAATTCGTATCCTTGTATGCAATCTGTATTGAACTGTGTTCCTAATTGCTCGGACGTAATCGTAAAACTAAATGATTTTGCAGTACGTAAATGTATCGTTAGAAACGTCCATATCGAAATCACCCGGACCTGGCGTGAAGTCATCTGGTGAAACTGAATGACAGTCTCTGCAATAGATCGAGTGCCGAGGCCGAAGTCCTAGTAGTCATCACCGGCCACTGCCCGACACCTCCCGTAGGAGGCACGCACCCTCACCGACAGTGGGCAAGCCATTATTGTACCCACCAGGGAAGAGACTCCGCTTACTTCTCATCCACGTACTTGTGGTGCAATATGAAAATATTTTTCCAAATCGCAGATGAATACGGTTGTAATTCTTGAATGCTTTCTTTAATGAGCTAGAAACTTGTCTGATTTTCTGCAATGCACACGATTCTCTTGTCACGTTTAGAAGACTTACAAGGGAAGATCGGTTACTAACAAGGAATTGAAAATGGCAATATTTAAAGTCTCCCATGTGTTTTTAGTCATTTCCTTTGTGGACCGTCAATATTTAAGTTTAGATACAATAAACACAAAAGCCTAGAATTTTCACGAGTGGGCAAGGAGTTAAAGTTGCAACTCTCGTATATGTAGAATTTGTGTCCCAATTGGATGCAGATATAGGAAATGAAACATGCTCGAAAAGTATAACGATCATGTAACGTTCCAGATCTCGCACGTTCACCGTTTATTTTTTGCTATTGCTATAAAGGAAGCGACTTTTTCCTTCATTCAATTATTTGAGTTTTAGCCGATTTTTATCACTATAGAATTCATGTTTTCGTTTAATATTTCAGTTTGGTAAAGTTAAGCAGTTGTTCGTCAAGAGACTAGAAAGGGGCAGAGAAGTATTGGGTTTTAGTGTCATTTTATTTCACTTAAATGCTGGATTGTTCTTGACAACTATGGTTGAGATTTTCGGAAGAAGTTTCAAAATTGGAATATCACTAACATTTCTTTACATTCAGATTCCATGCATCTCCCAATAGAATAAAAATGTGTAGTTCTAACAGGAGTTGCGTATCTTGCTGCAGTATCTTTTTACATACTCGAAATCTTCTCTTAAATTTGCTGTTTGCTAGGGATACTGAATGGCTTCTGCATTTAAATATTTGATTATTTCAAGGATGGATGTTTTAAATGTTAAGTTTGGATTCCCTAGCTATCGTGAACTCGATTTCTTCAAATGCTGATTTTTGAAAAATCGATATCTTTTGATAAACTTTCTTCAGTTTTGGTTTGCAGATTTCACAGATGGTTATTTGGGCAGGATGAATGCTCGAGATGGCTGTTATCTTTAAACTAACATATTCGAACTGTAAAAACCAGTAGGATTTGGCTGGAAGAATGTCATCCGAATGCATTGCCATTTTCCTTCTATATTATGTTAGTACCGAAAACGCAAACGTTTATAAAACTGTGTAGTTTTTAATTAAGGCTGCCCGTTGGACGAATCAAATCCCTTCTCAAAGTTCTGATAATTACTTGCAAGCTGAAGATTCTTTCCAAAAGCCAGTTGCGAGATCATGTTTTTACTTTTCTTCAACACCTGGTCTGCTTAAGATGAGAAAATCCCTTTCCTGATGATGAGCAATGTCGAGCTTTCGTCTAACCAGTTGAACCACTCTTAAACTTGCAAGTCACAATTCAGATTTTAGTGTATTAGATGAGCATAAATAATCCTTTAACCTGGCACTTGAATAGTGTTGATCTCTCGTGATCCCAGAATGATCCATTTGTATCCTGATGTATCTGATATTTGTAAGTTCAGGTACCCCACGGCAAGACCAAGGATCGCCGAGGTACTTGCAAGTTGGTAGTTATAGATGTAATGTATTTTTAGGCAGTACGTCTTCAATAGTAGATCAATTCATTCTAATCCAACTCTCCTCAGAATTGGCCATACCAGACTTACACATAAACATTTACTATGTTCAGAGCCTCCTCCTCCTATGTGCTCGAGGTGTCAATCTATTCTCTCGGTTAAACATATTTTAATTGAATGTTCAGATTTTAATATCTTCAAACTTAACCGTTTTGGTAGAAACAAAACTATACGAGACTTGCTGGGAGAAAATCCCCATAAAAACCTTTTTATTTCTCAAAGATATTGGTTTTGACAAACTAATTTGAACACTTTTTTACAATCGCGTACTTTTCAAAAGACCACTTAACTCTTCCTTTTAGAAATAGAATATCTATTATTAACTTGGTAACATCTATGTACTATGTGTTTGGCGCAGCATAGTCGAATATGGCTCTTGTGCCAGAAAACAAAACATAACACAACCAACCATTCTCATCCACGGGTTCGGTGCAGCATGTTAATCTATTTTTCGGGCCTACTTGTTAGTCGTTCAGTCGTATAACGCATTCTTTCAAGATTTTGTTCCAATTTAATGACTTAAATCTTGGAGATTCTATCAATTCAATCAAGTCATTTTTGATTACATAATACTTCAGAAGATAAATTGCTTCCAAGTTATAAACTATATAGTCTTCTTATATTTATGCATTTTCTGATAAACATAATCTATATATAAGGAAACCTACATAGACGTATGCATTTCATATTTCTTTGTCTTGTAGTATTAAATAACCCAAGACGTAGCGACCTCGAATAACTGCTAAATAACGTCTAGTTGGTCTTGATCTAATCATTCTCTTGGCTTTCTCCGAACTCATCTTTGCAAATCGGTGATCGAGTTTTATTTTAACCAGCGAATTCCTTATAAACTTTTAGCATTTCTCCAATATTTTAATATTGGATGTTGAAACTAGAGTATTTGACAGGAAACCTTGCTGAAATTTAATTATTTTAAAAACCGAAATTTTTTTTCAGCAGACCCATTTTGCAATGACAATTTGAATTAATATAGGAATTTCCGTGAAGCTTGGACCCTCTTGAATAGAGGTTTAATGGCAAATTGACATAATTCCCCTTTTCGGTCTGAAGAATTGAGTCTCTAAATTAATACCTCGGTTTTCATACCTTCGAATCTCTTAAAAATAATTGATCAATTTCTTTGAATTTTCTACATGCGTCTTAGAAATTTATTGGAAACCAAACGAATATGCTTAATAAATGGATAATTGCAAAATTTAACTCTCAATTGCATTTTACACTACGATTCGTATTCATAATTTTATTTAAACCAAATGAAGTGCAGCTTTCTGAAGGTAGAAATCTCTAGTTTCTCGGAAAAGTTCATAGGCAGCTTTCAATATAACGAATAAACGATCTTTCACGTCATAAAATGAATTTTTAACTGTTCATAGCAGATGCTTTTTTCATAAGGACGTTTTTCTATTAAGTCTCGTGTAGACAAGTATTCTTACTGTACCAATAATCAAAATTGGCCCATTTCTTGAATTTAATTTTAAGATAAATTTCAACTTTTAGAATTGGAACTCTTTTAATGCTTACGACTCTATTCATCTTTAATCATTATAACCTAATGCAATCTTAACCGGCTGAAGGAATATCAAATTTCCTTTTACTGATACTTTGCGACATGGTAATGTTTTCCCAAAAGCGGGTAAACAGTCTTATTTTCAGGAAGTACTTAAAATCTGTAGGTAAATATACTGGCACGCGAGGAAAGTTATTCAAAATACAAGCTCATTCGAACTACAAATTTATCTTCGGAGCGGTTTAATCTTCGTCCGCTTGAATGAAAGTCAACTGGAATCATTTTTATGCGCTAAAAATTATTTCTGTAGAAGTTTGAACAATCAAAACTTCGTCTTAAAAACGGAATCGTGTGTTTTTCTAGCATATGTAAAGGTTCTCATCTCTATCTTCGCACGTGAATGTAAATAAATGGAGTATTTTTCAGGTTCACATTTACGCTGTCTTGCTCGCTTCCTCAATTTTGGATTATTCTCAAGTAACTAGTCCTTACAACTTTTAGTCACTTGGATTTAAAGAATGTCGAATTCGGAACAGGAGTAAGTTGTCTGTCGCATAGTTTGGCGTAATTATAATTTTAGCTGAATTATGCAGATCGGAAAACGCCAGTAAACGCAACAATTGTTACTTTTAGGGTTCTTAAGACGTGCAGAACAATTCGTTGATCCTCTTCAGTTTTTTTAATAGTGTTTAAATTAGGCAATGAAAATATCTGAGAAATTATAAAATTAACCTAATGATTGATTTTTTTTTTACGTGAAATTCATGCCCCATTCCCAAACGGAACATTTGTACCAAAACTTTTAAACGAAATTGTAAAATCTTCGATTCAAAAATTTTTGACGTTTAGGAAATTTCTTTTTGGCTTAAATATCAAATTATTTCGGATGTAATTGGTGCCACTATAATTTTTCTAATCTCTCCCTCAATGTTTTCTACGTCAATCTACTTTGCATGAAACGCACTGACCATAAATAAGGCTTAGTTTTAAAATCTTAAATTGAGCTCCAGAGATAAATCGATGCTAATAGCGAACCTTTTTACAAGGACAAGCTTTTCATTGTTGAATAGTTATTACGTTCTCGGCCTTGTCAAGAAAATAAAGGGACTGCGTCGCAACAAGAAAACGGTATATTTTCTAGATCTAAATTTAAAGCTTAATTTGGATATAAATTCTAATGGGGAACCCATTTTTAGCCATAACTGTGTATAACCACTTAACTACATCTCCGAAAGAATTCACATACGTGGTATCCTTTCCGAGAAGATTACGGATAAGTTTTATCGGCAAGCTTATCTCCTGCGTTTTCTGACGGAATGTTTTGATCTTGATGCTTGATCACCATCAAAATCGGCGTTCCCGAAGAAACTAATTTTTCTTCGAAGGAAAATTATTTAGCATAAAACTTGCCTTTTTGTGAAGACCGCGGATTCACAAAAAGGAAGTTTTTAGCTCATCCACCCTCTAGTTTCAAAGTACATAATGAACAGAGACCAGGTTAAATTGGCTTATTCAGAGTTTGTTGAACTCTTCTTTCCTAGGCCCGAGTGCAGTACGAATTCAAACGCCCAAAATCGCCTTAACCTATCTTTTTAAAATGACCGTTGAAACATTTCAGTTCACTTAAGATGTTACTATTGAGTTAAAACGGGTAAAAAGTATTTAACGAACTATAGATTAAAAATAAATTAGACCCGAACATGTAACCTCCATGAAAAATGACTTCAGATTCGAAATAAAATTAAATATTGCCCTTTGTGCTTTGATTAAACATTTAAAATTCAGTAGTTTTTAATTTGACTAAAAACAAACTACCACTTAGTTTCATTCAGTATTTTAATACCTTATATTATTCCAGGTGTATATATCGCTCGAGTTTTAATGAGTTATTAATAATTGTTCTGCATGTCTGGTATATAAATGTTTTTAAAAATGACGCAGGTAAAAACTAAATGAAACGGTAGACACTTGTATTTAAATATTTCGGTGTTCTGAAATTCAATATCTTGGCATTCTATACGCTAATTTCCGATTTCCGCTCTTTAAAAATCACTCCTTGGCAAACGGATATATTGGATCCTGGTGCAAAATTGCTTGCTAATAAGTTTTCTGCAGTGTTGCTGATGTGTTGAACGTCTCTTAGAAACCGAAATTTATATTACTCAAAATGTGAGTGCTTATTCATTTGCGGTAAACACTTCACGGTTTAAAGAAATACAAAGCTTGTTACGAAAGAATACTTACCAAATTTTGGAGACTTATTGCAATTTTAAAGAGAAACCGAGGTATTATTGTAGGAAATCTTTTAAAAATGTTTCTATAAATGTTTAGAGCTTATTATTAAGTTGCCAGCTTAAGTGAAGCGTTTAGCAAAATTTCGAGATGCTATTATATTTAAATCTTTAAAATATATTCATTTTGAAAACAAATCGGTTTCAATTTCGATTAATATCTTGCATTAGCTTTAACTGTAGAGGTGCAATGAATATTAAGGGAAGAGACTGTAAAGCGTGCAACTGTTGATATTGCTGCACTTTTAGACATTTATCCAAAAATTCATTGAATCGGTGTTTTAGACTAATTTAAAGAATGGGTCACAGAATATTTTTATAAACTCTCGCCAATATATAGATGAAGTGTTTTGTTTGATAGCACCATCGCCTTTGCATGCCAATGAATCCAAATTAAGGCGGTATTTATGGCTTCGAATTAGATAATTGTATTACTCCAAGTTTTCAGGTGAATTTAGAGTAGCTTCTTTTATCTCGTACTTCACACATTGTTGCAAAATGTAATACTTTCTTTGAAACATTCAAACTAAATCTCTTTTCATTATAGAAAGCGAAAAAAGACAGTAGCTGGTGGTGTGGAGAATGGCATATATTCATGTATGATCCCGATAAGGTAAATTTCTAATGTCTGAAGCTTGGCCTCGGTTCCGTTGGTTGTTGGCAAGAAAAATCCGCCCACTCCTATTTGCAACTACTGCTATTCTTGGAAATTTGTAATGTAAAATATATCGGCTATTAAAAACTTTAAATTCCTAAGCTATTATGCTCATTCATCGCCCATATTTTTTATAGATTAAATGTTACAAATCGTGCAAATTGAAAGATTCTTAGAAACTACAACTATTGACTTTTTGATTTTTGGAATATTTTTTAAATGTAAAGAAATTATTCTCTTATTAATTATTTATTCTAGTTTACTTATCCTTAATTATTAGAATATTCTAGATATTCTCCGTATGAAAATACGCTTGAAACTTCTTCAATGTCTGTTTAGCTGCTTTAAAAGTTCTCGTGTACTTTAATGCTTAAGTATATCTATCGGTAAAATGAAAACGGCATGTGACGATAGTTTTGTCTCAAATTCGGCACTTATTTATCTCTGTAAAAAATGCCTAAATCTGTTCCGGTATGGGAAGTGCTTTTCAGGAACGTCCATTTAAATATGCATATCCTGAATTAACAGCAAGAAATTTTAAAATACGACTTTGGTTGTGCTCTATTTTGGAACAAAGGAATTAAGTTTGAGAAATTTTCAAACTGTTGCATATAATTATCCTTTCCCCGGGCAAGAATAGATCAACTTCATTTTTGTTTGTTCTCATTAAACAGTAAATTAAATGGATTCATACTCGGTTGAATATAAAGCTTTCTTGGGAAGCCAATAGACATCAGTGTGCTTACTTGCAAAAAGTTAGAAGGTGGGATGTTAGAGACAGGAAGTTGAAATTGGAAAGAAAGGGAAAAAGGGTTAACTTCTAGAAGATTGAAGATGAGTACAAGTATGAAACGAAGAAACCAGCCGGATATGGGTTGAAGTATCGGGTATTTTACAAAACTGGATATGTAGGAATGTCATTTTGAAAAGAATTCTACACCTACCTTCCCCCCCCCCCAAAAAAAAACGCCCTCTCGGAATAATGCAAAAATTGCAGATTCCATTTGCCCATCATATAGGTGTGGGTGCGGTTAGTTTTCAAAAAACTAATATTTTTGGACAGTAAAGGCGTTAGAGGACCGTTGATTTCAAACGTATGAAATGCGAGGTTTCAAGCGAAGCAGAATTCGAAAGAACGTGATTTATGAAGGAAAATGTACTATAAGAAGTCTTAAAGCGTACGCAGAATGCAGCAAGGTGAAGGAAAATAAGCCTTAAAGCTGAAGAGATTTGGAATCGTTTGGATACAAGATTAGAAACCCATCTAATTATATTGGTGGAAGTAGAGTTTAACAGTTTGAGAATTAGAAGCGGCTTTCGGCACACTTATAAAAAGCGAAGCGCGATAGCGCTTCATACCTCAGTTAAACGGCTGTAATTTCACATTTTCCTCGGACATCCATTCTAGTTTAACCATTTGAGTGCGGCGAAGCGCTATCGCACTTCGCTTTTTATGTGCCGAAAATGCGGAGAAAACTTCCGCACTCAAACGGTTAATGAAATGTCTTCGTTTCGTTTCCCATTTCTGACACAAGTAGGCTTTTAGGGACGTGAAAGATACTTTGAATATATCGGGCTTCTTTCTTTCCGAATTCTCGTCTGATTCAGTTAAGTTAGTTAGGTGTCTACTGCAAACCAAATATAGGATTTCATCTCCTCGGAGTTTAAACGTAAGCCGCCAAAACATTTTCCCCGCTTGAGATTTATACTAAAGAAAACCATGCATACACAAAACTAAGGCTTATTTCAAATGTATATCTACAAAATTTCCCATACACTAAACTAGAAGCTTCAGCAATCCGCTTCTGAAAGTAAAATGCAGATTTTCCATTATAAAATTGAGGTCGATAAACTACACACAATCGCTAAATACTTCGGCTACATTGAATCTTGCCCTCGGAAAGATTAGTAGTGATATTTTCCAGTTCTTTCTCTTAGCTAGACGACTGATTAGTTTGACCGGCCGGCAAACTAATTAGTCGTCTTTGCGGTTTCAGGGCTACAAGGCATTTCGATCATGCCTCGTGAACATGACCAAAAGGCACTAGTTAAGTTAATATTTGTAAATAGCGAGTACATAAACCTTATCCAGAACAAGGAGCACGGTTTTTAAAACCTTCTTGCAGAAATCTAATTTAATCGGTAAAATGTAGACATAAGGCTTATTTCGCTTTTCATCGAGTTATACAATTTATAGAACGTATAGGCTTATAACTTAAGAAATTTAATTGTTTCCGCGTTTTGCAAAATATTACACGTATTTGGAGGGACATACGAAATTTTTCTATTTGTCCATGTCAACTGCATATTTAAAAGAGATGGGTGCAAGTAACAAACTAAATCTTCATGCTTACCTGAATAGTTTATTTTGTAAGTACAAAGGGCAATTGCGATTACAGAACTTGTAAAATTATGAATCCAGTTGATTGCTAGTCTATTCACAAGTAATTGCTTACATAGTAAAGTAGAAGCGAACACTCAAATTTCAGAAATTTTAAATTTAACCAAAGATGTTCTTTCCAATTTTTAGACTCGTGTTTACTTTGGAAATGGGAACTGTTCAAAAGAAGGCATCAAATAAAAAATATTTGCGTATTTTCGACATTTTTCAAATATAAAGCTCTATTTCCACTTCCAGAACTTTGGAAGAGACCTTCCCTTTAATATTTAGAACTTCCCTTTTAATTTTTCTATATTAAGCCTCCTTCCTTGATAGTGCATCCTCTATACCCCTGAAAGTGAACTTGGCTCTTTCTACTGTAGTCCGGGTTTCTCTGAAATCGCAGTTACCCAATTTCTAGTATTCAAGCTCCCTTTCGTCTCTTTTGGAGTCGAATGGCGAAATGGCTCTGGCAATGTTTAGCTCCCCTAACCATCTTGGGGATGGGAATTTTAAAAGCAAGTGCACACTGATAATCTTGGCTTTCTTTAGAGGAATTTACATGCTTTTAATCGGGTATTACAGAGTAAGCAACGATCACACTGTAGATTTTTTCTAGTAATTAAATGGTTAGGCATCATTACAAGCGAATCGCTGATATCACCCGTAGGATTCCTTTCTAATAGTATGACAATCAGACATCCCTTATGTTAAATGGATTTGGGACGTTTCAGGTTTGTTCATATAGCCTCTCCTGAACCATGATTGTTTGGCGCAGCATGGCCAAATACTGGCCCTTGCGCCATAAACCCTCAAACCAAACCTGAACGATGAATAGCAACTCGTTTTGAAATGGTATAGACCGTCTTAAGAAATCTTGAAGGCGGCAACTCTAGTGAATTTAGATGTTCTCGTGAAAATTCTTCTCGTTGATTTTAGTTGCTATCTGAATTTGATCGGATTTAAATGATCATTGCAAACGCTTTATAATCGTCCTAAATTTTTTATTTCTCGAATTTTAATTTGGAGTCAAAGTACTCGAGTACTACTTCGCTTTCTGGATTATTTACATCAAAGTTAAAATTATTACAAATTGTACGACTAGTCTGAATCGAGATCGAACTGTAGATCAGCCAGGTTTAACGAAATTATTTTAACCTGGTATATACTCCTGCTTGCAAAAATGCGCATTCAGTAGCCCTATTTAAAACTAGCCATTTCTCGGCTTTCTCCACACCACAAGGATATTTAGGATTGTTCAGTTACTTCATGGTCTGAAGACTTGCGTCAAACATCAATTCTATTGAAGCATTAAATTGAAATTGTTGGTTGTCTCCGGGGGGAAAAGCCTTTAAAATTATTTTTAAAGAAATTGAAAATACCATTCACTTTTAGTGCCAATAACAAGAGCATCGACAGCATTTTAATGTAATTACGATTAATGACTTAAAATCCGAAGCGTTGAGATTTTAAATTTTTCAGTTTAAGTCTGCATCAGTTTGTTACCAAAATTTTTAATTTTTCCTGAATTTTTAAGGTTAATGAGAAACTGGGGCTTCTTCACAGGATTGCTCGCTTCTACATCAGACTGAATTCAGGCACATTCCTGTAAGATAAGTCGGCTTTCTAATCTTCTCCACACATCTTGGCTAAAGCTAAATGGAATATTTTCTAAAAACATTAATTTCCAAAATTCTTTTGCACATGTTTTAACTCCAAAAATCGATTTTTTTTAAATCGATTTTAACCTTCTGAACATTATTTCGCGTTATTCAAAATCTTGGAACAGTTTTTGAATTGTAATCGTAAAAAACATCGCCTAATTTAATTCCATATCCGTGAATATTTCCTCAATTCTTCTTTTGACTATCTATACCCGATTTTGGAAATAGATCGCCAAAACATCATACGAATTTTATGAAAACCGAGGAAAATGCTTTTCAATATTGAAGTAAAATTTCTAATGGATAAAAAAATAGGGTTCAAGCTTTACCTTAAACTAGTATTGAAGTTCTACTCGTAAATAAAATCGAACTAATTCCACTCGCATTTTTAGAAGCTAAATCAATTGCCTTAAATCTATAATCATTGAAATTTCGGTTTCCACGACGAAACATTTCTTCAAATAATGCCGTTTAACAAACACAAATGAATTTTCTTTTTGTAGAATAAGATTTGTGTCATAGTTGGTGTTAAATTTTTTTCATTAATTCTGTCTGTAAATTCGGACACTTTTAGAACTTATTTGTCCATAAAGTTCATAATTATGAATTATCGTTTTCTGCTTATAATAAAGTGACCTGTTGTTTATCCTCGAATTGTATCATGCTCCCAGCTTTATTGTGCTCATAATTGCTCAGACACCAGAGATTTGTTTTATACCACGGATGACAATATTAGACGCTTGGCTGAGCGTCGATGACTTTGGCTGGCGAGAATTCTATTGTCGCAAAATAAGTCTTCCTAATCGAAGGCGTGCATTTGTATGCGATTATCAGTCTCCATTCAGGCGTTCAGCTGATTATAAGAATTGGTATACGAGTAGACCGTCTTGTTCTCTGTAGATTCACTTCTGTTTCTGGATCGCAATTTAATCTCCAGGGTTTTTGTTTCGCAACTGGCTTTTATCATTTTCCATTGCTTGTTTTTTTCTCGCTAGCTTCTCAACTCCTTAATTGTATGGCAAACATAAGCTGCTGTAAGCCAACTTCGAAATTGTGACAGCTCTTGGAATCAAATTTCATAACCAGAATGAAGTGGAATGTCTCGAAGCTATATTGAATGAACGCAAATAAGCTCATAAAATTTCATTGGAATATGTTTTAAAATTGACTGCCTTGCTTATTCTTATACTGCACTCTTAACATGCATTCAGTCTACGTTGGTTTTCGAATATTTAATTTATGCACAATAAAGCTACTTTTTTATACTTAATTTCTATTTAAATTAACAAGATTAATGTCGATCGCAACTGTTTTTCAACGTCTGTTCCATAAATATGCGTATTAAAAACCTAATCTGAAAACATATGCTCTTTGGGTAAATTTAAATAAGATGTCTTTAAGTGTGATATTTATATGTATATTGTTAGTCATTCAACCAAACTTTTTCTGTCGATAACATGTCGATAAAATTTCCTGTAAACAGTATTTTAAAGAAATGTTAATACTGCATGAAAGTAGTACAGATTTCGAATGAGTGAGATTTTTGAAATGCTTGAGTTTTTTTTAACGAAATTGTATGCATTTATAAAATTTCCGAATATCATTCGAAAATTTACTTAATCAAATGTACATATTCTTAATATTTTTAAATTTCGTGAATGCTAAAATTTACAATGTTTTCCAGCCAGCAAGACTTTTCTAAATACTGTACTAAAAGTCATGCAGTAAAACTTTGAATACAAATTTTTTTGTAGGCCGACTTTTTTAATCGTGCGTACAGTGTTATTTAAGATACTTCACTCAATTTCAGTGTGGTGATCTATTTCACGCAAGTCTTAATTTTATTTTTGCTAAATTGCTTGATTTTCAACTTCTAATCTTTTTATCTGAATTGACATTTTTATTTTTGAATTGTAGCGTTAAAGATGAAAAATGTTTGTCATTCTTACTGGATTATGTTGCTCCACTGTGTTCAGTTATTTCAAATAATTTAAATCGTCTATTATTTGTGTATTATGTAGAAATGATTTATGTAAGCTATTACAAGAATGTAATCATCTGTTTGTTATTAATAAATTGTTCTTTGCTTATGATTTTGTGAAATTCTTTCTGAATTTAACCATTTTATTGTTACCAGTCGTCTTCTATAATTCTTCCATTACCATCTTTATACGCATTGAACTCCAGATTTCCTTCTCTTAGCGAAAACATTAAAATATTGAGTTCTTTGTAATCGTGAATGTTGATTAGCGTTGGCTTAACAGCACAACTTAAATATTAACTTGTGCTGATTGAAGAATGGCTTTGAATAACTTCCAAAACTGGATATTTTAGCCAGATGTTGTAAAAAGACAAGTTAATTTTCTAATTTATGTAGTAGTAATGGAATTAAAAACATGAGCTTTCAGCAGTATAGTCATAAATGTATTGTGTTAAGCTGGCGTTATGCTCAAACACCGAAATGACTGGGAAATCAATCATCCCTGCATTGTTTTAACTGTATTTACTTAAACTTGATACCAATTATAAAACTTAAAGGCTTCCCTTCATCTTTCCCAACGGGTTTTATATTACCAATACATGTTATCTGAAATGAAATTTTTAATTCTTTCTACAGCGCTATCATATTCGCAACGGACAATTTTTGCTAAACCTATAAAAGTACTTTGCCCTCATTGCTAGAAAAGATTTTTAGGTTTCTGCAAGCAACCTTTTCTAAAGACATGTTTGGTTTTAAGATGTAAATGTGCTAAAGTTCAAAATTCCCGCAGTTTCATATGTCTATACCGAAAAGGTAATGGTTAACTGCATTTGATATTTTCGCAATTCAATCTCGTGAATTCATGGTGTTTGAAATCGCTTAAGTAATCGCTCACCATCCAGTTTTACAGTAACTTGGGGAACCTACATGGCGTCTTTAATTACTTTCTCGTGTTTTGAAACTCTGCATATTCAAGATCGACGCGTAAGTGGAAGAGCGTTATAAAGAGTCATTCACGAGGTCGAAAATTTTTCCAACACATTCTGGATAATGATTCGCGAAAGTGATCCAGCAATCTTGTGCTGAATTCTCTTGAACGTATTTAATAAATTTCAGAAATATTTCATCACCTTAAAATAAAACTCAATTGATTTGGATCTTATGTCGGCATCTTCTTCCAATCGGTGTTTCTTTAATCTCGTGTAGTTCTTCATCGTGACAAATTACAGCTTTCCAACTCGATTTGTCATTTTCAATCGGTTTCCTGGCACTTGAAAACTGCAAATAATACTCTTGATTTAGTGCTTAGTTTAGCTAACATTTGTTGCCATTGCAGAGTCTCATGGCAAAAGAATTTGTATCGACATGAGCAAGGCTAAACTTGAATAAAAACACTTGAAATTATTTCCGTTCGGTATGAAGTTTAAAATAGTTTTGTTACAGATCAGAAAACTTTCGCATGCACGTTTATATTGTGGTATTTAAAAGTACATGGTCTTCAATCGCATTTTTAGCATTTAAGGAAATGTTTGCCTATTAACGGATGTTGAGTTAATTAGATCTTGTAACGCATGAATAACCCCTAACCGCATGTGAACTATAGTGCTCTGGGAAAATTGAAAGAAACTCAAACGGCTGTCTTATCCGATTCAGGAAGATTTCCTTTTCTTAATTTCTGAAATATTACTTTTATGGGCGAGAACTTTATTTAAATAAACTTTGTTTCTAAAATACGAATGTCTCTGGTACCATTTTTTAAAACTAATTTCACGACATAAAATTTTCTGCAATATAAAAATTTGTTCTAAAATTTATTAATCCATGTTTTCAATTTGACTTCAAACAAAATGATCAATTTTGATGAAATAGAATCAAATTCAGAAAAATAAAGCATTTCTATTAATAACTTTATTTTTATCATCAAGCTGATGCTATTGAATCCTGGTCTACCAATAGACACGCGAAAAGATTTCAAAAGTCTTGAGCATTATGATCCAATAATTTACTCAAAATAGGCATCGGAGATGAAATTTGCTTTGCTAAAAATTAAATATAATTCTTTATATTTTTAGATTGTTAGTTTTAGAATTTCCTCGATATCTTGTAAACAATTGCTTATAAAGAAACCATTCTAAAACCAGCTTTCAAAATGCTTTTTTCTAGCTTTTGTTTATATATTTTAAGAAGCCGCGGTGGCCTAGTGGTTAGGTTTCGGCTGTGGGGCCGGAGGGTTCCAGGTTCGAAACCAGATTCCACTGGTTAGTCGTGTATTGATCCTGTTTCAAGTTAAATCAGACGCAGGGGGTCAAACGTCCTCCCGCTGATGTGGTGAGAAACCTTGGAGAGGGGGATGCTAGCTCGGGTGTCGTCCTCGTCATCTGACCGCAGTTCAAAATTGCGAGGTTCGTCCCAAAATAGCCCTCGTGTTGCTTCAAAACGGGACGTTAATATAACTAAACTATATAGTTTAGAATTTAATAGATCTTTAAAATGGTAGAATTCTTACTTTGGAAACTTAAACTAAAATGTAGTCATAAATTGTTAATGACAATGGTAATCAAAACTTTCAGCCATGGATAAATGCGTAAAGACATCGTTAGAATTCTTATCTCGTTCTCTTGTCTGTTCGAATATATTATAAAAAAATACTTGTAACTTTTAAACTTTTTGTGCCAAAAATAGAGGAGCGATAGTATAAATTGAATACACATAATGTTAAACATAATACCAATTTCTGCTAAAATAGTATATCAGTTGGTTTTAAATATTACTATATTTTGCAATATTTAATAAAAGGTAGTGATATACGGATTGTCTTTTTCGAAACTGTCAACTAGAGCTGTCGCTGAGTTTAGTTTATTGTCTAAAATTAACAATATTGTATTGTTATAAATAACTTTCTCTTCTGGTGCATAATCGGACAAAGTTGGAGTTATGCTACAGAGAACAAACTATAAAGTGAAATTTTAGATAGCTATTTTTGGAAAATATCAAAAAATATATCTTTGTGCTCAATTTTTCCATAATTACTGCATTAAAAGATTAGATTGCCTTGCTGAACTGCATTGTACATCAAAGTTTATATACTTTAGTACAATTTACAATAGTGAATCTGAAAGACATAAAATCGGCATCTCAGCAATATTATAAAAAACAAGCAACCGGACGTCAATATGGAGTCGGTTGAATATTCATCCCACTATTCCATGCAACTGATTACGTATGATTTAATGCAAATGAAAGATGAAGTTCTCATTATTAAAAACTTAACTCAAAATAAATACATTAAATGTATTTTCTGTTTGTAGCATCAATAAATACCGAGCAGGAACAACACTCGACTTCATCGAATTATTGGCATGATTGTAGGAGGGAACCAAAAGAATGCTTCAGTCGACAAATGAGAGACGGATTAGTAATTGAGGAACCTTTAGTCATGATGGATTGTGCGAATTTCGGGACACATGAACTCTGCACAATATGCTATATAATCGCCTGATACCATTTGGGCCTTTATTAGGTGGGTCTAACTTAATATTTAAGGACAATGCTTTTGCCCTACATCTAAATCCATTCAAAATGGTCTATGGCGTATGAGAGTAAGTGGCACTAGAGGCGTAATATAATTTTCACATCATAAGTGGCTTTGCTTGTGCGAACAGTGCCCGGGATATGGTATTTTTTCATCTCGTCGTATTTTACTTGAAAATCTGACATAAACGCATTAATATTTTGTCACCATGGCCAGTGGCGTACAGAAATCGTAATGACCCCAGACGTAATTGATGACTTTTCAAGCTTAAATGTTACCCGGAATAAGGTATTTTTATTCTCATCATATTTTGCTTTAAAAAATGGCATAAACGCAGTCATGTTTTAACTCTACACTACAGCACCCCCTAAAGCTAACGCCCGGGGCATATCCCCTCGCCCCGGGGTCATACGCCACTGGGAATGGTTTTAAAAAGAAAATGTTAATGTTTTGCCATTTCCAAGTCGAAGTCCAGATTTAAACCCCATGGAAAACCTTTGGGGTATATTATGTTGCAAAGTTTATGCTAATACTAATAAAGAGTTTTCATCTGCCATAGCACTGGAAGTAGCCTTTGTAAAAGAATGGCTTTTTTAAATATATCTGGAATTGAACTTAACCAAATAGTCATTTTAATGCAAAACAGAGTGTTTGTGGTTAGCTCGAAAAATAGAGGATCAATTTCACATTAATTATCATACTTTTTTTTTCTTTAGACAAACGATGCTATAATTTGTTAACGGTGTATTTTCATTTATTTCTAATATTTTTGTTAACCTAATCATTTATTGCATTATTCAAGATTATTGTAACATAATTAAAATAAATATTTGTAATATCGTATTTCATGTGTTTAAATTATAATTAGAACCTTTATTTCATTATATATTTATAAAATTAAGGTGATCTTATAATTTCTTAACGGACTGTATGTTTATAATTAATGTTCTCGCACGTGGAACTCTTCCAATAATCGTGCTGCCATCTTGCCATCAGTTTTGCAACAAATTGAAAAATATTCTTGCTGTGACTAGAACAAACGATTATATAGCATCTGGCTTAAACAGCTCGGCAATATACATACATTTAAAATATCTTTTTTAATTAACGAAAGTTAAATTTCGTTTGAAAGAAGATATGTTTTTTTTATTCATTCATAAAAATAAATATTGAACTATTACAAAAATGTCGTCAGATTTTATGAAAGCGTAGGCTAAAAAATTATTTTGCAATCGGATTTAATGGAATAATTTTAGATATATTTGCACTGTATCAATTTTCATTGAAATTGGTTAAAATTTTATGTAAACGTGTTACATTTTCTATTTATCAATTAATAAGTTTTTTTTAAATATTGTTTTATAAACAGAAAAATATTACATTTTTAATTTTTAAATTTAATTCTATTTTAAATGATCTTTCATAAGGAATTAACGACTTTTTCTCATTAAACACTCATCTGCGTAGAAATATATTTAAATAGACAAGGTTTTTTTTTAATTTGAAGGCATTAACAAATATCTTTTTTAAAAAGTTCTAAACTATTGTATTAAAAAGGAATGGACATGCAAATGAAATGTTTATTATGTTTCTTCCCAGAACTGTATATCACTTAAAATGACAGTGAGTCTACAAAAGGTGTACTTCATTATATTTATAAAGTCTTAAAAAAACCTAATTATTTTCCAAGAAAATAAAACCTAACATGGAATTGACTCTAGTGAACTATTATCCAACAATTCAGAAACACAATTTGTCATCATTAATTCAACTTCTTATAGTGACATTGCAATATATCATGTTTGACGATTTATCGGAGATTCGTAGTGCTATTTTAATTGGTGATGACTTCATATTTTGAAGTTAAATTAGCTATCTAAATCAAATTTCATAAAAAAATGACGTTAATATTATTTTAGTAAGGGAGAGAATGGTGTAATTTCATTTTTATGTAAGTTGAAATATTTGAAAAGTTACGATTTTGTATAAGTGCATTTATAATAGATTTAAGAACTTTTTTTTCATTTAGATGCAACCATTAGCTTATATAATATATATATATATATAATATATTCGTTGTTGTAGACGTGAAATGATTAAACAGGCCGAGTTGAATTCTAATTTTCCTTTATTATAAACATATTTTGGAGAGTGACGGGCATACCAACATCTTAGTTGAAGTTTTCAGTAAAATTGTACAGAAAAATCCCCGATTCTCTCAGATAAGGGAATAACAATATAACACGTGATCAAAGTGAAGGGAATAATAGCTATTTTAAGTAAATTACATAAGTGTTTTAGGGGGAAAGTCTAGCGCCAAGGAGACTCGTCATTATTTTCGGTGGGCACGTGAAAGCGGTTAAAATATTCTTTTAGTAATAAATGTGCCAAAACGAGAGATTTAATATACCTCCAGCGCGGGAAAAGAACGAAACTGGAGTTTTAGAAAAGTGATTTTGGAATACATTAAGATTTTAAAATATATAATATTAGAATTTGAAATAAAATTAAGTGATATATATAATTCGTAATAAATATTTTCTGTTCGTAAAATCAACTATTTAGATGTATTCATCCTAAATTTTTTTATTAGAAAAAGAGAAATCTCAACAATGTTTGAAAAAAAACAAATCATCAAACTTACCTCGTCTTAAAAAAAAATATTCCTTCTCCCGTGAAGATTCGGTCAGGAGGTTATCGACGAGAAATTGATAAAGACGAAAAAAAAAATCTGGACTCGCCCCGTTCCACAGAAAGCTAATAATGATTTACAAATTTCATCAATGGTTTTGCTTAATGTACACATTGCCTACATTCATTTTCGTAAAAATAGCAAGAACATTCTGGATGATATAAAGGTTTTTTTTTTAATTCCAAATTTTCCTGCATGTTTTTGCTTAGAGCACGCAGAGTTTTCAACAAAATTGTACGAAACTTAGAGTATTTGACAATGTGATAGAGAAGTGTTCCATTAAACTTTGAAGTTAATATTGTGAATATTAGAAGAAAAATGAGTATTAGTAGTAAATAATTTTTACTGTGCGAGACATAACGTAATTTTTCTTTCACAACTTCAAATCCAGATATATAGGGTAACTTATATAAAAATTCCAGTTCAAAACCATCAAGATTTAGAAAGATATCGGCATTGCAGTTAGCAGAATTTCTGCTTCCCTCTAAGAGAAGCAAAATGATGAGGGGTTTTCCACAAATTTATATTTTTTTAAACTCGAATTTTCGAATAATTTCATAGAATTTAATAAAATGCTGAACACCCAGGCATATTAATAAATAAAATTCATTATTTACATTGCAGTTAGACGATTACTATCCGAAGAGGATATGAAAGAAATTTGATTAGGTGCAGGAATTGTTAAATCAACCAAGAATGTACCTGATAAAAGGGAAAATGCTATTTACACTGATAGATACTTTACTAGTACAAAATGTGGGGAGTATTTGCTCTCAAAATGCACATATTTAACAAGAACTATAATGCTCGTTAAATATGTGCATTTTAATAATCTTTGCTCAAGTATGTAAAAAAATGAAATATGACAAAAGCATGTAAAGAAGACAATGGGTCACAAACGATGGTAAAATGTACCTTATCAAGTGCAGGGATAACAAATTCATAATTCTATTATTCACTTTCAAAGGTAGTGATCCAATAGGAACCTGCAGCAGATGGTCAAAAGAATTGAATCATAACGCTGACTGAACACAGCCTGCTATTGTAAAAGCATATAATATGCATATGGGAGGCATCGATTTGTGCGATCGTTATTTAGCATATTAACAGTGCGCAATAAGGACAAAAAGATGGCCTACACGGTTTAGGCCTACAAAAAAATGGTCAACATTTTGTAGATTTAGTGGTTGTCAAATGCTATATGTACTACAAAATGGTGCAAAAGTGAATTGCTGAACTTTCAGGCGTGAAGCTGAAAAATATGATGTCCTGATTGCAATACCGAATGTATACAAGTCGAGCTCTGTTGAAATACGAGAGAACTCCCATCGTAAACAGGAAAGGAAGGCTAAGAGTAAGTAAAAAATTGTCTTTGGATGAAAGCATTTCATTGGGAGAATGAGCATCAAATGATGGAAATACACCTAAACGACCACTGGAAATTTCATCGTCACCATCAGGTGAATTATTCCTAAACGAGCAAGACAAGTTGTCCGTACTCCTTTAAAAGAAATCAGACTTGATATGTCAAGCAATTTCCCTCAATACATGGATGATAAATTTGCATCAAAATGCAAGTATCCGGGATGCAAATCTAGGAGTAGAATCAAGTGCACGAAATGCAATATTTATTTTATGTATACTAAAAAACAGTTGCTTTTCAAATTTCATTCAAATTAATATTTAATAAATTCATAAAATAATTAATTCTGTATTTTATTCATTTAATAAGGTTTTACGATATAAAAAGTAGTATATCTATTATGTAACTAGTAAAATTTAAAAACTTTTTGTAGAAGATACTTTTACTTATGCAAGTCCTGAGGTGCACATATGAGTACCCTAAAATTATGGAACTTAAAACTGTTTGATCAATAAATGTTTTTTCCTAGGTATTCGAACCTAACAAAGGTAGAAAAAAGCTTGAAACTCAATTTCTTATTCACTTTTTAAAATATCGGGACTGAAGATGTAAATGCTAAATATGAGAGATTCGTTATTTCTTCGTCACTTTTAAAATAGTCATAAACTACTTACTCAATTATCATTTAAATATAAAATCGATTTTTATTTCTTTTTTTTTACATTTGCCTTTCATACTGTAACTGAATCATCAAATTTCAAGTATTCCAGTGAAAAATGTGTAAATATAACAACTCCAAACGTAACTCCACAATCGATTAACCCTCTGTAGACAGGTGACCTTCGTAAAACACTCTCGAATCGGATTGGCGCACTTTATGCGCCATCCTGTTTCTTCCAACTCTATGCTTATTTAATTATATACAACTTTATTTTTTATGCTATAATAAGATTACAGGTTGAATGGATGGATGATACACATATTTGTGCCTGGGTTTAAATCGCTATCCTCTGCGTAAACTGGATTGTCCTCTACCATCAATCTCGGAATCGGTTTCGTTGTCGCTGCATTAGATCAATTCTCCGTCGAGATCTGATGCGTCAGATTCGTCCTCAACAGGTCAATTCTTCCAAAATATCCGAATATTGATCTGGAGGGATAATTTTCCGAAGTTTCATAGTAGGTTGGATTCTGGAGGGAGAGCGTTTTATGCACTTGTATGCTTGATCATTACATTACACCATCTGCAGCCCCGTGTTTAGAGCCATTTGGCTCCTTTCCGGTTTGGATGGATGGAGGTGAATTTTATTTTTTAAGAAGGGACAAAAACAAGCAACAGGTACAAGAACAAATGAAAAAGAAACATACACTGGACAGAACAACATAGAAAACAATACAAAGTAGAAAAAAATACGTAGAGGGAAAAAAATCATAAGTAGCCGGAAGTGTGTGTCAGTCTGGGTGGATGAGTGCTCAGTTATCCTCTACAATGAGATTGTTCTCGCCACATATGACACGCATTAGGAGTCGAAGTCGGGTTCTTGAGAAGTTGTTCGTGAGAATGTTCTTCAACCACTGTAATTTGAGTGACACTGTTGGAGTTTGGAAATGCCAGGAGAGGGTAAACTGACATTTTGTGGCATAGGAATTGGATCTCCTTTTTCTCCGCACGAGCATGTATGCTTGATCAGACCGAACTGACAGCTTCAAAGTCAATAACTATCTGAGCAAGTAGGAGGGATGTCAATATGAGGTTAGAGGGGTGGCGAGCGTTCCACCTTCGCTAGTTTTTATTCTGCTGATCGGCACATACCCAATTGCACTCTCTATACGCCGACCTGGCCGCAAAGGATTCAATTTACTTCGGATGAATAATACGACAAAAAAAAATTTTCATCAGCATGTTACTCATATTCAAATTTCACCTTAGTTGAAGTGATTTCGAGACTGAGAAACTGCTTGTTCCAGAATATTTGGCGAAATATATAGCTGTACATATATAGCTGTACATATATAGCTGTACATATATAGTTGTATATTTTTTATTAATAAGTAATTATTTTCCACATCCAGTTTCTCAATTTGAAGATATGAAGTTTGTTTGTTCTTTAGAACTGTAATAAACTTTCACGGAAAAAGGTAGTTTTTAGTTGAATTAGTAGGTTTATAGATAGTTTTCTCGCATTTGATTCATAGCCCTAAAATTACATAAACGTTTTAGCAGCTGCTTTATTTGCAACTTTTTCCTCATGGTTTTTTATAAGTTATGTATTAATTTCGTAAAGTTTTTAGGAAATGCAAATTGATGATTATTAGAAATTTTTGGATCATTACACTGTCGTTGCTATATAAGTTTCAGGTAATCTTACAGTTTCAAAGACCAAAAACAGTTTTTAAAACCCGAATATGTTTAAAGCATTCGACTTTTTGCTCTCTTTGAAAACCACATTGCATATATATGCAAATAGTCAAACCCGTAATAACGAACCCTCAACTGGCTGATCCAGAGGTTCTCTATAACCTAGGATTCGCTGTATCCCATTTTTCAAATATTGACTACACAAAAGTTGCTATAATCCGGAAACACATTTTTGTATTAAATAAATTAATTACACTGAATTACAATTATTTATGGGCTATAATAAATTTAAATAAAATTTGTTTTTAAAAAATTAAACAGTGAAATTAATTGTACTTGATTTCGACACGTCTGGGTACCTTTCAGATTTTTCTCGTAGGATGTGATTACCCGCTAAAATTTTTCCAAACAGTCTCAAATGTAAATATAGAAAGATAACAGCAGATTGACTCTCGTCGTTTTCTATTCTCTTAATAATTTTCACTTCGTTTTTTTTCCCCGACGGCAAAAGCTTCCCGTTTACTAACACTATCCATTTTAAATCTACGCGATGTCAACAAATCAAACGATATTCAGCAAATGGAACTGAAGAAAGTGAAAGAATGTTTTGTGGCATATGTGTCTCGTCTCTTAGTGGTTTTGTCAGACACTAGGGAAACGGATGTGCATTCGCTCTGGAGTACAAAGGAAGGAGGTTGAGTGATATCCGTTCCTTTGTCGATTCGCCGATTGTCACACTGTGCGGGTCTCTCCGTCTGGAGAGGAAGGTGGGTGATGCGACTCATTAACGTCTCTCCTCACCTAACATGGCAGACCTTCTCGTAGGTGCCGGCTGTTAAAGGGGGAGAACACTCCGCCGACTTGCATTTCTGTAAGCCACCTACGGGTGCTAAGAGTCGGCGTCGTAGAGATCGCATACCCCGAACTGACTTGCCATGGGTCGCAACAATATCAACTTCAACCCCAATAACTACGAGGACGGCACAACATCCACCAAATTCCACCCAGCAATTTTCCAAATAGAAGACAGAATATCTCTGAAAAAGCAATTCCTTCCAGTACCCGGTCTCAATATTTTCACGGACGGTTCAAAGATAGAAGACAAAACAGGCAGCGCCTTCTGTGTCAAGACACAACAAAATACGAATGGATGGTGCAACTTAGTCCCTTCAACACAGTCTTCCAAGCAGAGCTTTTTGCTATAAAGGAGGCTTGTCTTTGGGCAAGCAAGACCAACCAACAGATAAAGGTATGGTCAGACAGCGAGTCGAGCCTCCATTCAATTGCTTCAATTGACACCAAGAGCCCTATTGCTCAACAAACACAGGAAATATTACTTAAATCAACAAACATTAAACTTGGATGGATTAAGGCTCACGTCGGATACAGCGGTAATGAAGCGGCGGACGTACTAGCCAAGAAGGCAACACAGGAGGGAATCCCCACATTCATCCCAGCACCAAGAAACCATATCAAGAGTCTGCTACAAAAAGAGTCCATCATCCGCTGGCAAAAAGAATGGGACAATGGAGAAACAGGCAGGAGCGTTCATAACGTTTTGCCAAAAGTCAAGACAACTCCTACTCCATGGCAAAGGCCGGAAATAATGTTCGTCACGGGCCACGGCCCATTTCCAACATATCTCAAAAGATTCAACATCAGAAGCAGCGATTCCTGTGGCTGCGGAAAGCTGGGAAACCCCTTACACTATGCTACAAGTTGCCTGTTTACAACGTCATACCACCTAACAAAACCGTCAGCAGACCTAGAACCACTTTGGTGGAAAAGAGTCATGAACAACAACAATTCTAGGGCGAAAATCAAAAAACTCATGCACTTCATCGCGGAAAACGAACCACTCTTATTTCCAAAAGATGGCGACGACAACTAGCCACAGACCCAACTAACCCTATGTACTCATATTCTCTCTTCTTCCATACACAGGGCAAGACCCTCTCAAATTCAACAACACAACGATCTGAAAGACTGAACTTTAAAAAAATATTATATTCTTTTGTTTTAAATGTCATGTTATTTTGTATCTTTTTATAGAAATTGTAATTTTTTTTTCTCTGGCTTTTTTTTAATAAAGTCTCACGCATACCCAACCAACCGACAGGGAGCCGCCTTGGCTCCGAGTTCGGGGGTATGCTGTGGTGTTAAGTTCGGGATAACGATTGTTAGGGCCGGTAGGCTTTGAATACCTGTTAGTTAACAGTGTGGTCGGAGAAGATTGGGTTCTTTTGCGGGTTAGTTTTGACTTTTGGGTTTTGGAGTGAGATTTAATATTTTGTATTTTTAGACGATGGTGAGTTTTGTTTGTTATGATGTGTTTGTTGAGTTTGAGCGGGGTTATGTTTACTTGCTTTGTATTAGGGACTTTTCAATGAAGTTTCTCTGATTTTGCGAGTATGTTCTGCAGCCTTCCCTTAAGTTTGTGGTTCGCGATTTTTAGTTTCTTGTGCTATGTAATTTTTTAAGAATGGTTTTTGTGATACTGTGTTCGCGGCTCCTTCATTTATTTTCGAATAGGTAAATTGCAGTCTGGCTTTTTTCTTTCTCTTTAAATTTAATTACTAAAAAAATTTTGGAGAGGTTAGCTGATTGATCAAAACTTGTTTCTTTCTAAATTGGTTACAGTGTTGAGTAAAAAAAACATTAATTACAGTGAACATATTTTGATTTCTAATTTATTAAAGTTAGTGCTTAACGTTTGTTCTTAGTTCTTAGTGACTACAGCTAAACACTTTTGGTCTTGGGTTTTTTTTTGCAGTTTTTTTTCTAATCGTTAACTTTTTAGTTAGTGCTCTTTTGTTTGAAGTTTTTTTAAGAGTCTGAATATCTTAAGATAACGGTACCGTAACCTGACTTGGCTTGGAATTTGGACCAGTTCTTTGGATCGAAAATTGTTTCTTTCTTACTTTTTATAAACTTGGTTTGACATTTTAGAGTGTGTGTGCACCTCTGGGTACGAGATGTACCTAAGGGTCACACCAAAAGTACAAAAATAGGAGCTTTAAAATTCCGTGCTACGGAAGCTCATTTGCATGTAGTACGGTGGCCGGCCCCAATGTAAAAACCGAGGAAGAGGGAGGCTAATGGGCCTGCCTTAAATGGCGACCATCTCTTGCCACTGTTGGGAACCTCCCGGGATGACTCGGGCCCTTCGGCAGAGCGGGGATGGGGCGCATTTGACGAATCCTTCCAGGGTGGCACTTTGGGGTTGGTACCTGTTGTGCGCCCTTGCTCATAGAAGGGGCGACGAATGGTACCGCTTTCCTGACTAGGTTAGAACCTCTCGAGAAATCCTCCAGGGAAGAATCCGTGCCACGCAAAAGTACGGTCCGGAAGAGGCCCTGGATCGTGAGGTGACAGCACGTTAGGGGCGGCTGGTTAGGTAAAGGGTTCTGTCAGTTCGCCTCCGTAGACTCCAGGAACTCGCGTATGGGTGCATACATTTTCAGTTTTCTGAACTTGTATGCAGCTGCATGTGGGTTCGGAGGAACGGGTGGTTTCTGGCTTCATCTTCCATAAAAAGAAGAGCACCCCCTGTCACACTTTTTGATTATGGCCACAACTTCAGAGAATGCGAATATGGCGCTCAATTCTGAAGTTTTAATGTTGATGAATTCTTCTAATCCAGATGACTGACTGGTTAGTTCAAAATACTCCGCCCCCCGCTGGACAGCGATTGGATCTTTGCCAACAGTTCCTTAAGACTCAGCCAAAGCTGATGGATTTTGGGGGAACAGGCGGTGACGAGGAGGACGAAAGGGAAGACAAGGAACCGCGTAAGAAAAGGTATAAGGGTTCAAAAAGAAGTAACATAGGAGAAAAAAAGCATAAGAAACAGGAGAAAAGGAAGGGAGACCCTTCTGTAGGTATTCAGAGAAAATATGATTAGGAAATTTTGGCGAATTCCAATGACGATTGACCTTGAAATACCGGAATCTAGCCTGATCCGGGAGATACCAGATACTCCGCAGCCACAATTAATAAAGCAAGGGGCCAGATTTGAGCTCATGGACAAATTGAATATTTTGCTAACGATACATAATTTGGAAGGTAAAGTAGCGGATGAGTTTAAATGCTTAATGACAAAAATAGACAGTTTCATAGCCGACCTAAGGGGAAGATCGGAAGACTTAGAGAGTAGGCTTGGGGTTCGACCTAATTTCCTAAACACATATTGCAAAGGAATCGGCAAACTTCCCGCAAAACAACAACGCACGAAAAACTTTGCAGGGTAAAACTCCGCCGGTGAGAAGGATTTTAAAGGTGACCGAACCTGAAAAGGTTCAAATTCACCCCAGCATCCCTACCGTAGTGATCAAGCCTCTAGACAACTCAAACGAAACCTCTGACACTATAAAAGGAAAACTCGCAACCCATATTAGCCCTAAAGGATTAGGAGTCAAAGTTGTATCTTGTAGACCGGCCACTGGTAAAGGTCTGGTATTAAAGGTTCAAACGTTGGAAATGGCTAGGAAGATGTAAGAAACAAACTTGAATGTCAATATTAACACCATTTGTAAGGCTAGGGAACCCGTTAAACGTCTCCCGCAGATTCTCATTTATGACATAGGAAAAAGTAACCTTCCTAGGGGGAGAAAGAAAGCAGTTTCATTTACAAACTTCGACTTAACAATGACCTGCCTGAGGGTACCATGAGGATGTTATTTAGAAAGCCTGGGAAAGGCAGCCTGCAGCATTGGGTACTTTCATTAGCTCCTACAATCTTTGAGGTCATAAAACATGAAAAACGTTTACATTGCGGATATAAAACATGAAAAACGTTTACATTGCGGATTCGGCTTGCACATATTCCGTGAGTTTGTCGAACCGATTAGATGCTATAATTGCCACAAATTTGGCCACGTTAAGGGTTCCTGTAAGGAAGGTCACGAACTGTGATCGAGATGTCCGGGAACGCATTCTTACAAGGACTGTAAGAAGAAGGTTACTGTTAGTAGGAATTGTAGGGATCATAACAAGAGATTCTATACGACCATCCGGGTTGACCACTCGGCCACTTCCAATCTTTGTCCCTTGTATCTAAGGGAAAATTGAACAAATTCGCTTGAACACTGACTATGTATAGTACGCCCCCAAAGTTTTTCGCTTGGCGGTTTTTTCAGGGCAACCTCGGGAAATCGAAGAAGGCCACGCAGGAGCTCCCCAATCTGTTCAAGGGTTCGCCTCCCGATATTTTTCTGGTGAAAAACCCTATGTTTGTAAGGGTGTCCCCTTTGGTTTGAATATGAGTTGGAGAGCTGTAATGGTGCCTGATGGCCGGACCTTAATCATGGTTAAGAACTCCAATATAGGAATGATCACTAGAATCTGTCGTCGTTACGTAGTGTTTTTTGACTTAAGTTTAGCGGATGATATCTTAACGGTCGTCTGAATGTATTTCCCTCATTCTTTAAATAAAGTTAATGCTGCAAGAGAATTAGAAAATATACTGGAGACCAAAAATGTACTCTTGGCTGGAAATATTAAAACACAGTCTTCGCTCTGGGGTCCTGAGAGGGACGATCACAGAGCCCAGGACGAAGAGGTCCCATTCATTGATCTGATCCTAAAGTATAACCTCTTGATCTGGAATGACCCCTCTTTATTGCCTACTTTCGCAACCAAAATTGGAAAAGTTGGATTGATCTAACTCTCTCTTCTCTTCCCGTTTTTAACAGAAAGGGAGATTGGGTAGTGAATAAAAATACCTTGAGTGATCATAACTACATCACTTTCGATGTTCGGGGTGACGCTCACCAGCCTACTAAGAATAAGCTCTTCCTTAGCATGCGACAAATAAAAAGTTGGGGCCGTAGTTGCGGCTAGTTTTCGTCAGGCCGAACTTGACATGAAGAATATTAATATCAAAACGGCACTTAAACTACACCCTTTTGTGTGGATTGCCCGACTTACGAACGTGATTCATAGCGCTTGTAAGTTTGTGCAACCTGTTAATCGGCAGTTCCTGCGAGTACCCTGGTGGGATACAGAACTAGAGGTCCAGCATAAGAAAACCCGGGCACTGAGAACTCGTTATCAAAGGTGCAGGCAGCAGACTGAACAGCAGATGTGACGTGAACTTTACAAGTAGAGTGAGGCACGATACAATGATTCGCACTAAAAGTAAAAACTGCTTTGAAAAATTATGTATCGAAATCTCGCGAACTAATCCCTTTCAGTTGCCGTATAAACTTGCAACAAATAAGATTCGAAAGCCTTTAATTTTGAAAGGTGTTATGAAGGATACTGGGACCAAGACTACTTCCTTGACGGAGACAGTTGCAGAAATTGTTGGGAACCTCTTCCCGATTGACGATATCCAAAGAGAAACTGATGAGCAAAGGAGGGTACGTGAGGAACTATGTCACTACGCGGTTGATCTACGTGACCCTCCTTTTACTGCCCAGGAAATCCGTGCGACAAATGGCACGGATAAAATGGCAAAAAAGAAGGCTCCTGGTGGGGACCACATTACGATGGAAATGACGATAGAAATTTTTAAATCCTGTCCTACAATTTTAGAAACTGTTTTTAATAAATGTTTAGAGTTGGGTAGCTTTCCTGAAGTTTGGGAAAGACCCAAACTTATTCTTTTAAATAAACCTGGAAAGAACCCCGGCTTATCTGGGTCCTATGACCCATTTGCCTCCTCTCGGTCCTAAGCAAAGTTTTGGACAAACTTGTTACGCAGCGAATAACTTTCTTCATAAAAAAGGCGGGGAAACTACATAAACTCCAACATGGTTTACGGACGGGCCGCTCCTGTGAAACGGCCCACATGGAACTATGGAAGCAAATCAATTTGGCATTACAGGCCAAGGATAAGGTCTGCCTTTTCTCTCTCGATGTGGTGAGGGCTTTTGACTCTGTCTGGAGAGAGAGTGTCCTCCATCAGTTGACCTTAATTCGGTGCCCCATTAAAGTCTTCCAGCTTGTTACCGACTACTTTCGTAATAGAAGTGTTGAATATAGTGTCAACTCTCAGACTTGGAAGTTTGGCACTGGAAGAGGTGTTCCTCAGGGGTCCTGTAGCGGGACCCTGTTTTGGAACTTAGTCGCCGATAGAGCTCTCGACTTGCCAGTTCCAGAAAATTGCTATATACAAACGTTTGCAGACGATTTGCTGGTAGTAGTCGGAGGGGATACTAAAGAGGTTTTAGAGCACAAAGGTAACTTAATATTTCAGACACTTGTCCAGTGGGGTAAAACTCGCAAGTTAAGATTCAATTCGAACAAGTCTGTCCTTCTCCCCATTACCTATGATAGCAGATTGAAATTGGATGTTCCCCCAAGAGTTCTTCTCAATGGTCAAACTGTTGCGGTTCAGGGCTGTTTAAAATATCTAGGTGTAGTCTGGGATGGCGCGTTAACTTTACGGAGCATTTCCGTCAGGTTCGCCGGAAAACAGATAAACAGATCTGTTGACTTATAACATTTCTTCTGTCGCTGAAAAATTTTACTGGCGGAATAGTACTTTGTTTCGCCGAGTTTATACCGGGACGATTGAGCCCTACATTCTCTACGGATATGGGACTTGGCGGAACAGATTATCATTTCGAAAAATTCAGAGAACTTTAAACATCATTCATCGAAGGCCTCTCTTGAAACTCCTTCGAGCATATCGAAACGTCAGCACTGAGGCCCTCCAGGTCATTGCGTGTATCGCACCTCTTGATCCGAAGGCTAGAGACGTATTCTCCAGGTTTGTCCTCCAAATCCAGAATGATAAGGTTACTATTGGTGGGAAAACATTTTTCTCACATGAATTCGAAAGGCCCTTCGATTTCACTACAATTCATCCGGCGGAGTGGGTTTCCATCCCGTTTGGTACTGAAGGCCCTTGTGGGGAGGACATAGAAATCTATACGGATGGCTCAGATTTGACGGGCATATTGGGGCGGCCATTGTGGTTTTCTATCACCTGTCGCATGTCCGACCGTGCCACGGTGTTTCAGGCGGAGATGTATGGGCTTACTATGGCGGTAGAATACTCCTTGAGACTTGAACCTTGGCACCGTGAGTGCATTTATACCGACTCACGTTCGACCCTTCAAGCCCTTTTGGCCTCCCAAAGTAGGCTGTATAGCATTAGTCATCTTAAAACGCTGCTCAAAGAGACCATGGTTCGGAATTAGCTTCGGTTACATTGGGTCAAAGCACACGTCGGTATTATGGGAAATGAGGTTGCTGACAAATTGACCAAGGAGGCGACATGTAAATCATCCATTAACGTCATTGTTCAAAAATCGAAAGGAATCTTGAAGAAGGAGATTAATTCTGAAATCTTAAAGTTATGGCAAAGGAGATGGGAACACAGTGGTAACGGCGGTAGGCAAACCGAAAAGTACTTCCCTCGGGTTGGCTTCATCCATAGACACTTTCACCCTTTCGTTATACAATTTTTAACGGGACATGGTCGGTTCCCGGCCTACTTCTATAGGTTTGGGAAATCTATAGTCCTACTTGCGACTGTGGTATGCACGGGGATGCAGACCACTTTATGTTAATTGCTCCCAAACTCGGGAGTTGAATGAAAAATTATTGTTTGATGACAAAGAGCCACCCACCCTCCTTCGTCATCCTGGTAATTTGCAAATCGTTCGCTCTATTATTAAACGGGTGAACGACTTTGTTGATCAAATCTAGCAAAGAAAAAAAAATAATAAATGAAATGAAATAATTTTGTGGCTTCTTCACATTCCTGGTGTAAACATTGTTCTTAAATCCTTAACCGTCTTTAGTTTTGTGGTTTTCAATGTATTGTCTGTCCAATTTTAGTACTCTTTGTATAAATGGTTACGCTTGTATTGACCTTGTCGTTCGGTTCTCCGACCACTTTGACTCTTTGACCTGACGTGTCATTCTTACTTGTTATTTTGTAGCGATTGTATGGAATCATAGTTATACCTTTCTGATGGTTTCTTGTTTTGGGCCACAGTTTCGGAGACCCTCGTCTTCGCTTGGGGTTGCTTTAAATTCTCGGGATTCTCAGCGCATAGTGGGTGATTGTGAATGGCCCTATGAATTCGGCGTTGTCTTTATCGCTTGATGGCAGTGTATTGTAGCCCTTTGGGGTGGCCCCCAGGTTTGGGGCTTCGCAGAGAGTGATAACTACGGGCACGTGACTGTTTCGACATAGCGTGCCCTCAGAGCCAAAGGAGGCAGGATAGGACATCTCCAACGAGGACGTCTGGCTTGCTAGAGTGGATGTGGCGATAGCTGGGTAGTAGTTAGTCTGCGGACCCTGCCCATTTTCCTGACAGTGTGCTTCGTGAACGGAGCCAGGGGGTAGGTGTTCCGTATCATTTTTCACATTGTGCGATGGATTGAAAATGACCATCACAAATTTTGATCGCTGTTTTTTTTTTGTCGCTGTTAATACGGTTTTCCCTTGAGGTACAGGAGGTGACAGGAGAGTTAATTAAGTGCGGCTTGTGTGACACAGCTGGTGGATAAAAAAATTCCGCCACGGAATGAGAGGAGCCAGAAAGGATGAGTGGAAATTTTGGTTCGCTGTAACCGCATTCCTTGCTTTTGAAGTTCGCTACAAGCACTTGAAAATACATTAGTTACATAAGAGTTCGGTTGGAACCATTTGAAAAATTGGTTTCAACCGAGGGTTCGTTATATACCGGGGTTTGATTGTATGTATATATTTCACAACAATTCTTGCATTTTATACAGTTAACTGAAAAATAAATACCCATTTGGGGTATTTACTCTTAAAAATAAGTACCCGGGTACACCCCAGATAGCACATACGTTTGCAGCAAGTTTGATTTTTACTTGATATTATCTTGTCATGGCAAATTTGACGCGTCAAACTTGTAGAGAAACTGCTGCAAACTAACAATGCAGAATCGCCACCCTCGCTTGCAAAACGAGTTTGCAACAACTTCGCCACGGCGAAAATAGACAACTAGCGCCACCCCTCCTTGCAATGCAAGTTTGCTGTGAATTTGTCGTGACAAATTCACAGCACGATTGCGAAACTATTTTGCTGCAAAGATGAAGAGACACTAAAACGGAGAAAGATCTTTCTCTGTTTTAAAACACATCTGATTTTTAATAGCATCTCCTAGACCGTCCTTCTTTTTATTAATTCAATAAATCAATGATAATTTGTGAAAAAACTAACTTTTTTATAAAAAAAATTTTGAAACATTTTCCATCTTTTTACTAAATATAGAACTCGCACTTTAAAGAAAACTACATCGTCTTTTTCTTAATGTTGATATTTTAACGTTTATAAACAAAATTAAACCTAAAAAACAGCCAATGTTTGTTGAAATAAATAATAACTTACATTTTGTCCCATTTTAAAAGTAATTACTTTTGAACTCTAATTTCATAATTTATTCTATTAGCAAAACGTAGTTATTAGCGAAAATCACTCTCTCTCTTTGACTTCAAATCATATTCTCAACTCAAAATTTAATGAAATAAAAAAAAACACTTTAAAATAAATCGTATACGAATCGAATCGAACGATGTATTAGCGAAATCTATCTTCTTCCCTCGGCGTTTATCTGGCCGAGTGGTTTAGAGCGTCAGGTTAGCAAGCGATAGGTTCCGCGCTCTAATCCGAGGCTGTGTTCGTACTCTGCTCTTGCTATAGTTTGCACTTGCACCACGTGACAAGCTTGCTGCAAGTTCGTCGCGTGGTGACTTCGAAGCTGATGCTAACGTGCTGCAAGCTTGTTTCAAGCTTCCCAGATAGCAAAGAAGGTTGCTGAAAGGTTGCCATTTCACTTTCCATAGGCTGTCCGCGAAAGCATTTCCGCGCAAACCTATTCGGAAACCATTGCCGCGAGGTTTACGTAGGAAAGCTTTTTATGAGCTACCTCACCGACAAGATTTGAATGACAAGTCCGTGAAAGCATTTCCGAGCAAACCAACCCGCAAAATTGACGTAGGAGAGCTTTTCATGAACCACCACTTTTTATGACAAGGTTTGAAAGGCAAGATGCTTGATGACGCAGACTGCACGCATGCGCCCTCTGTGACTCCAGCTTACTCATCTATCGATTGCAACTCGCCTGCAGGTTTGTTGGCTCTCCATTTGTTTACACGTGCTTCTTGTAAGTGTATTTTATAAAACTTAAACAAAAAATCTGTAGATATTTATTTTCAATTTTCACTTTATTTTGTTTAAGTAATATGATTGTTATACCTATAATAATATACAATATTTACGAAAGTAGTTACTCTTTAAATTTACGTTTTTCTTTTATACGTTAGACAAAACAAGTCGATAATTCGTTTTATGTTTGCGATTATGTTATTTCGAAATGGCTCCATAGAGATGATATACTGCATATATATATATATATAGTCATGTTACATTGTTTATCTCTCTCTCTTTACTCGAAATCTAGAAGAATTTTGTAATTTATCTAGCAATCAAACAGATTTTTCAAAACTGTTAAATAAGAGGAAATTAATATTTTGGTCAGTAGTTACTGACCTTGAATCATATACTATATTCAGTAATAAACGTGTTTAAGTCATTGCCGACAGATCAATTTGAATTTTCCTGTTCTTAACAATATATAACGTTGTACAGAATATTTACTGATTTTTAACCCTCTGAGCGTTTCACACGTATTTCTACGTCGACCTTGGACTATCCCATTAGCGGATAACACGCATTTCAACGTGTGGTCAGAGATACGCCGAAAGCGGTCAGCCCGGAAATATACGTCTCTTGTGAACTGTCTCTAAAGCGCGATGAACGTATTTTTCCGAATTTCTTCCCCCTTCCGTGGTTTGACATTTTGATTGATTAGCTAGGTAGGGTAGCGGTCGACACAATGAGTGCTGATAAGAATGTACTTGCTGCAAATTAGAGATCCCACAGGATCCAAGACCCCACACCTCTTTAGCTTGGGGCATTTTAACGCTATCTGCATTGAGGTTTTCTTTCAGAAAGAAGGTCAGTTTTGGATTTTTTTTCTAGTTGTGTGTGTCCGAATTTGGATTCTGTATAAGTCCGGTTTAATATTTGTCAGCCTGGATTGAAATTGTATTATGTTTCAAGTGTTTTCCCTGTAATACACTTATGTTATATAAGATTTTATTTCAATGCATCAATGTTTTAATCGAATTGTTAAGTAAAATAGATTTTGTTGCCCAATCTCTTTCAATACCCCATTCAAGCATAGAAAAATTTGAGAAGCCTGGGGTGATAAGAAAAGAGGGGGTTGTTTATTTCGTTATATAACATTGAATTGAAAAAAAAATAACTAAGGTTTAGGTGTGATTTTTTAAAACTATAGCAGTTTTTTTTCTAGATGAGTTTTCTATATTACACTACTTAGAATTTCTTTTAAATTCATCAAAATGAAATAAATTCCGAAAAAAAGCAATTATTTTTTCAAATAATTATTATTCAATTTATTTTTTGCTCACTTTGAACAAACATTGAAACAAATGTTAAAGAAAAGGGATGAAAATTTTATTTTTTATGTTTTAAAATATTGTATTTTTGTTAGAGAAAATTTTGGTTTACATGGAAACGTAAAGAATAATATCAACTAAATTTAACGTTTCAGTGATCTTAACAGACTTTTAGTTATCTTATTAAGAGTCTGATAACATCTGCAGTTTAAGTTTATTTCAATAGTCAGTGAAAATGTTTATTTCTTTTTTAAAATGTAAGAACACAAAACCATTTCTAAGAAAATATCAATGCTTACTTCAATGATACTGTATATTTATGCACTAGTTCCTTGAGCGTTATAGTTTTGCTTATATGCATTCTTCATTAAGTGATCAAATCTAAAGGCCTGAATTACATTGCTTTTGGTAGCTCTTATGTCAATTGCGAGCTGAATTTTAATAGATGCTATGAGACAAGAATCCACTAATATGTGTTACAAACCTATAATGCATCCCGACACGTTATTAACGAGTTTGAAGACAGTACTTCTAATAATAATAGTAGTCTCAGGCATTGAATTATTTCCAAACTCCACCGTCACATGCTAGACAGTGTGTTTTTTCACAATATCTTGTGTGTGTGCTGTGATTTGTAAAGTATAATTTTTTTAAATAAAATTCTGATTTATATACAGGTTTTTATTTTCATTCTGAACTTTAATGGATAATAATGAGACTCTTATTTATTTTCCAAGCTGTATGATATATTTGAATTAGATCTATAATTTTATTTTTTAAGAAAAACAGTAAAGTGTAAGTTTTATGTTAGTTAAATTTCCTTTATATTTGGTATGAAAAGGCCCAAAAATGTTTTTGAATATCACACCGATAACGTCCAAGACATTTATAAATTGTGAAAAGGCACCTGATTAATTTCGAATAGGTGTTAAATTTTTCTCCTTATTCTTTGATTTTGCGAAGTTTGCAAAAAATTGTCTGTAGAAAAAAAAATTCAATAATATTTTACTTCGTAGCTAGCTCATTTTCGTAAAATTGATAGGAAAAAAAAGTTTGATCGTTTTTACCTTCTAGTAAACGAAGTATACAAAGAGAAAGAATTATAATCGTTGATCGTAAAATTTTCAACACGAGATTTTGACGAATCTCCAGTTTTTAGACCTCCCCGAGTCCGAAAAACACAATTTTGGAATTATGTTTGTGAACACAATAACTCAACAACGGTTAGAGTTAGAAAGAAGGAATCTTTTATATGGACTTAATACAAAATTAGTATATTTCAATCAATTTTTGGATAAAGTCCGTCCAAGGGAAATTTGTATGTTAGGGTTCATATCAACACGATAATTTCAGAACTTAAACAGCTAGATAGATAAAATTTGGTACACAGTTTTAAAAATTAGGAATGTAGGTCCGTATTAAATTTTGGACGAAATCCCTCGACGCGTTAACTGTCTGTTGGTTTCTGTAATCGCATGCTTGTGAACACGATAATTCCTAAACGCAACGACTTAGATAAATGAAATTTGGTATGTGGTCTTTTAACCCTAATTGTCCAATTTTCGTTTCAATCGGGTAAAAAAAAAACTTTAATGCCCCTGAAACTCAATATGCCATTACATTTCGATAAAAAAAACTATAAATAAAGAATTAAAGGGGCCGTTCAAATATTACGTAAGCATTTTTTTGGTATTTTTTGACCCCCCCGGGCCGCCAAAAATAAGCAAATCGCAAACCCCCCTCTTATAATTACGTAAGCAAACTGCACCTCCCCGTTCTTTTTTTTTACAAAACGTATAACAATAATAATCTAATTTTAAAAATTTTAGGATTTAATTCAAATAAAACCAGCGGGAGTGACCTCCCCTAAACTTTCTCGTATACTTCTCAAACATTTGACATTTCCCTTCCCCCTGCGTGGATAAAAAAATCGAACCTACTGTAACCCAGAATTCAATGACTATCAGAAGGTTTTTCATTGTAGATTATAGTGATAGTAAAATATTGTTACAGTCATGGAAAGTCGCTTCCCAGCAATACAGGTCTTATGGTTGGGAAGAGCGTTTTACAAGGTGAAGCATGGAGTGACCTCAGCGACTCTCGTGGCACGCATGACCTTGGCGACAAACTTGGCGACCATTTTGGCGACTTGGCGACAAATTTGGCGACCTTGGCGACAAATAGATTATTCTCGAAAATGCAACCCTTTTCTCGATATTTCTATTAGGGGCCGAGATCTAGGATTTTCATGAAAATTCTATGTGACGTCACGACCTAACGGGGAGAGTATATAAGACCGCGTTTGGACCACAACAGTGTCTTTATCGACTGGTTACTTCTCTTTGAAGCGCGAACGTCTTCGGAGTTCTATCCGCTGTGTGAGCTAATCAGCTGGTGAGCTGAGCTGCTATTGTCTTTACTAGTTATTTGCTGACTGTTTGTGCTGTTAGATATCAAAGTGCTGAACTGTCATTACCTGTGAATTGTTGTCTATTTACATTGGTAACCTGTGCAAGGACTATTGTTTCCTGTACCTGTGCTACGTGTTGTCCTGTATATTTGTAAATAAACCTTCATTCTCCATTATCCTGCGTGTTGGACTGTTTACACCATACACCCACGGTAAGATTTTGTGCAACACTGGTGTCAGAAGTGGGGTATTTGTGTATGGTGAAAACGAGATCTCAGACAAAGATGGCTGAGAACGCTGATCTACTTGCTCTGCTAGCCGAGATGAAGAAATCTATGGAGAAAGGACAAGAGAGAATGGAGAAAGGACAAGCAGAAATGAAGGATAGAATGGAGAAAGGACAAGAGGAAATGAGGAAAGGACAAGAAGCAATGAAGAATCAGATCCAATCTCACGTCGAAAGTAAAGTCGGGGAAATTAAAGATCATGTCAACAGTTGCATAGAGAAAATAGAAGAAGATGTCCAAAGCGTGAAAAGAGAGATTGGAGAGGTAAAGGGCGAGGTTGAAAGGAAGATCGAGGAAGTGAAAGACAAAGTACAAGGCAAGATAGAGGAAGTGGAAGACAAAGTACAAGGCAAGATAGAGGAAGTGGAAGACAAAGTACAAGGAAAGATAGAGGAAGTGGAAGACAAAGTACAAGGAAAGATAGAGGAAGTCAAAGAAAAAGTTCAAGTGAAGATCGGCGACCTAGAGAAGAGGCTTAGTGAACTCGAGGACAGACCAATCAATTTCCCGTCAAATCCAGACCTCACGTATTCCAGACCAACGGTCAAATCCCTGACATTCGACGGACAAACGTCGTGGACTGTTTTCAAAACTCAGTTTGACGTTGTGAGCTCTGCGAACGGATGGAATAATCGTGTGAAAGCCAGCCAACTTGTGGCCTCTCTCCGAGGAACAGCGGCGGAAGTTCTACAGGGAATACCTTCTGATAAGTTGACGGACCTTATGACCATCGAGAACGCTCTAGAAGCCCGATTCGGAGACAGTCACCTTACCCAGTTTTATAGGACTGAATTGAAGACGAGACGGCAGAAGCCAGGAGAAAGCCTTCAGGTATTAGCCGCCGATGTGGAGCGACTAATGAGCCTGGCCTACGCCGAGTGCCCTCAGGATGTCCGAGACAGCCTAGCAGCCCAGTACTTTGTCGACGCTATCAGAGATGAAGATACTCAGCACGCAACAAGGTTGATGGATGCCAAAGACTTGAAATCAGCCTTGGCATATAGCATGAAGTATGAGGCTGCGAAAACTGTTTCCAAAACATCCCGAAATGTAAGATCGATAGAGGTAGAGGATGGTACCGGGAAAGAAAAAGATGAAAAATTCGACTGTTTATTGAAAACTTTGGAAAAATTACTAAACAGTCATGTTGCTGGGAAGAGGAACACTCCTCGACGAAATCCGAACGTGACTTGCTGGAGGTGTAACAAAAAGGGTCACGTACAGAGGGAGTGCCAGACAATTTCTCCCAACCAGGAAAACTAATGTATGGCCGTCTTACGGGGCGAAGGCTGCCTTTTCTCAATAAAGCCCCTGAAGAAGGACTAAAAGTTTCCGCACTTTGCGGAGGAAGAAATGGACTCTACTTGGAAGGATCTATTTGCGGTATCCCTTGTTTGATGTTAGTGGACACCGGCGCCAGTGTCACTCTCGTAAGGACAGACTTGGCCCAGAAATTGAAGGGGAATTTTATTTACACGGCTCCTAACATTTCTTTAAAGACCGCTACTGGTGAAAAGGCGGAGATACACGGGAAGCTGGATGCAGCAATTGAATGCGGATCCAGAAAATTCCAACACAAAATCTACGTAGCTGACATCACCGATCCCTGTATTCTCGGCCTGGATTTTCTACAAAAATTTAACTTCATGGTGGACCTGGAGAAGAACGAGATTCGGACAGGAGGAGAGGAAATTCCTTTGTTTTCAGCCAGAGCAGAGGATTCGAAGTTATGCTCTGTATTGGCTAAAGAGAAAATTATTATACCAGCAAGATCGGAATGTCTTATCCAGGGAGTCCCAGAAGCTTCTGGGAAATTCAGATACGCCGTAACGGACTTTCCTAGCCAAGTTTCCCAGAAAGGTGTCCTTGTGGCGGCCACACTCGTTGATTTAAAAAAGGAAGCCATCCCGGTTCGAGTTCTGAATTTGGACCATAAACCCAAGACCATCGACAAAGGAGCTGTTATTGCGACGTGTGAGCCAGTGGTGGATATCGTTGCTCGTCCTCAAGGACTTTCCGAATCACTACGTCTCCCGTCAATCTTGGAGAATCTTGAAGGGCTTAATGAAGAACAACGAACAGCAGTGAAGGAATTGCTACAAGAATTTCAGAACTTGTTTTCTACTAGTGACTCTGATGTCGGCCGCTGCAATATGACTCAGCACAGAATTAATACAGGTAATCATCCACCAATCAAGCAATATCCAAGACGTTTGCCTCTTGCAAAGAAAGAGGAAGCGCAGCGCTTAGTTAAAGAGATGGTGGATAACGGAATAATAGAAGAATCGTCAGGACCTTGGGCTTCGCCTATTGTGCTTGTTAAGAAGAAAGATGGGTCGACACGTTTCTGTGTTGACTACAGGAAGTTAAACGAGATTACGATAAAGGATAGTTATCCTCTACCACGGATAGACGACACTCTGGATGCTTTGAACGGAAGCCAATGGTTCTCGACATTAGACTTGAAAAGCGGATACTGGCAAGTCGAGATCCAACCAGAAGATAAAGAAAAGACATCCTTCACCACCGGACAAGGACTCTGGCAATTTAAAGTAATGCCTTTCGGACTTTGTAACGCCCCTGCCACATTTGAACGATTAATGGAGACAGTATTGCGTGGACTTACGTCTGAAGCCTGCTTAGTTTATCTTGATGACATTATTATAGTAGGACGAACATTTCAAGAACATCTTAATAATATTCGTAAAGTATTCCAGAGACTGCAGAAAGCTAACCTCAAGCTAAGTCCAAAGAAATGCAGATTCTTCCGAAAGGAAGTTTCTTATCTTGGACACATAATTTCAGCAGATGGAGTTAAAACCGACCCAGAAAAGACTAAGGCAGTAGTTGATTGGCCTCGTCCAGAGACTGTACACGATCTCCGAAGTTTCCTTGGACTTTGCACCTATTACCGTCGTTTTGTAAGGAATTTCTCTGCAATAGCAAGACCCCTACATAAACTAACTGAAGCTAGATCAAACTTTAATTGGACTGAAGAATGCGAGAAATCTTTCAATAGTCTAAAACAGGCTTTGATAACGTCCCCTGTCTTGACCTACCCCCGGACTGACAAGGAATTTATCTTGGATACGGATGCTAGTAATGAGGGAATAGGAGCCGTGCTCTCTCAGAAGATTGGAAACGAAGAGTGTGTCATCGCTTACTTCAGCAAGAGCTTGGGTAAGCCAGAAAGAAATTATTGTGTCACGCGTAAAGAATTACTAGCCATCGTGAAATCTATAGAGCATTTCCATCACTACCTCTATGGACGTAAATTTCTTCTCCGGACTGATCATGCATCCCTTAGATGGCTTTTGAATTTTAGGGAACCTGAAGGCCAGATTGCTCGCTGGATCCAAAGACTGCAAGAATATGACTTCGAAATCCAGCATCGCAAGGGAACCTCTCACGGAAATGCAGATGCGCTCTCTCGAAGACCCTGTAAAGAGAGCTGCAAACATTGCACGAATGCAGAGAAAAAGTTCGGAATGGAAACGGACATTTCCGTGAAAGTTTTAACAACTGAGGATGCCTGGTCTTCAAGTGAGGTTCAAAAGGCGCAGCTAGAAGACCCTGCTATTAAGCCAATTCTGGAGAGGAAATTAAATTCGGAAGACCGACCATCATGGCAAGAAATCGCTCCGGAAAGCCCTGCAACAAAACGATATTGGGCTCTTTGGGACTCCTTACACCTTAAGGATGGTGTTTTATATCGTAAGTGGGAGAGTGACGATGGAAGTTCTTGTCGCTGGCAACTAATTCTCCCGAAAAGCAGAATTCAAGAAGTTCTGCGAGAGACTCATGACAGCGCAAGTGGAGGCCATTTTGGAGTTATGAAAACTTTGAGCAAAACCCGAGAGCGATTCTATTGGGATAGACTTCGCGCCGACGTCGAAAAATGGTGCAGAGAATGCCACGCTTGCGGAGCCCGAAAAGGACCCAAAACAAGAACTAAAGGCCGTTTACAGCGCCTATAATGTAGGCGCACCTTTCGAAAGAATGGCTTTGGATATTTTAGGACCTCTTCCTGTAACGGCAAAGGGCAATCGGTATGTACTGGTATTGATGGACTATTTTACCAAATGGCCAGAGGCAATCCCCATTCCAGATCAGGAAGCCTCGACTGTGGCTGAAGAACTTGTTCGAGCTTGGATTTCGCGGTATGGCGTACCTATGATATTACATTCGGATCAAGGTACAAATTTTAATTCCGCTCTCTTTACTGAGCTCTGCAAACTTTTAGGAATTCTAAAGACTCGAACAACGGCGTTGCATCCTGAGTCCGATGGCATGGTCGAGAGGTTTAATCGAACGATTTTAAACCATCTATCTTTATTTGTATCGAAGAATCAGACTGACTGGGATACACATTTACCACTCTTTCTCTTGGCCTATAGGAGCGCAGACCATGAAGCGACCGGATGCACTCCAGCAGACATGCTTTTTGGTCGAACACTGCGATTGCCATGTGATATCCTATTTGGACGACCAAGTGATACGCCTTCCTCGCCGAATGAATACCTGAATAATTTAGAGGCACGTTTGGAAAGCGTACATGCGTTTGCCAGAGAGCGAATTAAATTGGCCAGTGAACGAATGAAGACTCGCTACGATTCCGGAGCAACCGGCCATCATTTTAAGGAGGGAGACCAAGTCTGGATGTATAACCCGAAGCGACGGAGAGGTCTGAGCCCGAAATTACAACAGAACTGGGAAGGACCTTATACTATCGTCAAGAAACTGAACGATGTCATCTACAGAGTTCAGAGGTCACCTAACGCCAAGCCAAAAGTAATTCACATCAATCGGCTAACCTCCTACCGGGCTACTGATCACAGTTCGGTGTAATGAGACTGCCGGGACGTCAGTCTTTGAAGAGGGGAGCAGTGTTACAGTCATGGAAAGTCGCTTCCCAGCAATACAGGTCTTATGGTTGGGAAGAGGGTTTTACAAGGTGAAGCATGGAGTGACCTCAGCGACTCTCGTGGCACGCATGACCTTATGGACAAACTTGGCGACCATTTTATTGGACTGGCGACAATTTGGCGACACCTGGCGACAAATAGATTTATTCCGAAAATGTACAACCCTCTTTTCTCGATATTTCTATTAGGGGCCAGAGATCTAGATCTGAAAATTCTGTGTGTCACGACCTAACGGGAGATATATAAGACCGCGTTTGGACCACAACAGGTACCTTTAACGTTACTCCCTTTCTGAAGCAAATGTCTTGGAGTTCTATCCGCCGTGAGCTAATCAGTTGGGTGAGCTGAGCTGCTATCTCGTTTACTAGTTATTTGCTGACTGTTTGTGCTGTTAGATATACAAGTGCTGAACTGTCAATTACCTTGTGAATTGTGTCTATTGTACATGGTGGTACATCTGTGCAAGGACTATTGTTTCCTTACCACAAATTGTGTAACTGTAAGCAATTGTTCTGATATTTGTAAATAAACCTTCATTCTCCATTATCCTGGTGTTGACTTTAATATAATCTATACACCTACTTAAAGATTTTAAATAAATAAATATATTTAGGTGAAAAACTATATTGAAAGAGATGCGTATGTATTAAAAGTTAGCAATATTTATTTTCTATCAACCAGCTAGCAAGCACAACTCCGTGTGTAGAGAAAACAGAGAAGATTCTAAAACCTGTTAGTTTCAGTGCAATACGCAGAGATTTTGCTCAGTACGCAAGTAAAACAGGAAAAAGTGATGTAATCCTTCCGCGTACAGTAGATTGCTACCAGTACGCGCAGAGAATCGATTAGAAATTAATTATAATTTTGAACGCCTTTTCGTTACTGATTCAAACGAAATTTGGGCACAGACCTATACTAATATTGAAAACGTCAACAATTTTTTTATTTATCTAAGCCAAAGGGTTTAGGGAGAGATGTAATTTTAACAAGTACGCGACATAAGCAGGACCGACAGAATGTCAACCCTTTGTATTTTTATTTGGCCTAAAATTTTATACTTATCCACATTCATGATGATAAAACTGTACCAAATTTGTTCATCGAAGACCAAGTTTTCAGTTTGAAAGTTCTACATGAACAAGTGACAAGACAGACTTCCCGTGACGGATTTGTCCAAAATTTGACAGAAAACCTAAAAACTTATGTTTAAAGACCACATAACAGGCCATCCCTGTAGCTCCCATTATTTTCGAGTTATCACCACAGACACACAGACATAATTCCAAATTGTGGCTTTTTTGGATCAGGAGGTCTAAAATATGGAGATCTGGCCAAAATCTGAGTCTGAATCTTTACTAGTCACTGATCAGGATTACCTTTCTTTAAGTACTTCTGTGTAAATGAGAAAGTAAAACTTAACCTCACAAATGAAAAAAAAAATGTAAGTCAATTTCCTTAAATTCCCCAAGCTTAAGCTTACAAAAACTAATCTTTTTGCCAAATTTATTTTTTTTCAAATGAATTTTAAATTAAATTATTTGTGCAAGTTACAAGAGAGATTTTTGAAATAAAGGATTTATTATCTTACAAGCACGCCTATACTCCTTCCTCCCTTTGTCAGCAAAATAAGTAAAATCGCATATCCCTCCTTGTGCTATAATATTTTGAACGTCTCAAATTTAATCAGGTTTTCTTTTGAAAAATTTGCGACTGGATGCTCTAGTACCCGGACAATAGAATAAAGTTTCAAATAAGAATTAAATTTCCCGTTTATTATAATAGAAGATAATCTCTTGCGTACTAAATAAAGTTGCATATGAATAAGCTATTTCTTCCGCAATATTTATACTAGTTTTCAAAATGTAACCTTTAGTTTGGAGAATTATTAACTCGTTCTCTAAACGTATATGTAACGAGTTTCATTACGCGGGTTTGTAAGGGTATTATTTTATTTTGTACATTATCCAGTTACAGCAAGTTATTTATAATCCCTTCATATATATTGATTATCATTATTTGAATATATAGATTATTATGACTATCTATATAATAAGTGTTTATGTATACAAACGGATTAATCCAGTTAAGGCTGTTTATATCAGATCTGGCTCTAAATTTTCACCTTTTTACCAGAATACTCAAATCAAAGAAAACACATGAAAGTTTTATAGTGCCAATAGAGTTTAGGTATAAAATATATATATAAGATATATATATATATATATATATATATATATATATATATATATAGAGTATATATAGTTAAGGAAGTATATATAAAGTATATATATATAAATTGGCATTTGTTATGATCTTTAAATTTGTATGAAATTATTTTTTTACATTCTGCAGGAATTAATATAAATTGACGTGTAGACTAGAAAATAACAAGTCAAGAATATAAAAAAAGACATAACCAGACAATATGAAGTACAGCCAACATCAAAATACAACCAGTTGAATAAACAACAAATAAATTGAAGTCACAGACATCTAAAGAATATCAGCTTTCATGCACTAATGATGTTTATATTTTAGAAACCACAACATAAAAGACAAGTATATAGCGTTCTGTTTTTTTGCCCAATGGCTGGTACTTGGTCTGGTGTAACGGCGTTTATTTTTGTGTCATCTGGTGTTATGGACACGGGCAATATGCAGAATGAGGCATCTTGAAATATTCCAGTCACGCCAGGATGGATCTTCCGAAAGTTATCATCCCAGGGCCAGATAAATACCCAGATTCCCCTGCAATTGTGAAGGTTTGAATAGGTCCTGAGCTGAATAGGTTTGAGATTCTGTGGTTATCCTCCAAGCTGGGAAGCACCGTTCCTAAATTCAGAGGGGGGAAGAGACTGATCTGCAGCGCTGAACATTTTCTGGGAGGAAGGGCACACTTTAAAACAGATGGGGTTGGGTTCTTCACCACCGCCGCTTGAAATGCTTTCAAAGAAGACTACTGAACTACTCAGAGGGTTGCTAAAAATGTGGATAAAATAAGCTTTGTTGATATTTCAGTTGAAGTTTATTAAAGATCACATATTTAATAGCTTAAAATTTAAAAAAAGCACTATAAAAAACATTAATTTACTATTTTGTTTTCTGCAAGGGTAATAAAATTGCTAGTCCAAAAAGTTCCTCTGTAAAAGTCCCTAATTTAAATAAGAAATTTTAATAATAATAGCTAATTTAACTTTAATTTTAAAAAAAAGAGGAATTGATATATTGTTGTTTTGCCACCTTAAGCTATCAGAGCTCATAAAATCAGCATAGTTTACAAAATTATAAAACACCAGTTGCAAATTTTGCTTGAACTAAGTCCCGGATGCACTACTGCTAAACACTCCATATAACTTTGTATAACATTTTAAAACTGATTTTTAAATATATTTTTATGACTAAATATATGATTGGTACTTATTTAATATATAAAGATTCTTTGGCACTACTAGTTAGGGGACAAAAAGGCTAAATTCTGCTTTAATGAAATTAGCTGCTATACTGTTTCGAAAATTTTATATAGACCCGTCTCATCTGTAAAATAAAAGACTGAAGACATCACCAAAAGATTGTAATAAGATCATGATGCCAATGTTCTCGAAAATCTTCTGCAGACCTGACCTGTCTAGGTAAAATAAAAGATTGAAGTGCACTACTAAAAAAGATTTGCTCGGCAGTGGAAATGGAAAACTACTAGAAGAATTGCCCAGAAGGAATGTGCCATAATCCGTGTCTTCTGAAGTACAGACAAGCCTGACAATAGCATGGAGAATCTCGCTAATAATAAAAAAAATCTTTGTCATCTAATTTATCTTCAGACAAGATATCTTCTTATAGTGTACCGGTATATCTAACCAATCCTATTTATAAGATGAATTGGCATAATCTATTTCTTTATAGGACAATAATGATGAATGTATGAGAACACAGAAGATGATGCCAGCCTGAGTGAAAGTCTTGTTCAAATGCCTTTTCAACATAAGTCTTGTTTCTTAACATCTCTTCAAATACCTTGAACTTCATAAATGTTTTTCAACGGCTCTCTTAGATGCCAGATTCACTCTATGAAAACCATTCTGTTGCTGTGAAAATTATATAGAACCCGGCTACATTACTGCAATATAGGATTAAGGTGAATCTGAGAAGCATCTGGGAAAAGTAAAAAAAGAAAAACGTTTCGAGAGAATTATTGATAAATGCTGCTGATGGTTTGCCTCTGTTCGGGTAGCATAAACAGAATTTTGCCTATTTTGGGTAGAATAGCAAAATGCCTCCTTAAAACCCAAGCTGTGGCAGGGAACCAAAGATATGCGCACAGTGCATTTAAAGGACTTGTTGAAAACAAAATTAAAACACTAGGTATTTTGATTGTTATTGTTGACAAAATTAACAACATTTGATAAAAGGTTTTGTATTCTGACACATAATTGCTAAATCATTTATACTTAAGTTACCAAAGGTCAAGTAGGGTATTACTCTTGCACAAAATGCACCCCAATCTGAGTTTGACACAAAAATCGTATGATTCTTTCCAGAATAAATGCCCATTAAGAAGTCATGAAGCTTTCAGAGCAAAAAGATGAAGATTTGTTGTGGTGAGACTTTACAACAAATAAATTTGTATTGCACTTTATACATTCTTTCCACTTGACTATATGTATTTACATTTGGTTTTGGAATTATCGAAATCTCATGTATTTATGGATATCTGGCTTGTACTGCTACTTAGTTGCTACCATCTAAAATTATAAGTGAAATATTCTCTGAACTTGTGGTTATGAAAAAATATACTCTATCGGAATTAATAGAAACCCGCTCCTTAACCAGCTCAACGATGAAGGCAACTGAATTGCATTGGCCAATTTTTGTTATATCCTGGCTCCTGTAATTTTCAAACAAGTGTCTAAGCAGATGGTGAATCATTATATAATCATTTCCTGCTTATCAGCATAACAATATCCATCCCTCTTAGCCCAAAGTTTTGCAATAAAATGATGAATATTTAAATATGTTAAAAATATTCCGATTCATTTTGTTAAGACAACAATGAAACTATAGAGTTGTCAGTATGTAACATCTAATATGCATGGCCTCATTAATCTCGTAGATAGTGTTGACCATTTTGGTCCTCTGGATTTATCTAGTTCCTTTCCTTTTGAGAATTATCTGCAACATTTAAAAAAATAGTGGGTAAGGGAGATAAGCCCTTGCAACAAGTTGTTAAAAGGTTATCCGAAATTATGCCTTCTGATTCATTTTTTCTGCCTTCAGTCAATATTGAGGAGTTTTCTAAATTTTTAAAACCTCATTTTAAGGGCCCTCTTTTAAACACTTCAGATCCAAACAGGCAATATTCATCTATCCAGTTTTCAAATTTTTCTATTTCGACAACATACCCCAATTCTTGCTCAATTTTCAAATGTGGTAACATTTTATTAGTAGTAAATATAGTCTTTTCTAATGAAAAACAACAAATGGTTGTTATTGGTAGACAATTTTTAGAGAAAATTAATTTTTATAACAGTCCATTTTTAGACAGTTATGCTTTAGGTGTGCATGTAGTGTCAAATTTATCCAATCTGTAGAAAAATCTGTTGATAATATTGTTGGAAAAATTATTTTGCTTCCCTTTCAGGATAAGCAAGTTGCTTTTCCATTGTTACATTTCATTTAATTTATATTTGTACACTCGCTTTGATTACCTGCTTGAGTTTCTTAAATCATACAAATGAAAACAGTTGATGATTATCTACTGTTTTCATTTGTATGATTTAAGAAACTCAAGCAGGTAACATATAAATTTAATTTATTTTAATCTGGCTTGTATTAAAAGTGAAGGAGCTCCTGCCCTTGCCACCACAGCTGACATTATTGATGAGTATGTATTCTACTTTTTGGATAGTTGAAGGAAAGGCCTGATCGTAATTCCTCCCTCAAATACTCTCCTCCACAGCACAACTTGGAGCTTTCTCTAGCCCTGGACACAAGTATATGTAAAAGCGAAAAGCTCTTGCACAGCTCTGTCTAGACCCCCCCTTCTTTTGGAATTAATGAATCTTGTAAAGACGCCTAACAAGCGTTTTAGCTGGGGCTATTTCTAAATTCACGTTGTGCATGCTTCCATTAATAATCGCGTCTAATAGTTTTTAGCTCTCTATTTCCCTCTTAGGTCTTGAGATCTTCTATAACAGTACTTAATTTGAAAGGATGGATTTTGCAATCATACGGTTCACCGATGAGGAGGATGCTCCAGGCACCGTTTCAACAAAATGGATTGATGCCAGAAACAACACCTGCTGGTACCCAAATGTCCGAACTGAGGAAAAGAAAAATAAACTGTTGGTGTCTCATGCATCACCAAAAAAGGAGTGGTTAAATTGTCCTATGAGGATACTGAAAACATTTTGTAAGTGTTTTTATGATTTAAATTATTTGCATTTTTCTTACAAACTATTATTTCATAAGCATTTTCTTACTAAACTTAACCTTCAGAATCTTTTATGGGCTTTTTCCAATACATATTCAATGTGTTTTGTATATATAAAACAAAAGTTCTCCAAATGTGTTAAGCTTAACCCTCTGATGGTTCCGCAATTTGGCAAATTTCGTAGAATCTTTTCATCTACATATCGTTTCCCTATGTTATTAGATAGGGAAACTATATCTGCATAATTTTCCACATAGAAAACCGGTTTTGTTATGTTACTACATTATAAAACAGGTTTTGATATGTTATTACACAAGAAAACGGTTTCTCTATGCTGAGAAAACTGTAGATGAAAATGTGACTTTTAACCTGCAGGATCGCCAGTGGGTTAAAAGGGTTCTCTAGAAATTATTTTTTATTTATGCATAATTTTTTTTGCAGCTAGCTACCAATCTGCTCGAAGTCATATTCGGGAAGCGGAAGACACTTCCAATTTGGAAACGGATTCTGAGTGCATGAGACCACACAAAAGAAAAAAAAAATCCTTTCACTTTCCTGGTTCCTCTAGCGAAGATGAGAGACCATCTTTACTTGTGTCAAAGCAAAATGAAGCATACCCACCACCCCCTCTATCTTCATCTTTAACTTTTCTCCTTCTACTGCTACCTCTTCACTAAATTCCACTCCTGCTGTTGCCTCTTTCTCGAGTTCAAACAACTAAGGTAATGTAGTTATTTGAATTACAATGAAAAAAGTAATTGCCAATGTAGTAGAAAAATAAATTTTAATGTTTTAAACAATACCTTTTAATAAAGGTATAATTTATTATATATATATAATTAACAAAAACTGGTAATTTTAATACAAACGCCTTTTTATGATAACAGATGAAATTTAATTTATAATTTGTTTCAGTGTTGAACAACAAAATGGAAAAAAATATTAAATAACCTACAAAATATGTGGCAACTTATGGAAGAACTATTGGAATCGAACAGACGCATCGAACATAAATTGGACACATTTATAACAAATCAGCAAATCCAGCCTATGTCCCTTATTGCCCAAGAAGATGATGAAGAAATGTGTTTGATCTCGTTATTTCCCTTAGAAGTTGAAGATTTTGTGAAATTTGATAAAAAAATTGCTGAGAGTAGTGGTTTTTCAAAAAAGACTTGTATGTGTGTTTATTTAGTTTTCTTGATAGATACTTACATTTAAAATTTTGTTTCTTATGCAAAGTAATATTTTATAGATTATTAATTTTGGTTTAATTCCTAATAGACACAATCTTGTGTTGACACCTACAGTAATTGTCTCATGATCAAGGCAGTTTATTTGTTATGCTAAGTAATAATTGTGATAAATTTTAATATTATTCTCAGGGTTGGTCATTATATATCAATTTATATATGTCATTATATACATCATGATATTTATAATCTCGTATATCCATCCAGAAAGTTTTCATTATTTAAGGTTTAAGCCTCTTCTATCTAAGAGTATCTTATTGACATAATTATATATTAAGAAAATAATGAAAGAATAAAATTATTCTAAAAAGCAAATATAAATTAAACAAGATATTTAAATATTATTTAAAATAATTCAGTATATAAGTAGATATAAAGTATATATTCAATATTCAAATATACAAAGTTTTTTGCCTTATATTTTTCTAACATACCTTTAATAAATGTTTTAAAAAATTAAAAAAATCAATATAAAAATAAAAAAATCCAAGAAAAATTATAAAGCTTAACATGAATAATAAAGGAGGGTGGACTGGATAATTTTTATCCCAATAATTTAATATTATACTGTTTGTAAACTTTTAATTAAGAAATATTGTCAGTTTATAGAAAAGTATGTTTTTGCTGTCTTAATTTTTTTTTAAAAGTTACATTTTTAAAATTATGTTGAAATAGCATCTTTTTAAAAAAGAATTTATGATATGACACTTATATTTTATTTTCCATGAACTAGTTAATGATTTTTATTTAATATTATTTTGTTTATTTTATTTCTGTAATGTTGCTGGTTTAAAATACATTATTTAAAATTAACCCAGATAGCAATTTTAGTTTGCAGCAAGCTTGCCACAAATTTGTCATGACAAGAGTGCAAGCTTGCAGCAAGTTAAGGAAAGCTTCGAAGTCACCATGGAATGAACTTGCAGCAAGTTTGCCACAAGCTTGTCGTGCAAACTCATTGCAAATTATAACAAAAACAGAGTACGAACACAACCCGGGATAGAACTCGCGACCTACCGATTAGTAGACAGACGTCGATACCACTCGACCAGTTCGGCTACGACAGGAGAAGATAGATTTCGCTAATACATCGTTCGCTTTGATTCGTATACGATTTATTTTAAACTTTTTTCTTGATTTCATTAATTTTTTGAGTTGAGAATATGATTTGAAGTCAAAGAGAGAGCGATTTTCGCTAATAACAACGTTTTGCTAGTAGAATAAATTATGAAATTAGAGTTCAAAAGTAATTACTTTAAAATGGGACAAAATGTATAAGTTCATTTTTCAACAAACATTGACTGTTTTTTCGGTTTAATTTTGTTTATAAACGCTAAAATTTCAACATTAAGAAAAAGGCGATATAGTTTTCTTTAAAGTGCGAGTGATATATTTAGTAAAAAGATGGAAAATGTTCCAAAAATTTTTTTTATAAAAAAGTTAGTTTTTTTTTACAAATTATCATTGATTTATCGAATTAATAAAAAGGACGGTCTAGGAGATGCTATTAAAAATCGGATTTTTTTTAAAACAGAGACAAAGATAATTATCTCTTTGTGCTGTCTTTGCAGGAAGCTTGTTTTGCATATTTGCTGCAAGTTTGATTTGCAAGGGAGGTGGGGCTATTTTGTCACATCGAACTTGCAGCAAATGCGTTGCAAGCGAGGGTGGCGCTAGCTGTCACAGCGAACTTGCTACAAGTTCGTTTCAAGTTTGACGCGTCAAATTTTGCCATGACAAGTCAAAATCAAACTTGCTGCAAACTTACGTGCTATCTGGGAATATTTTCCTCCTGTAAAACAGCATTTAAACTTAACGATTGTTTGTTGATATTATTTTCTTGCGTAATAGCCATCTTGTACACACATTCTTTTAAATATTTCCCATTTTTCTGTTTCATGTGTATTTCCTCATTTTTCACTTTTCAGCAATCTCATGGCTGTTATTCATTACTCTGTTTAATATTTGTCAACCCTGATTTTTCTGTTTCAGTTAAATTTATGTATGACTATCGGAGCAAGGGATGCAAAGATCCTTGTTTGCAGTATTATGAGAAAATTAACGATGGATGTGGTAGGAGAAAATATTCCCTTACGGGGAAGTCAACAGGTCAAACGGAACTGCCATTTGAAAGATCAGAGGCCTACAAATCAATCTTAGGTGAGTTTCTTTGTTTTTGTTTCATTTTTTTATGTTGTCAGTTATAATATTTTCAATCAATTTAAGAATTTCATTTGGTTTAATGACCTTAGTTTTTCAGAAAAATCAATCAGTATTAAGATTTATTTCCTTTTTTATTCAAAAAATTTCCTCGCTTTTTTAAACTAGGTTTTTGTCAGGAACAAATTTAAAATGTTTGTTTTAAATTAATGGTTAGAGATATTACATTACAAATTTAAATTGAACCTATTAATAATTTTAGCGTAATTAAATTTAAACTTGCTTGAAATGTAACAAACTACAGATCATGAGTGTTATACCATGTTTGATTACCCAAAAGTATGGCTTTTATTTAACTGTGCATTTTTTGTTAAAAATATTAGTAGAATAACTGTGCATGGTTGTTTTCTTAACAAAAATTGGAAAATAACAACTGTTTCAAAAAGAACCGCTAAAAAAACCGTTTATTCGAATTGTTTAAAAGGGAACAAGGGGAGATATTAAGTGTTTACAGAAAATAACAAATTTTCCCATCTCTACTTTATGGTGTGTAATACGTCTTTTTTTTTCTTTCAGAAATTTGCTTCCGAAATTTTAAGGATGCAAAACTTAACATTGTACGTGAAGCAATGAGTGATTGGCTAATGCAGTCAAAATTTCGAAAGAGCAAGAGGTAAGCATTAATAACACTATTTACTTCCATGGGATTCCTTTTCTTACATTTCTCACTCCCTTTACCCTTATGTAGTGATATGTGACATTTTTTAATTATATCTTTTTGTTCTTATATTTAAGAGATCGAAAATAAAGTTGTTACTGAATAACCAGAAAATGGTAATATTTCCTGTTTAAAAATATTACATTGTCTTGAAAAGTGACATGATCAACAAATTTTTTTTGTGAGAGCTTAATTCAAAATTGCTAACTGCTTGGTTGTCTAAACTTCGATAGTTTTTAAAGGATTGGCAAATTCAGTTAAAAACCTAAATACTTTAGCTCTTATGCCATATTTTTAAAACTATTCCTTTCTTTTTTGCAGAGAGAAAAGATCAGAGACAAGAGCAAGGGAAAATTGGACTGAAATGTTGCCTCAATTGTAACTGATGTAAAATAAATTAATATTAAATGTTTATTGTGTTACTATTTATTGTTCACTGTGCTTTGAAATTGTAAAGAATTTGGTTATGTTTGTTCAAGATAAAAACAATAGACGTAAGAACTTTTTTATATCCTAAAAATTTCAGACGTCAAATTAGGTGACCTTTTTCTATTTTTTACGGAATGAAATTATTTATTTTTTAAATTTAAGTATAAATAAAATATGCAGGCTGAATATATTATGGGATAACACAATAGCTGGTGATAAAGCTTTATATTTTGCTGTGTAAAAACTAGACTTGCATCTGATGAAAAACAATATGGAGGAAAAATAGGAATGTGAGGGGTGGGCACATGAAGCCTGCAGAGAAGCGTGTTCAAAATTTAATTTATGATTTCTGCTCTTAAAATTTGTACAAGTCTGATCAATTAACTTAATTTACAGATAAAACAGGGTACCAGAAAACTTACAAAAATATTTCTTTTACTCTTCAAAATATAATTCTTTTACATCAGAAAATATTTATTTTTGAAACTAAAGGACTAATTTATCAATAAAATAGAAATTTAATCAATTTTGGAACCTGGTTTTGTCCACCTTTCTCCTATATGAGATTTGTGCTAATAGTTGACAATCAAAGTTCTAATAAAATTTCCACAATTTTTCTCAAAATTATTAAATGATTTTGATGTATTTTAATTATAAATTTGCAGAACTATCTCATTAACTTGTCTGAAAATTAATTATAAAAATATCAAATTTTAACAAAATTTCCTTAACTTTCATTAGTGAATTGTAAAATTTTTTCAAAACCTCATGAATCAGTCATTAACTAATTTGAAGAAATTCTAGATTGGTAAAAAAAAAAAAAAACTCCATTATAAGACAGATTTTCTTAATTTTTATTAAAATTGTTTAGTTTTGAATATTATAAAATTTTAAGTTATTTGCAAGTAATTGAATATTGTAAAAACTTCTGATAATTTTAAAGTAAATTCTGTAATGCTTTGTAGACTCGGAAAAGAAAAGCCTGAAACAAGCTTATAAAAGGCTAAAAAAGGTTAAAAGGAAGCCTAAAACAAGCTTATAAAAGGCTAAAAAAAGATTAAAAGGAAGCCTAAAACAAGCTTATAAAAGGCTAAAAAAAAGATTAAAAGGAAGCCTAAAACAAGCTTATAAAAAGCCTGAAAAAAGTTAAAAGAAGAGCCTGGAAAAAGTTTAGGAAAAGGTCTAAAACAAGCGTATAAAAAGTCTGAAAAAAGGTAAAAGACAAAAAAGGTAAAAGACAGGCTTAGAAAAAGGTCTAAAACAACCTTTTGAAAGGCTTGAGGAAAGCCTGAGACAAGCTTAGAAAAGGATCTAAAACAACCTTTCGAAAGGCTTGAAACAAGCTCAAGGAAAGCCTGAAACAAGCTCAAGGAAAGCCTGAAACAAGCTCAAGGAAAGCCTGAAACAAGCTCGAGGAAAGCCCGAAACAAGCTTGAGGAAAGCCTGAAACAAGCTTGTAATAAAAGCTTGGGGAAATCTTACTGAAAACCTTACAGAAAACCTTGTTCCTTGTTGACTAGCGAACCTTTCCGCTACCTTGCGAAAAGGTTCAACCCTTGTCATGGAAACCTTTGTGACAACCCTTTCCCAGATAGCACGTAAAAGTTTGCAGCAAGTTTGATTTTGACTTGTCATGGCAAAATTTGACGCGTCAAACTTGAATCGAACTTGTAGCAAGTTCGATGTGACAAATAGCGCCACCTCCTTTGCAAATCAAACTTGCTGCAATTTTGCAAAACAAGCTTCCTGCAAAGATAGCACAATAAAGAGATAATTATCTTTGTCTCTGTTTTAAAAAACATCCGATTTTTAATAGCATCTCCTAGACCGTAATTCTTTTTTATTAATTCAATAAATCAATGATAATTTGTGAACAAAATAACTTTTTTATAAAAAAAAATTTTGAAACATTTTCCATCTTTTTACTAAATATATCACTCTCACTTTAAAGAAAACTATATCGCCTTTTTCTTAATGTTGAAATTTTAACGTTTATAAATAAAATTGAATCTATAAAACAGTCGGTGTTTGTTTTACAATAATAACTAGACCTTTTGTCCCATTTTAAAGTAATTACTTTTGAACTCTAATTTCATAATTTATTCTACTAGCAAAACGTAGTTATTAGCGAAAATCGCTCTCTCTTTGACTTCAAATCATATTCTCAACTCAAAAAATTAATGAAATCCAGAAAATAGTTAAAAATAAATCGTAGACGAATCGAATTGAACGATGTATTAGCGAAATCTATCTTCGCCTCTCAGCGTTCAACTGGCTCAATGGTTAGCGTCTCCGCTTCGGAACCGGGAGATCGCGAGTTCTATCCCGGGTTTGTGTTTCGTACTCTGTTTTTGCTATAATTTGCAATAAGTTTGCTGCAAGTTCGTTTCATGGTGACTTCGGAGCTTTCGTTAACTTGCTGCAAGCTTGCACTCTTGTCATGACAAATTTGTGGCAAACTTGCACTCTTGTCATGACAAATTTGGGGCAAGCTTGCTGCAAACTAAAATTGCTATCTGGGTTACCCTTGCCGACGACAGGGTTTCCAAAACCTTTTAGACAAGCTTTCTTTGCTATAGCTTTCTTTGCTATCTAGGTTGCACTCTTGTCATGTCAAATTTGTTGCAAGCTTGCAGAACAAGATTGCTGCAAACTGAAATTGCTATCTGGAATTACTCGCACCTATGGAGCCGAAAGATGGGAACTACAGAGCAGGGCCAGTCAGCATAAAAACCAATCCCACTATAGACGCCTATGGGAAGTGTTTTCGATCCCAATATTTGGCGATATTTCGCTTTTTTGGCGAGAAATGCTTTGCGAAGTTTTTCTATTTCGACGATGACCGAGAGATGCAATCTGTTATAAGGATGTAAACATTTATACTTTGTAGTTTTTTGTGTGTATGTGTATGACTTAAAGCAGAATGAATTCCTTCTTGAGTATCTTGGAGTTGAAAATAATTTGTTATTAGTTGTTAATTGTAAATAAAGATGGAAGGTTTTTAAAACACGTAGAAGAAAAAACTCAGTTTCGAGCCAATCAAAGTAAATACGGAAACCCTAATGGGCACAATGATCAACTTGGCGTGGTATTCCCATAGGCGCCTATAGTGAGATTGCTTTTTATGCGGCCAGTCAGAAGGGATTACAAGCGGTGCGAGCGCACAACTACCCGCGTCACTGACTGATATTGTAAAATGAAAATTGATTGCATTGATTTATTTAACGAAATTTTTTTTTTTGAAATGCTAAATCAATGGAACTTTAAAAGCGGAAGTCCAAAAGTAGTGCAAATAAAGTCAAGGTTTTAATGGAAGTAAACAAAACAGAAAACTCGTCCATAAGTGTGTGAGAGATTGAAAGAAATTAATTGTGAGAGAAATCGCTGAAATCTCCATTACATAAACAAGTTTTAAAATAGCGGAAGGAAATTATCAAATTTAGAAAAGTACCAGTGCGACAGTAATAAAACAGAATGACATTATTATTGGAAAAGCTGGCAAAGTGCGCTTTGCTCTTCAACTGAGAATTGGGTTTGTTTTTGTTTTGCTTGTATTTATTTTCTTATTGAAAGCGAAGCGGTTCCGAAATGCTGTATAAATGTTGATCTTGACTTAATATAAAGGGTAGGAATATCTTCTAAAAGCTAACGTTGTATTCTCTATAGTTGTTTCTTTTCTTAATTATAAAGTGGAATTAACTATGTTGACAACTTGCATATGTTTTTTTGTTAACTACTGAGTTTCTTCGTTGTAATAATAAAAATGTAAATATGTAACGTTGTAATAATGTAAAATAGAGTTTCGTAAAATTTAAAGAAGAAAAAATTATCTATTAGTGTTATTATGTTTGGAATATAGCGTACATATCTTGTTTGTAATATCTAAAATTTACGCTTTATTACATTATATATTTCAGCTGGTGGTTTTACTATTTTTAATAGTGATGTCTATTTCTATTTAATACAAAAGGCTGTTTAGATCTGATTTTTGTCAAAATGAGCTTCTTTTTTTATATCACTACTTTTAAAATATAGTTTGCGATCCTGAAATAAATAATTTTAGCATTTTGTACCAGTTTTCATTTTAAACTTTTTTCTTAGTGTCTTTTATTCTTAAAATGTAATTTAAAAAAAACACTGTTAAAATGCAGCATTATTTGCTTATTACATTTCTCATTAATTGTACAGAGGCTGTTCACACATTTTTTAGATGATTTTATTTCACTAGGAGAAAATCATTTGCGTGGAAAAATTTCACAACAAATGTATGTTTGAAAGTATAAGTTATTGTCTCCTACCTAAAAATTTTGTTAAAGAAGCAATGCATGGAAAGCTACATTTTTGCTCATTCTGAAGAGAGTTATTCTTATTTAGTTATTCAAAGATGCAGTAAAAGTCTTGGTTTTTCGATATTAAAGCCACAATAAGAAATATTGTTAATAATAAAGGAAAAAATTGTCAAATTTTTGCTTTAGGTGAAAAAATTATTCCAAATACGTATCCAAGGGAAAAAACACAGTTCTTTGAGTATTGCAAATTATGAGATCTTTAATGTTAAAAGAAAATCTTTCCAATCAAAGGTTTGTTGCAAAATTATTAAAATGCTCAGTAACAATTGTAAACAGAATTATTGACACTGATTTGAATCTTAAAATGGTAAAAAAAAAAAAAAAAAATGCAATATTCATCTTCTTCCATATCCTATTGCTGAATGCAAAACACGCTGTGGAATTCTGTATGAAAATCATTTAGGAATCCAGAGAAAAATGGAAAAATGTTGTAACAAAAGATCAAGCCTGGGTGTATTTAAATGACTGCCAGAAAAAAGATCAATTTATTATTATCAAAGAGGAAAAAAAGAACTTAAAGCATGGTTCAAAGAATCTAAAGAATGTTTTTCTAAAGGATTTATGATTTTAGTTGATTTTTTATATAGGCAAAATAAAAGAGAAGAGAGTGGAGAAAAATAATATCAGTTCTACATACTATCAGGAACATATTTTATCCCCATTCGTCAAATGTGTAATACCATCTCTTACCCACAATGCCATTAATCAATAGAACTGCATCAAGACATAGCAAGCAGTCGCACATCACAATCCACTGTGAATTTCCTGAAAACAATAGAACAAGAAATGAGTAGTAAGATCATCTTTCACTGATATTCCTGCTAAATCTCCTGATATATCACCCATGGAATTTTGGGCTTTTAAAAAGCACACTATCCAAACTAGCCCTACAACCTTTCGTGGACTTTAGAAAACTGTTCAAGTCATAATACCTCTTCCAATACGAGAAAAGGCATTATTGTCATGGAAATTACGATATAGAAAGATTATTAAGAATAAGGGTTATGATCTTGAACATGTAAAACCAAAAGAATTATGTAAAGTGGTTCTGTAAATACCATAAAAATCGTCTAAAAAATGTGAACAGCCTCTGTACTTTATATAACACTAGCAGTATGCGCACGACATTGCCCGTGGAATCAGGACTTCAACAAAATGAGAAAAAAAAAAAAAAAAAAAAACACGCCCACAATGACATAAAAGAGTTTTGAAAACAAAAGATACACATTATTGATTTTCCCGCTTATTTTTTTCGCGATAAACAGTATTAAAAAATTGCAACATGAAAATTATTATTCTGCAAGCAAAGTATGCGGGATGAATAAATACGTTAAGATACTGCCGAAAATAATAATCAAAGTTATTCAGTTGAAGGCCATGACGTGTCCTGCGCGTCTGCCAATCAAAATTGCCAGCTACGTTCCGAAGAAGTGCCGCACGAGGAACTTGATCGAGAAAAAAAACTCCACCGTCCAGAAAAAAATTAATTAAAAAAACACGGGAGAAGATATTTTATCCGTTCTTGTTTTAAATCTGACAGAACCGTTCTAGTTATAAGCTGAAAAAAATTGAAATTAATAGTGTTATTAGAAAGTCGGATGTAACAAATTTAAAATCAAAAGTAACATCTCGATGCCAAAACTGGTATTTTTTAAAAATTTCTCAAAATTCAGTAAATTGTGTTAAAAATTCAAAACTAACTTCATTACAACGGAAATTGCGTGCTCTTTCTGATGGTGTATATATTTTTGTCTTCCAATTATCCAAAATCATGCTATTGAGAAATTAGTGCGAAAAATCAGCCAAAACAACACAAAACATTAAATAAAAAAATTTCTAGATTAAATTTTAAAATTTCGGCTTCGAGGTGCATTCAGTCATCATTACGACTACCTGTGTGCCAAATTTCATGGCTGTAAGTGCGATAGCTTTGTCGGGGCATCGCAGACAAACGCACACGCACAAACATTGCCTTTTATAAGTATAGATATAGCATTTTTTTTAAATATATCCTATCTTTTTCTTAAAAATGGCAGCATATCAAATTACTGTTTAAGGTTTTGTTTGAAAATAATTCAAGTGTAAAGGTTTACATTTTTCATTTGGATGAATAAAAAGACTGATACACCCCTCTGTGCTTCAGAAAAAAAAATTACTTCACTGTCATTCTTTTTCTTCATTTCGATTTAAATGGCTTACATTTTAGAAACAGAATATGCTGATCCTTGGACCCTTCTATTATTTTTTGAAGTAGAAGATACTGACACCAGTTTTTATGAAACATTACATACCTTATATAAATTTCTTCATTCCACATATCTGTAGTAATACATTATCTTTTGTTAAAAAACGTTTGTTGTAAGTTATCTTTTATTTCTTTATAATGCATGGGTTTATAACTTCCCTGTAGCTGCAAATTCTTTTTTCATAAACTTACCTTAGGAATCTAAAGAAACCTTCTCTTTTAGTGGTGAATACTAAGTAGGAATAAATGTAATTTGTTGGCTGTATCATTGTATTTTAGTCTTTTGACTATTAATCTTCCAGCGGGCACGCCTGCACAAATTTTACGACAAACAGGTTTATCATATCCTATTCTCACATTCGGAGTCAAAACTATCTCTAACTAAACTAAAACTAACTATCCAAACTAAAACTAAGGTCATTGCTATTTTTTCATGCGACCCTTCTCTTCGGGATTAAATGGGTTTATCCAAGTTTCAAGGTGATTTCATACTGTGTTATGCTTCTGTTCTAAAGTTTGCAACGCGTTTAATTTTATAATTTTTCACGTCTTAACGTTTCAGTTTGGTAATTATATATCCAGTGCACATTACGGCGATTTAATATTTAATTTTACATTTTCAAAAATATTTAATATGTAATAATCCACCAATCCGAAGAATTTTCTTGAAAAACTTAGCCCTCAGTCTTATGAAAAAACACCTCGTTACTAGAGCCCAAAAAATCTGATCATCACCATATGACATTACCATGTCTTTAAATCTAAATTATACATCACAGTCTGAAAAAGCAAGTGAACAGCAACCAACATTGAGAAGAAGAGCTTGTGGTTTGTGTTTGAAAGAAAGAAAACAATCATCAAAATCCATGAAATGCAGTAGGTGCAATATGCTTGTAAACGTCTCTCTCTAACAAAAGTTCAATGTTTCGATTGCAAGGACAGTGATTAGAAACTAAGAAGAAAGTCTTTGTTGCACAATATTAGTTTGTATTATAATCTTTTTTATTTTATTGCTTGATACCTTTTTTTACAAAATAATATTATTATATCTTGTTACTTTCTCTGATTTCAGTATAATTTTTGATTTTGCACATAATATTAAAATTAATTTTCACTTTTGATGAAAAACTTTGCTTTTCTGATGTGTCTCTTATTACTATTATGAAATAACTTGCAACTGAGATAGTAAAAATGAAGAAAATTATTGTGTTGTAAAAAAAGTATGACATGTGCCTGCTCGTGTAAAAAATTATAGCTCGCCCGCTGGAAGTTTAAGTACTTTTTGGTTTTGCATGTAGAACCTTGAGATATCTTGTGGTCTTTTATTTGTAGATCTGTTCTTTTGAACGGACAGTTAGTTACTTCAATTCGGGGCACTGTTAAAATATCTGACTTTTTACTAAACAGTGAATTTATTTGAATTATTTCTTCATTTAAAAAAAAAAATGTAACCATGTTAAAAGTGCAGTTCTTCCAAAATTTCAGAAGGGAAGGGAGGTATTTTTGAAGTTATTTCAAAGAAGATCAAGTGATTTAATAATGCATAGTTTTGAGAGAAATTTTATATGAATGTATCTGCTTAAATGAGACAAAGACTTTACTTATAGGATACCATAATTAAAATTTTTATAGATCAGTTATTTTAAAGATTACATTTTTTACAGGTTTTTGCTGTAAGACTGCAATAATTATAAAAGCAATTAATTAATTAGCAATATAAAAGCAATCAATTGATAAATTAATTGCTTTTACTGGATCATTTTTGGAAGTATTATTTTCATGTGTTTCATTCATTCAGATTATCTCATTACATAACCTGAATGAAATATTATCTGAGACTCAAAAAGGGAAATTTTCCTTTGTGCTTATATTATTTTAACTTTTTTAACATCTCTTTTTAAATGCTTAGTGTTTTGAATTAATACTTTTGATGTCCAGGTGATACTCCCTGCTAAATTTAAACACTTTTTGTTTCTAAATATTTGTTCCAGCTAAGAACTTTTAATTTGATAAAAAAAAAAAAACCCTGAAAAGACACATGAAGTTGATAACAGAATTGAATTAACCATATATCTGTTATTCATTGATGGATACTTATTAAGAAAAGTAGTGCCAGTCAATGAATATAAAATTAACATTAATTGCAGCTGTGTAAAAATTCATACATCTTTTACTTTATGTATATATAAAGATTCCTTTTTTTTTCAATAAGATTTTTATATAAATGTAAGTTGATAAATTTATTCATCATTCCATTTCCATCTGAATTTCAGATTTTTAAATTAAAAATTCTAATTTGAAATTTTAAGCTATAAATAATTCTGTGGAATCCTTAATTTATGCTTTTACAATTGAAAACCTTAGAATATTTTGTAGCAAGATAGTTGGTTTGAAACAGAAGTATTTTTCTTTACTAAAATCTCTATAAACTTTCCATTTAATTAATAACTAAATTCTTTTAATTTTTGTGTTAATTATCATTTCTGTAGATATCAAATGTCAGTGAGGGCTGCTTATACATTTGTCAGAATTTTATTCATACTTAGTTTTAATTTCAAATTATTGTATAGTTAATTGAGTAGATAATTATAAATAAACATTTCAGCATGTGACTAATTTTTATTCAAAAATTTTTTAATAAAATTTTCTTCCTGTTTTTAATGAAATTGTATTCCTAAAACAAAGAGGTTGCTCTAATATAATATTATAATGTGATATTTCAAATTATATGCAAATGCAATGGGGGACTTCAGCATTTTTTTTTTTAAATTGATTTAAAATGCTTTGAAATGAACAATAACATAAAAAAAATTCTAGACAGTTTTTTTTTCAATTTGCAATCCAAATTCGCCTCTCAGAATTCGCGGGAAAAACGATCCATTTTGGCGTGGAACAGGTCTGATGTCAAAGTTGCCTGACGAGGGAGACACATTCTTCCTTCCCATTTGCTGTCTATAGAGATTCCCTTTTCTTCTATATTTTCCGACTATCGCATCAAATAAAATAATGTCAGAAAGATACAAGTATTGTCTTGTTCCTAAATATAGTAATACAACTGTAACGACTCCTGATAAATTATTTATCAATGTGCCAAAAATTATATTATTTGCAAAAAGTAGTGTAAAGCGATGAAGAGAGATCCGAAGCTAAATCTGAAATTATCAGAAAGCAGCATTCGTCATCTCCAAAGGGTAAAAATATAGAAGATCCCACCTTTAAGAATCTTTTTTTTTTTTTTTTTTTAAACTTGCTCTTGTTATTTTATTGCATAAATTTTTTCAATAGATATTCAAATGTTTCTTTTTTTTTTTTAAAAAAATTATAGTACTATTGAAAATTAATAAGAATATCTTAAAAATTAGTTTAAATTCATGACTTTTTTGATAATGAATTTCGTTTTTGTTTGTAGTTCAACAGAATTCGCAGAATTAATTTTTGATGCAAAATAAATTCTTTATATTCAGTGAATATATTAAAATCAAAATTAGTCTTCAAAAAGTTAGTTTGCTCAGCAATTATTATAGTTGAGGAAAAGGTGGGATAAATTTATCTCTTCGTGCATTTCGAGTTTGTTGATGACAGCACTTAAATTCCTAGATCAGTCGCATTTGGTCTGGTTTGAATATTATTATAAATTTATATAGTTTTTTTTGTATAATTCAAAAATTGAGTAACTTAATGAAAAAAGCTTACTTTGCAGTAAAGAAGGCTTACTACTTACAGATACTTTGTTCATAGTTTTTTTTTTTTTTTTTTTTGCAATTTACGAAAGTTGTTACAGTTTTATCATTTTTAATTTTTTAGTGTATTTCTTTATATAACTTATTTTTAGCAGATTTTATATTAATTAGTATAAACTAGTTTTTTAAAATAAATACTTGTACAAAGGATTATATATATATAATTTATATAGTAAAATAAAGCATAGTAAAATGAAACTATATAAAATAAAATCAATTTTTAAAACGCACAGGTGTGTTTTTAAAAAAAATGCCGTACCTGAAGTTATTTGCACCGAAACTTCTGGAATATATATATTCCTGTTCTTTTTTTTTCTGTAGGCATACGAAATTTAATACATCATGCAAAATCAGGTTCTTATCTTTTTGTTCTTTCTTGTGCAATGGAAATCACAGCGTCTTCTCGGAATGTCTGAGGGCCCCTCTGCAATTGATTGTTGCGGATAGGTTTCGAAAACCTATCCGTTTTTCCTAAGGTGAGGCCTTTTCTGTATAGTATAGAGCTTTGTTCCGGTTATTGAATGCATTCAAGGGAAGGTTAAAACAACTTTTCTTATGAGATAATTTACGAGCCGGCGTTTTGTGTCCAATATCTTTGTCGGAACTGAATAATTGCAAACACATGTACTGACAAAACATTTGTGTTACTTCCCTTGTAATAAAATAAGTAAGCGGAGGGGAAAAAAAGAAATTATAAGACAAAAAAAAGGAGAAATCTTAATGTTGGTGCTTTTATTCCTCGTATCTCAGCCATCATAAAATCAGAATTTTTCTTGAAATACATTGCCATGATTGTAGAATCAATCCTTGGCAAATTATCCGATTTACCTTGTACAAAACCAATATCCATTGTGAAATTGAACGTTGAATAGTAGAAAAGTTAAAAACTTCACTTTTAAAATGTTAGCTGGTACAAACACCTTGATTCAAGGCAAGGCGCAAAAGTAGCGAAAGAGAAGTATACAAAGGAAAGCAACATTGACATCAAAATCTACTCGGCCAATGAGAGTGTGTTTCGGATTGCATCATGATTCCTGCTATTTCAGTGCACTTTCGCTCTCAATATTTAAATAAATAAATTTTTCTGTAAATTTTCACTTGCATATTTGAAATTAGAATGATTTTTTCTACAAATACGGATGGCTTTCACATGTTTTTAAAAAATGCTGAAGTTCCCCATTACTGTTAAGAATTTTATATAAATAAAACCTAACCATTAATTATGGGAGAAAAAAAGTTACTATATTTAAAATAATTCATGAATGAAGAATATAGTTTTATGTTTCGACTATCCTTTTTTATTGTAGTTAACTGGAAAATCTATGTGTTCTTAGACAAGGCACTATGGATTTTGAGAGTCCTGATGTAGCTAAAGATTTTCCAGGCTTGTATGCATCTGACAGTATGAAAAGAAGCCAGTCTCGTGATAGTGATTGTATGTTTCTAGTTTTTTTTTTTTTTTTCATTAGAGCTCACCAAACTTTCTGAAGTATTTTAATTAATTTGATCAAAAATATAATGTTTTCAGTATTTTATGCATGTACTTTCCTAATTTCTTTTTCTACGTAGGTTGGATTAAAATAGAAATGATATTTATATGTTATTTTCCTTCTTCCCTTCTTAAAAATTGTGTAACTAGCAAAATTTTTACCATAAGACATAAACTAATGCAAGAATATAAACGTTTATTAAACTAAAGATTTAATTGTGTTTTTTGTCCATTCCTAGCAAATGCATAATCCTATTTATTTCATTCCTGAACCACTTTCACTTCACTTACTATTCAGAGTAAATTCACTGGCAGATTCTGAAGCATTATTGAAGATAAGTGTTGTTTAATGTTAAGTGAAATCAACAAAAGATATTTTTAAAAATTATAAAAAAAAAAAAAAAAATAGGAAAGTTCATAAATTTAAACCCTTATTTTCTATAAATGGCAACAGTTGTGTTTTTAAATGTTTAAGAATAATTCAGTAATGCCGAAGCTAAGTAGAGAATCATAATAATCATTCATATGAGTTTGAGAATAAATATATTAGCAAACCATTTATAAAGTAGAATTTTTTCCCTTTTCCAATTTTGCTAGACATAAAGTTTTTTCATCATATAAGCTGTATATATGCTGGTATTACACATTCTTTAGAAGCCCTTATTACTCCTTAAATTTGTTTCTTGCTTAAGAATGGTATTAAAGGCTTTATTTATCAGTCAGTTATTGTCCTTAATTATTTAATGGGAGCATATCCATATATTTTAAATAATCTGATATAATAAGCCACCAGACATAACACTTCAATGCACCATGGGACAAAAAAAAGAAAAAAAAAATCATTGTAATGAATATTGGTTTAAGAAAAAGTTAACTCTCAAGTAATATTTTATTTGTGCTGTGTTTGCAGAACATACTCTGACAACATTGGATCTAGAATCAAATTATCATATTTTTTTTCTTTTCTATTCCTTTTTGGTTGAAAAATAAGACAAAATTACATTGATGCTACTAAAATGGTGGAACAGAAAAATGTTAGTTTTTTTTTTTTAAAGTTTACATGAATCTGAACTTGATAAAAAATAAAATGGAAAAAAGGAAATTTTTTCAGATTTTTGATTCCCCTGTTCCTCATTATGTTCATTAAAACATTGTTATAAGTGTTTCCTAAGAGAACATGGAAAATTTTCTGAAAAGTTCTTAATGAAATTCCTGCATAATTTTCATTCCCTGTTTCACCATTCCAGTATTGCATGTAATTCTTTTCTATCTATTCGGGGTTTAGTGTTACATATAATTTATACTTCTCATTCATGGGGAATCAGCTGATGATATTCTTGCACCAACAGTGACTTTCCATGAAGCTGCAAGGAAATTGATACTGCAATATGAACAGTGCTGTAATCAAAATCTCTAATATAGGAAAGTAACTGAAAAATCTTATTAAATTTCATGCTCATTTTTATTTTTAATTTTCACTTAAGAAAAGATTGGGAAAATTTGTACAATGCAGTTTTATGAAACTCATGAGTATTTTTAACGACAGAATATGACTAATGAATAAAAGAAAATGCAAAGCCCTTAACACACAGACAAATTTTCAGAGAGAGCAAGAGTTTTGATTCTCCAAAGCCAGTTTTTGCCCATCAAAATTAATGGTGAGTACTTTCAATTCAGGAAGCAAAACTCAAGCTCTGTCAAGGAAATCATCCTGTATGCTAAGAGTTCACCAGTTAGTGTCCAGCATCCTATTTATGGGACAATTACATTTCACTTCCATGGCTAAACCAAACGCATTCTATTGTTTCTTTTTAGCTTTGTCTAAGAAGTCAATATGTAATGTATTCCTTAACTCCTAAACAATTTTTGACTGTCATGTACTACCCTTTTGCCAGTTTTTGAAGTCAAAGTATCTTCATTTTGAATTTTTTTGTTTTTTTCGTTGATTTATTTTCAAGGTAATGCAAGGAATTTAAAGTAATCTTTATTTTTGGTACTTTATTTTTTAATTGTATTTTAAAAATCTTTTCATATAAATCTATAAAAAAGGGTTTTTTTTAAATGACTTTCTACCGATTTTTCGAAAATTAAAAAAAAAAAAAAAAAATAAATAAATAAATAAAAAAAAAAATAAGAATTCAATTTTATTTCACAATTATTTTAATCTTGGAGTTTTAAGCACAAAATAAAATAAATTTACTGAAATCTATGCTTTAAATTAAGTTGGGTGTTATGGGTTAAATAATTGTGTTACAGACTTTTAATGGTATTATTAAATATTTCTGACTGAGGATATTCTTAAATTTTACATTATTTGTGTTAACTCATTTTGTTTACATTTACTTTTGATAGCTTAAATATTCAATTGCTAAATAAACGATTTTAGATAGTGATGAAGAAAAAACATCCAGGAAAGATTTACTTGGTAAAAAGAAAGACAAAAAAGAATCTAAGAAGGATAAAGGCTATGTAGTTTTTGAAGGAGAGAGTTCAGGTGATGAATTCGATGAAGCCAGGTTAGTTGATGTTTTTTTATGCTATCTCGGAATTAATTGATCATTCTGTATTTTACTTTCAGCAGACATTTTCATTGAATAAGAAATGAATACCTAAATGTAAATATGATATTTGCACATTAAAAATTGAAGTCTATTTCAGAGGCTCTTAAAGAAACTACACTTACAAAAGAAATCATGTATATTTAATCAATGTATTCCATTAGTATTGCTTCGTTAGTGCACAAACTTGGACAACTGCTTGAAAATCTGACAATTTTTAAATCGTGATAATTTACATTAAGATGTGAATTATTCAAATAAGAGAAGTCAGTTTTTTTTTTATCAGTAAATTGCCATCTTTATTTAATAAAAGTCTTGTGACCAAGCATGCATAATTTTACAACAAACTGAGGATTAACGTATGAGAGAAATGGAATATCTGTAGCTATAGTTGATTGGGCCGACGATTAGAATAAATTATGTAGCAGTATTCACAATATGAATACAGCAGTAGAAAGTTATTTCAGATCTGATATTTTCTACCAGAACCGATTATTAACAATAGAGTATGTGGCTCATTATCCATTACTGCAAATTTTGATTCCCTTTTGAGGTACTCAAGGGTATAATGATGGAAACAGCTAAAAAGCCCCTCCTTTGAATTATAGGAAATTGTCTTTTCTAACAAATCTGAATGTAATCTCTTTGCCTGTGATGACCAGCGTTTGAACATTTAGATAGAAACTACATCTGGAAAGTTTTGCTGGTTGTCATGGTTAGTGTAGCTAAAACATTATGGTTAGGAGAGAATCTGTTGTATTAACACTCCTGCTTTTTATACATGGGTTGGATACAAAGTAGTGACAACACATCAATAGATCTGAAATGCCTTTATTATCATAGGTACAAACACTTACATGCCCTAAATATAATCACCTCTCATGCCTACCACCTTCTGCCAATTGACAGGAAGGCATCATGCACTATCAGCACGTCCACTTCTGTTGATGTCCTGCAACGATCGCCCCATAGGTGGAGGATGACCTCCTCCCTACTGTTGAAAAGGAACCCATGGAGTGTTTCTTTTCATTTTGGCGGAGGGATCATAGTCACATGGACTCGCATCGGGTGAGTATGGTGGTTGGTACCTCCCACCGTCGCAGGGGATCAGTGACAGCATTCTCACTATGACACCTTGCATTGTCAGGGAGGATGATTGAAGTCAAAGGCAGCAAGTGGTGTCACCTTGTGCCGAGTGCTGGACACAGATGATGTCTCAGGAATTCACAGTAGTAGGCAGAATCAACATCCTGTCCCCAAGGTACAGCATGGTGTAATCTTGTAATAACCAAGGAGGGCGTGCAAAATCTGAAGCATGATTTTTTAACATTTGCTTACCTCAGCGGCCAATTCCCGCAAAGTCCATCATCAGTCAGCTTCCAACAAACCAGCGATGAGCTGAATTGTTTGGTTGTCAACCTGAGAGGCGTCTGGAAAGACGTTGAACCTGAGTGGCATCTCTTTGCGAAACATTTTTATCCATCATGCCACTGTTCAATATGACAACATCACCACATGCATTCCACAGGCCCTTTTAACAGTGTTGGCCAATTATGCCCTAGTACAACTTTGATTTTTATCCAAGAGCGTTGTTCCTGCTTTGTAAACATATTGTTAGGGCACTTCCTCTTTCGCTCTACACTTCAAGTCCCCTCACAATACTACTGAGTAAAAATAACCTGCCACCACATCAGTGCAGAGGATGCCTGTGGCACCTGATGTGCACCTGTCAAAATATGGAGGCATTGCCACTACTTTTTATCCAACCATTGTAAATTGCAAATACTATAACTAGTATTTGCAATTGTATAATAATTCTGTGATGTCATTGAACTAGTAGTCTTATGACTTGTGCATACCAAACAGGATTGTAGAACATCATCCATATTTCTTCTTTTTTCCTCTTTTGGCCATCAAAATTCCTGTGTCACATTACCTCAGCAGTCACTAAATTTTTCATCCATTTAGCATCAAATATGTGTAGCAAATGAGTGCTTTTTGTATGAATTGTATGTCTTTATTTTAAAAGCAGCAACATTCACATTTAATATTCATTGAATTGGTGTGTAATGGCCTTCTAGAACCAACCATCCATAATTTTGTAAGATCATTTATAGCAACTAAAAATGAATCTGTAAAGTTGATTGGGTTTACAACTTCATGATTACAATCATTTTTGCTTTACTACATATGCAATTTTTGCATCTCTTTTTTGTGTTTGCCCTTGTTCTAATTTTTACTGTAATTATGTTAAATTTAATGATCAATGAAAAAATTATTTTCATTTTGAAAATTATTTATTAAATCTGCTGACTTCACCCTACTTTTTATAGTTGGATTCTGTCTCAAAAGAATAGACTTTTGTTCCTATTCCTGAATTATTTTTATCAACTTCGAAATCCCCCACAGGATATGAAAATAGGCTAATTAGTAAATCCTTAAATCTTAGGATGCCATTCATTGGACTGATGGCAAAGTTCTGTTTTAAGAATGGGATGATCATGGGTTTGAGACTTAATTTTGCCAAACACCTGGATTGCATGCAAACTGTGCTAAATCTGGCATTGTGGGCAGACATTCTGATGCTGATGTGATGTGAAAGTTTTGAGAGTTGAATCTTTCAGAATTCAAATATAATCCCCCCCCCCCCCTTATGTGTAGTTATGAAATGGACTGTTATTCTAACAAATCATTCAGCTGGATTCTAATGTGATAATGCCTTCATTTATCTCAAAATTACTTGCAATCATTATTTTTCTGAATTAAAATGAAGAACACTATTCTGGCTTGTTATTAAAGTAATAAAATCTGAAGAAAGAAATTTATTTACATTGGTGTCCAAAAATTAAGTACAATTGTTAAGATGTGAAAAATTGGATTTGATATAGATAATATGGTTTGCAATCAGTTGCATAGAATCATGGGACATACTATCGTCGAAACTCACATTTTGCAGTGACGATTTGGTCACAAGGGCATTTAGGGGGGGGGGGGGGGGACCAGAAAGTGATGAAGACGAAAAGGGATTTCAACCCATCCTGTTTCATAGAAAGTTGATAATGAGTTGAAATTTTCATCACTGGTTATGTTTGATGTGCATAATATTTACATGCATTTTCGTAAAAATAGCACAAATATTCAAGAAGATATAAAGGTTTCGTTAAAAAATCTCTAATTTTTCTGCAAGATTTTTGCTTATAACATGCAACCAAATTGTATGAAACTTATAGAATATTTGGCAATATGTAAAAGAAGTCCTGTATTAAAATTTGAATTAAATACTTTGAATATTAAAGGCAATATGAGTATTTGTAGTAAATAATTTTTTACTGCTCATATGTGAAATGTAGCATAATTTTTCTTTCCTAACTTAAAAACCAGATATATAGGGTAACTTATATAAGAAATTCCAGTTCAATATCATTAGTATTCAGAAAGATATCGGCATTGCAACAAGTTGAATTTTGGTACACTCTTAGAGAAGCTAATTGATAAGTGTTTTTGCACAATCTGATGTTTTTAAAACTTGAATCTTCAAATAGTTATAATTGAAATGCAATTTAAATTATGAATTTAATTTTTAAGTATACATGAGTATTCAGGATATTCAGTCTTTATGAAATTCAATATTAATGTTCGAAGATTCAAGTTTAAAATATATCAATTTGTGCAAGAACCCTCATCATTTTGTTTCTTTCAGAGAAACAATGTAATTCAGCTCTTAAAATGCTGACATCTTTCTGAATACTTGCGGCATTCAATTAGAATTTTTTTATTAGTTGCCCTATATATCTGGCTCTGAAGTTATAAAAGAAAAATTATGCTATATAGGTTTAAGTATTTAATTGAAATTTTAATGCATTGCTTCTTTTACATATTGCCAAGTTTTCTGTAAGTTTCGTATAATGTGGTTGAAAACTGTTTGTTATAAGCAAAAAAACATGAGAAAAATTAGATTTTTAAAAAATAAACTTTTATATGTTCCAGAATATTCATGCTATTTTTTAAAAAATGTATGTAAATATTGTACACATCAAACAAAACCATTGATGAAAATTTCAACTCATTATCAGCTTTCTGTGAAACAGGATGGGTTGAAATCTCTTTTCGTCTTCATCCCTTTCTGGTCACCCCCCTAAATGCTCTTATGACCGAATCTTCACTGTGAAATGTGAGTTCCAACGATTGTATGTCACACGATTCTCTGCAACTGATTGCGAAGCATTTTTATCCATATTAACTCCAAATTTTTTGCATCTTAAGAATTGTGCTTAACTTTTGGATAATGGCATTTCCATACATATATACAAACTTTTTGTATATATGCTTTTTTTTTTTTATAAACATGCATGTGTATATTAATTTTCCTGTAACACTGAATTTCTTCATTAGGAGCCCTGGGAAAGGTAAAAAGAGTAAGTCATCTGCTTTCAAATTTCCTGGCAAAGATAAGAAAGATAAGCACAGCAAATCTAAAGATGCTAAGGAGAAGAAAGAAGAAAAGGAAAAAGTATGCAAAAAAGAAAGTAAAGAAGGTAGAAAAGATTCTAAAGAGTGTGAGAAAATTAAAATCAAGAAAAAGAAAGAAAGTAAACTTTTAAAAATTAAGGACAAGAAAAAGAAAAGCATTGATCAAGAAGTTAAAGGTAGTTTAAAGTTTGCAGTTTTACTTTCTAAGATTTCTTTATGAAACTTAGAATATCCGAAATTAGAACTATTCAAATAAACTGTTCAATGAGTCTTGTGTTTTTAAAAAGATTATTTTTATTATAATTGTCAAAAATTTCATAGGCTGGAAATTGGAGAAAAATTTAATTCAACTTCTGCAGTTTTTCTACACTTTAAAGAGTACTTCTGTAGAAATAAAATGAAAAAAAAGTACATATATAGGAATTGATTTATTATTTTAGTATACATAAATTATCTATTAATGTTACAGCAGCTTTTGATTTTATAAAGGGAAGAAATTAATGTGCTATATATAACAAAAATCTATATTTAAAACGAATTTGGATTCATTTCACTGGTCTTTTTTTTCCTTTCCTTTCTTTATGTTAAGCGGAAACAAGGTGAAATTTTACTTGGTGCATTCCGAAAAATGATATTTTTGTTTGATGGTCTTGGAAGTTTAGATTTTACTACATTATCTCTCAGTGCTAATCATAGTTGTGATTTATTCTGAACATATGGTTTTGTTTCCTTTTGTATTTTTATTTTATTCTTTTCAAAATTTTTATTTCTTAACAACTTTCCTTAACATCACTGATTCTAAAATTAACTACTGATCTGTTAATTATCTATTATATAGGCCAATACACATTTTTGTGCCAAAGATTTTTTCTGATTTTATGTGTATTTCATGTGCTGAAAACAAATATGATGCTAGTTTTTGCTCATCAGCTCTTGTTTGATATGCATGACATAGCCCTATACGCATTAACAAATTAAATTATTCTTAGGGTATAGGCATTAAATTTAAAAACCTTTTCCTTTACAATTTTTTTTAAGAATGAAAGTATGCAAATTGTGCTAGAGAGAAAAAAAAGTTTTAGCTATAAATCTGTGACAGTTAAAACATATTAAACTATATTGTCTTGTGGGAAAAAAAATTATTTGAATGATTCTTTCATTTATGAAATCACAGTTGCAATTATGTTTTATTTCTGGCATTAATTTCGTGATTAATTTTCAAGGCTGTGTGATGTTAAAAATGAGTATTTTTTATCATAATCTGCCATTTTGACAAACCATGAACCTCATGCATGCATCTTGGTAACTGCATCCGTTTGTAGTTGTAACAGCAAATACAAGAATTTATAATTATTATTTTTTGGATATCGTATACATCATTAATTTTTCTTATTGAGTCACAAACATTCATACTTATTGATTTAAAATTGGTAACATAAGTAAGTCACAACTATACATTTTTTTTCATAAAGGCATGAATACATTTCATTATAACAGGTACAAATGCAGAACAGAAAGATAGATTTTGCCAAATAAAAGTTAACTTGAAAACCTGAAGTTTGAATGTAAAATCTGATATTATATTGAGTTCATTTGAGTTTTAATTGTAATACTGCGTTTATATCCATTTTTTACCTTCTGTTGAAAATTAGTCTGCTGTTCTCACTGCATTCTATAGTATAATATTTAAAGCAATGTTTTTTGGTCATAATTTCCTAACATATAAGATATCATTTTTAATTATAGAGGACAAACCAATATTTGGAGTTCCACTTGCTATTGCTGTGGAAATAAGCAAGAGTCATGATGGTATTGAATTGCCTGTAGTAGTTCGAGAATGTATTGACTATATTGAAGAACATGGTATGATTTTATTGTTTGTTTTCTGGTGTTCATTTTCTCTGTACAAGTTTGAACGTTACCTTTTATCCTAATATGCCAGTATTTGTTTCTTGTTTTAGGATTGGCTTGTGAAGGCATTTATAAAATCTCTGGGTTGAAATCCAAAGTTCGAAAATTAAAGGATCAATATAATAGGCGAGAAAAAGTGTATTTGTATGAACACGAGCCACACATTGTGGCTAGTCTTTTGAAACAATTTTTACGTGATCTGCCAGAACCAATTCTTACTGCTCCCCTTGCTTCAAAGTTTGAAGAAGCTGCTGGTAAGACCCTTTGATCATATTTTTATGACTGTACTCAATTATCATGCTATTGGAAAACCTTATGTTTGTAATTCATTAAAGAATCTTCAATTCTGTTGATGTTCTTGATTTTGTTGACAAGGTTTTATTGTCGAAAGCTTGATAGGTACCTTTGTAAGGAAAAAGAGAAAATTGATTTTTTAAAAAAATTATATGCAGTAAAAACTTTACTAAACATAATCTAAAGGGACTAGAAAAATTTTCCATTTTAGACAGGATTCCGTTTCATACAGTGGTCATTAGTATATGAGGATTTAAATGTATCTAATCATTATTTAAATTAAATTGATTGTAATAAAAAAGATAATTCTAAGATTAACAAAATACCATAAATATTACGATAATTATGTTTTAGTAAGTGTCACATTTTAAAATTAAGATTTAGTTAAATTTTAAAATTACACAATAACAAAAATTATGAAACACATAAAAGTTAGATGTTTATGTGCATTTTATTTTAATAATATTCTTTTTAGACACTAAATAGAAATAAATAGCATAGTCATTACTTGCTCTAAACAATTGATTATCCTTACTCAAAAGCTACAAATTTAAGAAAAATAAGTTTATTTGCTAAATCTACATTTTAAAATAACCCAGCATTGCATTCTGCACATATCTTTTTTATGAATAATTCTTCGCTCCGTTAATATTCTCGTATTCTTCAAAAGTTCAAGCATTTCAGCATCTCTGACTTTTGGCGAACTTTTCAAGTTCAGTTACTGTATCTGAAAAGGATCCATATGATTTAATTGAGAGTTGTTCTCTATTGGAAATGTTTTCATTTATATTACATTCATCATTATCACTGCCATCTTTGTTCGTTGAATTATATCGTTCTCATTATCAATAGGAACCTCTGTTAAAATATCATCATCGATTTATATGAATTCTTTCGCACTCATATTGGAAACTGTACCCTTGTTCAACAAAATCTGCAAATTACTTGCATCTATATCTTTGGCTGATGAATAATTTTCGATGCAAACATTTTCATTTAAATTCGCCTCAACAATTTTTTTTTAACTGAAGGATATAAAAATAATTTTGGAGAACGCACGAGTTTTTTTCCCGTTAGAACAGGTTTTCTAACTCTGAAATATTGTGAATTGTTCTTTGAAATTCTGTCCGTTTCTGCATTAGACAGGTTCCGTTTTATGGAGGGAATGTAATATGGATCTTTCTATATTTTTTGACGGGACCAAATAGTTTTTCCGCTTAAGACAGGATTCTGTTTCTTACAGTGTCCGTTTTAAACATGTTTTATTGTACCTAGGTTTTTTCATAAAATTTTTATTACATGTTACTTTAGTATCATTATTATTTTATTTTTATTATGTTCTTTGACAGTAATTTTTATATGGAAATATTAATCATGTTTATTTGATTTTTAGCCTTAAAGAATGAACAGAAAAAAGTAGAAACACTTCAGAAGTTGGTTAATGAGCTCCCTAATTGCAATCGCCTCCTTTTGTCATGGATATTTATTCACATGAAGCATGTTATGGCATTGGTAATTCTATTTCATATTTAACAACATAGTTTTATCATTAATATTTTAGTCTTGCAATACATTAACCCCTTAATATTCAACTATTTTTTAAAGATAATTAATATTTGAATATTTCTTTATATGAAAATGAATGTATAAGTCACCACTGTAGCAAAAGTAAAGTTTGACATCAAATTTTGTTTAAACATAAAATAAAGTACCTCTGTCAATCTTTACATTTTCAGCATTAATGACTTGTCTCCTTCTCCAGTTGTTACTGTTTTATTTTTTGTAGTGCACCATGTAGACTTCATTAATTTTGTTGGAGATATAAATCCTAGGAAATGCTTCTTTATATGTTAGGTAGCCCTAGTTTTCCATAAATAGAAAAGGCTTTGGTGTAGGATTCAGCCTTTGTGTGCTGAACTCACACCACATTCTTCTTTCATTCATGACTGATTGATTTTTCATGGCACTCAATTCATCTAACTAGATTTTGGTATGATTAAAGCCTTTTGAGTCCAAATCATTTTCTGACATACTATCTCATTATAAATCATTTGCTTTCTCAGAAATAATGTCTCAAAATTCTCCTGATAAAAGTAAGGTAATGTGTGTATATATATATATATATATATATATATATATATATATAATCCTGGTTACCAGTGCTGGAGTGTTTATCATTATTGATTATGAGGGTTAATATGATATAGATAATGTTTTCATGAGTTGTACTGATGTTTTTTCTACCAATTTGTTAGTAATTCACAGTTCCAAAGAATTATGGTAAAATTAGGAAGTTATTACTTAAGAAATTCTGATATTTTCATGTCTATTTTTAATCGATAAATATGCATTTCAGTTAAAAACTTATGTTTTTAATCCGAAAATTTTGCTAAGTGTATTTGTAATATTAATAACTCATTTCCTTTGTTCTAGGAAAGAAGAAATAAAATGAATCTTCAAAATGTATCCATTGTTCTGAGTCCTATAATGCAAATTAGCCACAATGTTTTGCAGTCCTTTTTTACTCATATGGATATTCTTTTTAAAGGCGTAGAATTGAAAAAGTATTTTATGACATATTTAATGTTCTTGGAATTGGTTACGTGTTTTTTTCTAATAATTTAATTACATTTTCCCCCCTTTTAAAAGATACGTCCCACCTATTGAACTTGACAGCACACGATTGTCTCTGGAGTTGCCAGATTCACCTTCTGCTATTGCTGATGAGCTTTCAAGACAAGAAAATGTACTTAATACTCTTCATGCTGAATTAAATACTGGTTTGCGAGATCAGCAAAAGGAAGAAAAGCTTTGGGAAATTCAACGTGTTGTAACACAACTTAAAAGAAAAGTATAAATTTTATATTTTACCTTTTGAAACATACAGTTTTGTAATTGATATAAAATCTATTTTTAAGAATACATTAGAATCCCACTAATCTAGACCAGATGGGACCAGACCTTGTCCTAATTAAACAGAATTTGTCTTAAAATGCACATAATGCAAGTTTTGATAGGTAAAACTATAAAAATCGATTTTTTTTCCCCATAAATACATACAATTTTTCCTGTAGCTTAATTTAGTTTTAATTCTACTGTATATGTAAACCTAAGTTTGTAACCTACAAACTGATGTAGGATTAACAAAACAAAACAATGAAGAAAAAAGAGAATTTTCACTTTTTTTTTTTCGTCTCTGCCTAGCGCCACAATTTTTTGCACTTAAAATACTGTTCCAACTCCATTTTAAGCTTATTACTGTGAGGATTGCATTTCCATAAAAAAAGTAGGTGTTGCCATTTGAAAATTTCAAAATTTTGTCGCCATAACCATAACGCTGAAACCTATTGTTCACATTATTCTTAAGTGCATACCATAAAATACCTACATTCAAAATTTTACTCGGTTCTCTCAAACGGTATACTCGTAAAGAGGTCATATACCTGCAAAGTTTTTTTTTTTATAATCAACCTTGTATATACTGTACTGTTAGGTAAATACTATGTAATTATTGTAATTTGAATTAGAGTTATATATGGCAAAATAATAATAATCTTCATTAAATCTCATATTTTTTTAGAGTCATTCTGCCTAACACTTTTCTAACAGTTGAATGCAAGCACCTAAATCATTAACTTAAATAGATGCAAAACAGTCTTTTTCATTCTTTTTTTTGCATCAAATTAAGTTAATACTAATATATTTCCCTATGCAGTGTTTTTTAAAAATATATATGTATATTTTTTCCAATTCATTTTTTAGTCTTTTGCAACAATTAATGCTTTAAGCTTACCAAAAATTAAATCAGTTGCAAATTTAAAGTTTGTTGACATAACTAAATTTATGCTATTTATTTAATGGGTAAACCAGCTGGTCACCAAAGGTGGCAACTGAACAATATTTTAAACTGCCCACCTTTGGTAGCCAAGTTGCTTGCTGAGAATATTGATTGTGTTTAATTTCATTTGAATCTCAAATGCCTAATTTGACATTCATGGTTCCCTTAAAAAAGTAATTTTAAGCTTCAAATTGCGATAGACATTTAAGCCATGTTTTTTAGTAGCATCACACCTGTACTGTTCATTTTCAAGCAACTCTCTTTGTCATCTAGCATCTAATTGCAAGCCGTTGGCACCAACTCCACTTTTTACGTCCAACAGCATGTTACCTGAATTAAAACATGTCGTATAAAATGCTGCAAAAATTAAAGATCAGCAACCATAATCTTTTATCTTACAAAATATACTTCCTAATGTACTTAATATTGTAGAGGATTTTATTAACAGATTTCACAAAAAAATTGACGCATTAAAAAAGAAAGTAAAATTCATGACATTATTATCAAAGAATATGAAAAAGTAAGCAGAATTTCTCTTCATTCCTTAGCTTTCAACATGGAAGAGAAATATGCAATTAAATATTGGTATTACAGTGAAAATGGTTTGAATTTTATTGCAACAATTAAAAGTATTGTAAATTATGCATAAAAATATTTTTAAATTTTTTGAAAAAATTGGGCAATTACTATGCTATTGAAACGATAATTTTGTAAATTTTAATGTGATGTAAAAAGTATTTTTTGCTATCGTATTTTCGGAAAACATTGGCAAAAATTTACTTAATTTTTATTAATGCTCCAAAGTATATTTATTCCAAATTTCATAGCTCTAGGTCTGACAGTCTGCCCTGTAGAGTGCTTATACACACACATTCTCCTTTATAATTAGTAGAGATACATTTGAAGTTATGCAGCATAATGTTAAGGTAAAATATTTATATACATACCATATTAGTAACAGAAAAACCAACTGCATGTTAGGTGAAAAAATCTCAAAAACTTAGTCAGATTCTGAGTGTTAAATCAAGGGTTAAATGTACATTTTTCACCTTTGGTGTAAAACAAATCTTTATTCTGATTTTTTTTTTCGAAAAGTTTATTATACGTAGAGTGTCTATTTAACTTGATAATCTGTGACAAATCAATATAAATTGTTGAAGTCATTGAGAAGTATACTTGTAGAAGTCATTGAGGAACAGTATTAGATTTCATTTTAAATCTTTTATTTTTAAATGTGCAAAGCTGAAATCGGATTTAGTAAAGCAGACTGAAATTGTACTAAAACAGCTTCCTTGCTTAGAATAGTATTAGTAAAATATTAATAATACCTAGTAAAAACTAAATATTATGAATAGCTTTATACTTTATTTAGATGTACAGCTGATGTGACATTCTGATATATGTGCCTGTCAATTTCAAAAGTATACTTATGTAAATAATACAGAGGGAGGGAATCTGTAATCTTTAGTTATATATAGGATTGTTTTGCCTTATAAAATTTAGATGGTTATAAAAAAAAAAAAAAAAAACGATACAATTTGTTTTTTTATTGCTTGCTGCTATAATTAAGTTTGCTTTATATCTTTCCAGCTTAGATTTTTAAGACAAATTCAAGACACTTCAAATTCAAGATCTGAAGAAACTGAAATGAAAGGCAAAGGAGATGAAACAGATGAAGTTGAAAATTTAAATGCCGTTATTCAGCCGCCCCCTTCTTCTAACATTTCTGTTTCTAATAGTAGTTCTACAGCACATAAAGAAGCTGAAAGCCCTAGAATGGAATGCTCTTCAAATGTAAATGAAAACAACTTGCCCAAAACTACTGAAGAGACTAAGCCTGTGGTGGAGGAGACAGTCATGAAAATGGAAAAACTTCAAATTGAAAACATTCAGCAGGAAAAAGAGTCAAGAGATACTGAAATGATCGTTGAAACTAAAGTAAGAATTTTTCTTTGTGCGACTGTTTCTTTACAGTTCGATAGAGTACGTTTTAATGATAAATAAAATGAAATTTGAAGAAATCAAATTTATGTAGTTATTATCAATCTTTTATTATACAAAAGCAAGCTTTGAAACATAAAATATTTTGATAACCTCATATTATCATTTTTCTTTTATCTTTTTTGTTATTTGCCATTTTTAGTAAAATTTCAAATAAAAATCTACTACTACACTTAGTAACTTACAATAAATTTGGAAAAAAAAAAGTAGCTGACACTTGACTTTTGTATAACTGAGTAGATTTCGGTATTTGTTATTAGAGTGTAATTGTTAAATTTTGTTTAATAATCCAAATATGCAAGATTTAAGTAGGTAGCTCAAAGTAAGGGTTTCTCTCATACAAAGGATACAAAATATATTTAAAAATTACACCAAAGAATAATTTTTTTGTCAGTTTCCTCTTTCATCTCATATAGAAGATACATTGATATGATCTATTTTATGAAAAATATACCATTTTTTCTTTTTTGACATTCTCATTTGATACCTGTACACATGTGATATCCATAGATTTGAAATTACTTCTTACTCTGGAAATAATTTCAAATCTACTGATTGAAATTATTTTCGATTAAAATTTTCTGGAAGTAGTTCACCGCTATCTAATTTTTCATTCGAAATTATTTCTATGTGTTCCTGATGTATTTTGCAAAAATATTACAATGTTTTCATGCTAATTTTTTAAACCTTTTTTATTATCTTGAAAAATGTATTAAATTACAAATATTATTATATAGTTTTATTACTATTTAAAATATATATTTATATATTGGTTTTACTTACTTAAGACATTGATTTTGTTTACTTGATGCTCCCGTCTCCACACCACCTACAATTTCCGAACATGTTGTTATACCATAGATATTAATAATTCAGATTTTATGCATTACATTTTTTGCATATAACATTTTTATTTACAATATGGAACAGCATTAATAAAATTTGCATTAGATTATATGAAAATCTATTATATGTATTACAGATTCAGGGAATCTTATAGTTAGATAAGTCTATTTACAAGAGAAGCTAAGGCTATACAACAAAGTATTTTTGAGTCAGAAAGTATCAGTTCTTAAATTTAAAAAATATTAAGTTATATAATGACAAGATGTATAATATTTAGGTGAAAAACTCTTTAGACACTGAGATTTTGCTTTCATTTTTTGGGTGTCTATACATTTGATAGAAAATTTCTTATTTTCATTGATCTTGGATATCTGGGATCAACATGTTTTGGCTGCAAACATTCAAAATAAAAGACATACAATACCCCTACAAAAGGGGTGCAACTGTAAATTTACATGTCACTTTCCTTCACATCATGATTTTCAGGAATCAGGAACTATTTCCTTGTTGACAATTAATTCAACTTGCCAATGTAACACTCTAAGCCGCCACTTCCAATGTTTTGAGCTGCTCTAATCCTCCACCATAATGGGGCACTTTCATCAACAGCAGCTTTTCATCTTAGTGGATGGGGGCCTTAAGAAAATGTGCCTAGTGTATCTTCACATGTTGTTATAATGAAAATTAGTAAATATATAATATTGTGTTTATGCATTCATATTTGTTTGCAATTATACTTAGGAAAATGTGCCTGATACATCTTTGCAAGTTAACGAAGAAGTAACCTCTGAAGCACCATGTATTCAAGAAAATGATGGTAGATATTTTTAGGTCTGAATTTATATCTGCTTTTATTTGCTTCAAAGAAGATTTAATATTTTTTTCCATTGCAGGCTCTATTTCAAACCGTTCAACATCTGCTGTCAAACAAGATGATGATGATGAAAACATCTATGCCTTAATCCTTGAAGAAAAGATGATGAAAATACAATATGATGAATTGATTCTTTTGGGTGATGAACTCAAGCGAAAAATCAATTCTGAAAAACTAGAAATTGACAGGTTAAAAATGGAAGTGAATGAATACCAGCAACTTTATAAGTAAGCATTTCACTCATGGGTATTTCAGTATGATCAAGATTCTAAATATCTTAGTTACACAGTACCGCACCTCATTTTACGATTATTGTTTATTCCTTTTATAGTTTGTGCATGGATTAATGTAAGTTCCTAAGCATTCAAATGCTTGATTATTATGTAATCTATGAGCCATATTTCTTAATTTTATGGACCATAATAACTGCTAATAAGAAAGGTTTGTCAAAAGCAATTTTAACCTTACCTTAGAGCTACTGGATAATAAACTTCTTATGAACAGTAAAGTAAAAACATGAAATCTCATTAATTTTTAACGTTAACTCAGTAACTTGTTTACTTTTGGTCTATTGTATTACAAGTATAATTTACCCTTCTTCAAATTTAGAAACTAATTTATATTACATTACTTTTTCAGAAAGAAAGCTAATTTACCTGTGATTTTAATGTTTTTCTTTTCAGATTTATATTCAGTGGGGTTTTTTTCAGTTATTTATTGGGAGAATCTTGTTAAAAAGAAAACTAGTATTCAAAAGGATGCTGTAAATTATTTGTAATATATTGTAATAAATATTGTAAACAGTTCTGATGTATAATTTATCATTGCTTCACCCTATCATGGGGGGAAAAAACTGAAGAAAAGCAATTTTTTTTTTAAATATGATAGATGGACTCTTATACTGAAAATTCTTTCTGCCTATATGTAGAAGAAAAATGGTCGAGTATAGTACATTTATTTTAAGTAGAACTCATTAAACCGATTTTATCCCTTAAACTTTTTATGTAAAAAGATTGTATGCTTTGAAAGTTTTCAAACAGTTAATGGGTATAATAAAATCTGCAGATTTTGAGCAAGGTAATTACAGATATTTTGTTTAAGGAAGGTATTATAAGTGTAGATCAAAACATTTTTTCCATTAACAATAAAGTCTAAAATTTATTTTGTATATCCAGTAAACTAAGTAAACATCTTAAAATTGGGATGCATTTACTGAATACTTTATATAGAAAGTCAAAATGTAACCCAAGTCTGTAACATTGTCCTTCTTATTTTCTCTCGCTTTTCCTATCTGTTTTTGTATTGTTGTTTACAGTCAGTTGAAATGTGTGAAAACTGGGAATTTCATTTATTGAAACTGTGTTTTTGTCAGCAATGAAGATTAATCAGTGGTCCATTTTAATATTTAAAAAAACATCCATATCATCAATATAATTTTCTTTCATATTAATCAATGTTATTGAATGCCTGCAATTAAATTTTGTGATTCTTGTTGCGATTAATGGATGCTTATTTTAGTTTAATTGGTAATCATCTTATCATTCCTAGTATTGTTTTAAACTGTTCTTTCCTTTGTAAGCTTTATCTGATTTATTTTTCTCTTCTGTTCTGAGGAACTCAGTCAACAACTTTTTTAACCATCTGAATCATTTGGTAGATTTTATATGCTTGAGCTATTTCATCTTATATATTTGCTAATAAAAGTCCTCAAATTAATTTGAAATATCTGTATCTCTCCTACTAGAAATTGAATGGTTGATTAGTTAATAATTTCGGAATCTCCTTTCTGAGGAGAATGAATCATACCAGTCACATTAAATCTTATATTATATTATGTATGTTTTATGAGATGTTGCCTTTTCTGTATAAAGTTTTCTTGAAATTATGTAGCTTCAAATTTCTACAACATTTATTTTTTTAAATGTGCTGTCTGTAAAAAATATGATGCTGTAGAAATATTGCTATTATCAGTTTATGTATTTTCTATATTTTAAATATTGGTTTGTAATAGTAAACATGCAAACAACCTTTCTACATGGTTGACTTGTTAATTTATTTAATGATGGAAATGCAGTGGATTATGTTGCAAATTTCATGAGCAATTTTTTAAAATTATGTACCTTAAATTTTTAGGTACAAGCGATATGCATTTGATTCTACTGAAAATAGCTCATCTGATAGTGATGACAGCAGTGCCTCAGTATCCTTTGCTAATAATTACATCTCTTGAAAATATAGTTGCGTAAAAAACTTTTAAAAGTTAACAATATTTGTGTATAATAGTAGTTTTCTCCTTTGTTCTTATGTTGCATTTAAAAAAGTTTTATGTTTAATCTATACTTATGATATTAAATATTTATTTTTGTAGGCATTACATTTTCCCCTTCAAAAAAGTAATATCTTTTTATGGCAAATATATTTTCTTCACATTTTTTTAAATACTTTCCAATTGTTCAAATATTTTAAAATGATTAATTTTTTTTCTATTGTGAAAGGGTTGATTTTGTTGGGAGCTCAACGTTTGGTGACAACAAAAGTTAAAAAATTATGATAGTCTGTTAGTAAGCATATAAGTGGTGCCTACCTGGTGAACCTGATGGGCAGACTAGGTCACACTCATGCTATGCATCAACTTCCATTTTGTGCAACAATTCAAACTCAACAAAAGCACTCACTCTGTCTGTCAGATTTTTTAAAAATACTATTATTATGTTAAGAGCACAAGACTCTACACTTGTGAATTTCTCCTCCGAGATCACCCCAGTCGCTTTTACCCATCAGGCCTGAAGGCACATCCTGCCATATGTTAGAAATTCCTACAATGTTTTTCAAGCTAGCTGTAATCTTAATAACCAATTTTAAATTGAATGAATTTTTCATACAAATTAGTAGATTGATATCCTGGAAAATGAATGAATTTTACAAACCATTTAGTAGATTGATATCCTGAAAAATGAAAGAATTTTACAAACCAATTAGTAGATTGATATCCTGGAATATATGCATTTTGATTTTTACCATTTTGGAAAAGGGCTGGAACTTTTATTAGCAACTGTCTTGATCTCCAATGAAAGTTTTTTTACCTAATTGCATTTAGAAACGTCGTATTTTTGTCAATTTTATTATAAAAATTATGTATTTTGCATTTTTTTTTGATATTGCGATATTTTTCCATAGTCAATCCCTAATGTAAAGTAGATTGCAGTTTCTTAAAATCTTTTTATTAGTCTATTTAATGAAAAGTTCAAAATGAAAGTGTACTAATTTGTCTTAGTTGATGATATTCAGTGAGTAATACTATATTCATATATATTCAGTGCTGTTATTGACAGTTTTTGCAGAGAAACAGTCGTTTGAATTTGCATTAAAAGTCTTTAATTATGGTCTTTCCATGATTTTCTAAGATGAAAAGTATTGGATTAAACTTGTTAGTAAAAATTTAGATGAATCCAGTCCATGACCATTTTAGAATGCTGTATGCAAAGCTGCAAGCATTTCCCATGAACACCCCATCATAGAAAGAACATGTCAAACCAGTGGGTGGTGGGACTGTTTATTGCTTCAGAATGGGGAATGCCCTGTTTTTTGGAATGCAGTAGATAAGAAATCGCTGTGTCTGTATTTTAAAGATGCTTACAGACCTCATTGGCAGTAGAGCAAGAGCTGCAGTAATTTTGCAAATAAAGGATTTATCACACATATAGGGTGATTATAAAAAAACTGCCTATATATGACCCCCTAGTGAGCATACTGTTATAGGGAAAGGAATAAAATTTTGAATGGAGGTGTTATACAGTATGTGTTCGAGAATGATGTGCAAAACAAAAGTCCATCTCTCACAGTTAAGGTTACAGTGAAAAATTTCGAAATTTTCAAATGGCGACACCGACTTTTTTCACAGAAACATGATCTTCACATGGGTTTTATTTGTCCGTGCCTAGCGCCACCGTTTTTTGACCTAAAAATACCGTTCCAACTCCATTTTAAGTTTTTTACTATGAGGATCATGTTTCTGTGAAAAAAGTAGGTGTTGCTATTTGAAAATTTCGAAATTTTTTAACTGTAACTGTGATAGCTAAACTTTTGTTTTGCACATCATTCTTGAGCACATAGCATATAATACATGCATTCAAAATTTTATTCCATTCCCTATAATAGTATGCTTGCTAGGGGATCATACATCAGCATTTTTTTTATAATCACCCTGTGCATGCACATATACTATTACCAAAAATTTGAAAGCTGATTCAAATAAGTAAAAGAGCCTAGTTATGATTTGTAATGGCTCTTTATTGCTGTGCATCCTTTTATTCAATTTTTTCTGTAACAGTTAATATTTGTGTCTCATTAGAAAGAAATATGTAAATAAGGAAAAGTAAAGCAGTCATAGATAGAATAAACAAAGAAACTTAACATATTTATTTGATTATTTTGCATAAATAATTGCAATTAACATTGTAATATTTTCCCTGGACTCATCTTTTGGAGTTCAACATAGATTATGAATATGAAATAATCTAAATGTTTTTTGACACTTTTCAAATTAATGATTGTTTGATTATGTAACTTTGATCCCTAAATAAATTGACCATTAGATAAGTGCTAATAAGAAAAGTGCATGACTCATGTAGATGAAAAAAATGTTAAAAGCTTCAGGAGCAAAAATCTCGGAATTCAGTTATACTTTGCTAAATTAAAAAAAATTTGTTTTCAATAGATTGTCTATTAAATATGCATACTTGTCAAACTGGTGTTTTAGAAGAAGCTCATGACCATGCTAGTTTTTACTGAAGTTTGATACACATTGTAAAATTATTACTACTTCATTTTATAGTGTTTTAAGGTTCCACTGGATAATTTTCAAAGACAAAATACAATGAATTTTATTATTCTAGTTGGTTTGCTCCTTAATAATTAGGATTATGATGATGAAGAGGAAGATTTAGCTACAGTTCTTGAAGATTTAATGAAGAAAAACAAACTTTTAGAGGTACGTATAGTACAATTCCTTTTCCTTCTGTACTTTCATCTTCCTCAGTTGTGAGTTAATGAGATAACTTTGAAAATAATAGTTTTTATTCACTTTTATTAACCACTGGGTTAATTATTGTGGATACTAAATTACTCTATTGCTATAGATTTCGATTTAGATGGTAATCACTATTTTATCTAAGCTCTTAGTCTTAGAAGATAGATGCACTCTGCTTTTCAAAATCTGCTATCTATCTAATGTTCTCCTTGTTAATTGAAGTGTACATCATAGTTTCAGAGTAGCTCCTTTAGTATAGATGACTTGTGAGTCCTCTCCATCAAATCATGTACAAATAGCTGAATATTCATCCTATCATCAGAAAATAATTTCAACATTTAAATAAGTTTATATAGTTAATAAGTTTTTTAAAATTCTGCCAGTTAATGGTCTATTCTGAATTATAGATGAAGGGAGAGGGGTTTTTTATAAATAGTTTCAACCTGTTTTGTGGCAACCCCCTTTTATATTGTAAGATAGAACATTCCCTGGTTTTACTTGTGTGTAGTATCTTTTTTCTAGCATCGAGTTGGCTTCTGCTGAAAAAAAATTTCCTGATACCTTTTATTAGTCATTAGAAATGTGTTTTGTGGAAAACCTGCAGCGATTCTAGTTTGAAATCCGTTGCACATCTTGCAAATGCTTCTTATAATTGTGAAAATGATTCTTTTGCCATTTGAAATAATTTTTTTTTGTTTTACATTTTCATTGATAATATGGCTATAGTTTGTGTATTTAAACATTAAGTTTTTGGGGTTTTGTTATTAATACTTAAAATTTGTCAAATTTATTTATTATCACTTTTCTTACATTAGAATCATTCATCTTCATTAGCATTTTATTGTTTTAATTGCATTGTTTTTAAAATTTATAATATAGTTAATCAGTTTTCCATCAATTATTCATTAAATTACTTTTTTTAAAGTTGGTAAATTTGTACACTATTTTGTTGGAAAAATCTTTGTCTGAAAGAACACAGTAAGTTGACTTAAACACTTCCCTTCAAATATTCACTGTCTACTTTTTGTTATCTCAGGATTGTTAAGTTAAAATTTTAAAAATGTTTTAGTGTGACAATTTTTTTCCCCTTTTGCACTATAAAAGTCAAAAGTTAAATAAAAAAAAGCATCTTTAGAAACTGAAAAGGTTTGTGTGAAATATAAACAAACTAAATGGCAAATGTATGCCACTGCCATTCAGTGCAGAATTTAGTCCACATGAACCGATCCCATTAATAATTTTTTCTGTTTATGTGCATTTTCTCTTGGGGAAGGGAAAAGAATTTCTCAATTTTTTATTAAATTATTAAAATCTCTTTTCTATTTTTGCATGCAATTTCTCGGTACTGTTTCATATTAGTTTCTAATTTAGCAAAATCAGGAAATTCAGGGTTTGAATTATTCAATATATGTGAAGCAAGAAGGGTTTTTATGTTTATATTCAGTTTCTGTGGGTAACACGACACCATACGTATATATTTTAAATTTGAAAATTGTTCCAAGTCTGTAAATGTTGAGTTTTATTAATATTTTTTGGAAAAAGGAAATGGAATTTTTTATTATTGGTTTTCATGTTGAAATATGTGAGGATGGTGATTTCCAAAAATAGTTTTAAAAGTTTGTTTTAAATTTTTATGGTTTACAATCTCTTCTGTTTGTGTTCTGTGTCATAAAAATATATCCAAATATCATATAAGTAAGCTTTTAATAAAAGTTATATTATGTATTTAAAAACTTTTCATTTTATTTATAATTTAGCAAACATTAATTGAAAGTTAATGCATAATCATTTTTCATTCTTTTTTTACTTTGATTTCATTAATTCTTGGTGTTTTTTGTCTTTGGGCAGGAAAAGAATAAAGATATCAGTAAAGTTATTCAGCATGAACGAGAAGTGTGTCTGAATATAAAAGTTGAAATGAAAATGCTGCAAACTGAAGTTAAATATATGATAGCGTGAAAGTATTTTCTTGTGCAAGAATATGTAAACAGAATTTTTAAAAGTAATTGCAAAAATTTGTTTCTTGCTTGCCTTGCCACAGGAAGATTTTTGAATCGGTGAATGCATTGTACATATGATGTATATATGTATTATTCCAGAAATTATTTTAATAAATGGTATTTATTCCTGTATATCTCAATTTACAACAATTGTATTAAAAGTTACTAAATATATATGTCAGAACATGAAATTAAAATCATTAATATTTTTGCATTTTATATTTCTCTTGTGTCTTCAATTGTTTTTTTACAATAAATTATTTTCAGTTAACTAATATACTATTACTCTGCTTATAGATTATTTTTTCATTGTAACTTTCTTGGCATTGCAGAAAGAAAACACTAATGTCAGAGTAGGATAGGGAGTACAAAAACACAAACTAAAACTAGCACTACTTTAAAACTCTTGGCATACATTTGCTAACCTTTGAATCCAGTAGTCAAATATAAAGAAAATCCATGCAGAAAAATATAGAATGAAACATCAGTCAACTTCATTGTTGAAACATTTTACTGTTTATTTAATATAAAAACTGAGATCTATACCAGGGAATAATTGCGGTATATATTAGAAAAATAATTTTATATTGAATTATATAAAAATCACAGTTTGTCTGTTCAGGCTGAAATATTTTTCTGTTTCATAAAAGAAAATTCATAATGTAACAAATGGGCTTGCAGAGAACATACAAATAACCAAATCTATTTGGAATTTTATGGAAAATAAGGTAAACAAACTTTCTGTGTTTATTGAAACATTAGTATGTAAAAATGACTCAAAGATTTACAAGAAACATCATAAATGCAATTTACCTGATTGAATAATGTTGATGCAGTGTGAAAACAAATGAATAAAATTTGATAAATATTCTCCTTTCCCCCTCTTTTATTGACAATTAGAATCGAAGGGGTACTAATGTATCTTTGTATTCTACTGAAGCTTCTCAGAATTCTTTTTAGATAACCATGCCCGGAAAAAGGTATGACAGTTACAAAATTTTAAGTTCTCCTTTGTGGGATACTTGTTATGGGGGGGGGGGGGGGTCCAAGATCGTTTCTATCCTAGGACTTTTGATTGGTAAAATATAACTTCTTGATATTTCTTGTCAGTATACCCCAAAAAGTGGAACAAGCATTTATTTCCTTAAATATTGCACCTAAACATATACTTCCAATTACAAAGTTTCATCAGATTAAGTAAGAATTTGTGTGAAAACACTTTGATTTCTGTGGAAATTGAAATTAAAAAGTTCAAAAAATTAAATTTTTATACATCACCCGTAGGGCAAAAGTTTCAATGAGTGAAATGTTCTTACACTCATCTATATATAAACTAAGTTTCACGTTTCTATCTGCAAAAGTTAAGAGATATGCTAATTTTTAAATTTCAGGGGGCTGTTCATAAATTTATATGGATAGATTTACTGCAGAAATTCAAGTTTATTCAACATATTAACTCTGTGAAATGCAAATATTTGTCTAATAGTACATCATCCAATCATCATGGATGGAAAAAAAAAATTGCCAATGATGCATAGTGTTAACTCAGTTTCATTGGCAGATAGTTGCGACTATCGACTTGATTAAGAGTGGAAGGACAGCTTGAGAAAATGAAAATTTTAGGCATAACTGGAAAATGGCCTTATATTGAACAAGAAAATTAAATTATTTGTTCTCAGTGTTGTGCATATTAAGCTTTACCTAAAGTCAATAGTGATTTGCCCTTTAGGGTTGCAGAAGTCGCTAAAATTAATTTAAAAAAATCGTTTATATTTTTATTTGCTTACTTCTCCACTCTAAGAGTTGGATTATCAACGAAAAAAATATAAAAACGAGAAAAGAAGACAGAAAATGAATGAAAAATTAGGATGGTGCTGCACACCAAATAGTTTTGGAAAGCACCAAAATTTGCTCATTGCCAACAACTAAGTGATATAATGGGCGAAGATGAATATATTTCGAGGGTGTTCTGGAGAAAAATTATTACAAGAAAAATGGTGGGAGGGACCTTCTTGGTTGTGTGAAAATGAGAAAATCAATCAGCCAAAATCTGAGGATGATCCAGATGAGGATTTGGTTAGCTCAGAAAAGCGGAAAAATATTGTAATTACTTTAACAAAATGTGATGAAAATGTTGATTGGCATTATAAGTATTTTTCATCTGTAAGGAAAATTGTACGTATGCTAGCTTGGATATTTAGATTTTATAATAAGTTAAGAAAAATTGCTAGTGATTTTTCAAAAACTTTGTCTGTTTCTGAATTAGAGGAAGCTGAAATAGTTCTTATGCTTTTGATTCAAAAGGAATCATTTAAGGATGTAAATGATGATAAACTTAGACCAATAATTGATTGTAATGGTCTAATCAGAGCTGAAACTAATATTTCTAATCGAGATTATACTAATGACTTAAGTTTCTTATTATTTTACCTTTTGATCATACAGTAGTTAAGTTATTGATAATTAATGCTCATAATGATCTATTACATGCTGGTACTTCTATGTTAATGTCACACGAGAAAAGTATTGGATCATTAAGGCTCGTAAGGCCATTCGAAATTGTATTAGAAAGTGTGTGAAATGTCAAAGATTTAAAGCTATAAAATGTGATGTGACTTCCGGCATTTTGCCAAGGAATCGAGTATGTGATGCAGCTACATTTGAAATTGTAGATGTTGATCTTGCAGGACCTCTGTATCTAAGAAATGGCCCGAAGGCTTACATTGTCCTTTATACCTGTGCAGTGTATAAGGCTATTCATCTAGAGTTGATCAAATCCTTAACAACCAAAGTTTTTTCCAATCATTAAGGCGCTTTATTGCTCATCATGGAAGATCTACCACAGAATATTCTGACAACGGCACGAATTTTAAAGCAGTAGAGAGACTTCTGCATGCACTAGATTAGGACGGCATCCTTTCAAAAGCTTCAGAAGAAAGAAATTCAGTGGAAGTTTGATCCTTCATCTGCAACCTGGTGGGAGCGCTTAGTGCAAATGTCAAAAGAAATTCTAAGACAAATTCTTGGTCGTGCTGCTCTTGATTATGAAGACTTACTAACCTTGGTGTGTGATTTTGAGAGAGTGATTAGCTCAAGACCACTCGCTTACGTGTCAGAAGACGTAGATGGTGTTTCTCCCTAAACTCTCGAAATGTTTTTGCGAGAAATCCCCGTCTGGAGTTTCCGATATTGACACTGTCGACAAAGAAAAATTAAGTAAAAGAGCAAAATATCTGCAGAAAATACGAGAACAACTCGGAGGAAGATTCCGAATGGAGTATCTTGGACAATTACGTCAACAGTCCATTAAGAACTATAAAGATAAATCTCTCGACGTGGAAGAAATTGTTCTACTGGAAGACAGTAACAAAAAGCTTACCTATTGGAATTTAGACCTTGTGTTCAGAGGCGGCCCGGGCAAACCGGGCAACTGCCCGTGGCGCCAAATTCCGGGTGGCGCCAAAGCTGTAATGTAAAGCGGAGAAAAAAATGGTTTAATTGACATGAGAGCTCTGGCGAAAACGGCAAAAAATTTTCCTTTCATTTTGGCGCCCCCTCTTCAGTCTTTTGTACAGGCGCTCGGCCCAAGACTCTAGACCTTGGAGGAGTCTCAAAATTTGTTCCAGGAACATCAGGCCATAAAATTTGGTGGGTCATTCACGGGTCGGACTGAGCAGACTGCACCCACGAGCAAACCGATCCTAGGGGATCGGATTTACCATAGGTGCGGTCCGGTCTACTGTGTCCCCTCCTGACCCCGCTTTCTAAACGAGCCTTCCCTGCCCTAATTTCCCTAGAATGACTGCCACCCGCACTCCGCCGTCCTCATTTCGTGATATTGCCTTTGGTCCGAGAGGCTCGTTCCCCATAACCGACTATTGTATTTCAGTTTTATGGCATAGTGGGCCGAAAAAATACTAAACCGTTTGAAAATGTAACTTTTCCCCTGGTCTACACCATTTCTCATCGGATTCTTACTTTGACGAAACTTTTTGGTACACGTGTTGAAAGAAAAACCGGTGAATGTCACTCTTTGTTTTTATTCTGAACAGCAAATTTAAATTGTGATAATGTTATACCTATAAGTGCTGTGCATTTCGCTAAAATGTCGGGGAAAAAAGAAACAATCAGGTACGTTTTATAGGAAAAGATAAGCACGGACAGCAGCAGAAAACGAAAAGCAGGCGTCTATTTTTAAAAAAAATTCATCAAAATAGAAAATATTGAATCCGGAGAAGGTCTGTCAACAACAGTTGAAGGCAGATCTTTCACTTTAGAAAACTTTGAGAACGACAATATAACTTATTGTTCGAACCAAGAACAAGAAGTTCCCGTGAATTCAACACCACAGCTAATTTTGTTATTATCATTCTGGTATGTTATTTTAAAATTTTCAGAATTAAATTTCTATATTTTCGATGTTGACAGTACTAACATTGTAAATTGTACAAAAATTCTATATATTAGAATCCTATATATAAAATTTAGTTATTTTTTAAAATTATATTTATATATTACTGAGCAGAAAGCTGAAAAGTGCGCAATGGGTTAAGTTATATCAAAAGTTGTGTTGGTTTTTTTGGAACATTTTTGTGCACATTCTGTATGATTATTGAAAAAAACTTAACTCATATGATTTTGGCAAGCTAGATAATAACTATTTAACAAGTTAATTCGTTTACAAGGACCAAGTAGGAGAGCATGCAAAGTTACAATTACTTGAACCAGAAGCAGTAGGACATTTGAACGTCTTAAATGGCTGTGAAGAATCTAGCAATAAAGAAGACGCCAGGACTAATTTACAAACAGAAAATACAATAGTACTGAGAGTGATAAGGATTGTTGGATTTTAATATAAGCATTACTCTTGAAATAATAATATTCAAACTGTTTTTTGAAAAGTCAAATTTGTACGTATAAAGTTCCCACACATTTTTTACAATCATCAGAAAGTGCTAAACATAAGAGGAAATCTTGTAAAATTACAAACTATTTTCAGAGAATTTTTTTTCTTGATAAGTTTGTGATTTTTAAAAAAAATTGTAACACGGCTAAAAAAAAGTAATAAATCAAGGTTTCACATCGATAAGCAAGGTATATGGTCAGGGCCGGATTACCGAATAGGCAACTGCCTATGGGCCCTGCAACTTTGGGGAGGCCCCGATATTATAAATTTTTATAAATTATTTTCAGGACTTCCATTAGATTTACAAGAAGTGTGTTCTAGAACTTACTGAACTTAAAATCCAATGTTGTTTAAATTCAGAACATTATTCTTGGAATATTTTTAATGTTTTCGAATTTATTAGCAGATCAGTGGGTCACATGTCAATAGTCCTGGGATACTTGGTATTAGAATATTTAAATTGTGTTAAAAAGTTTTGTAATTTTTTAACCATTTTATTTAAAATTTCAGTTTGTCATATTGATGTGTCTCAAAAACTGCTTATTTAGATATTAAATTTAAATCAATAAAGTTATCTAGTTTTGGAAGTTGGTGTGTGTGTGTGGGGGGGAGCCTAAAAACTTACATTGTCTCTACTGCCCTTCTAAGCGTAAAAGGCGTATCTCAATATTTTTTAATTTCAGATTTTTCCTACTTAGTAATGTTTGTGACCTTCCCGACATTATTCCTAGGCAAAAAGGCCGTGTCTTATTAAAAAATATAGAAAGCCACTGAAGAATCATGCGTGTATTATAACACTAACGCAGTTTACAGTAACGCAGTGAATTTTTCTGACTCTACCAGTAACTGTTGCTACTGGCGAAAGAAGTTTTTCGCAACTGAGACTGATTAAAACATATCTGCGATATTGAGAATATTATTTAAGATTTTGCAGATAAAAATGCAAGAAAAGGGATTATATGAAGATAATTTATAATATTTTGTAAAAAAATCATATATTTTTTAAATAAATTTTTTCAATACATTATTTTAGTTTCTGAAAGACTTTTTTATATTCTTAAATATATTTGAAATTAAAAATTTCTGCCCATAACATTATTAAGTCAGATTTGCAGGTAAAACATGCATATTTCTAAGTAAAATTTTGTTGGAAATTTAAAATACACACAGTACAGATTTTAAAAATTACGTTGGTTGGGGGGGGGGGGGGGCCAAATTGTTGTCTTGTCCGGTTGGTAAAATTACCTCGGGCCGCCTCTGCTTGTGTTAAAATTAATACCTGGTCGTGACGGTCATGTAAGATTTGTTGTTGTCAAAACAGAACATTCAGAGTTTTTAAGAGACATAAGACCTGTGCAAATGTTATTCAGACTGGAATTAGATAATCCAGTAGAAAAGAGGAATGATGATGTTATTTCTCTAATTACCAGTAGTGGTAGAATTGTAAAAACAACTCGTCTGGTACTATATCACATTTCGCATTCCCCCATCGCGGTTTAAGACGTCTTTCTGCGAATCATCCCTCCTGTTGTGATATGCGTTCTCGAATGATAACGTCGCTTTTGTATTTCGAAGCTTCGTCGGGAACTCAAAAGAGTAAATATTTGTTTTTCTCTTTGATTGACAGAATCGAGGTAATTGTATAAAAAGAGAATAGTCGCGGTAAAGATCCCATACAGTGATCGCACAGAAAACTGCGACTGTGAAGTCGAAGGGAAAGATATTTTCTGTGGTTGATTACTATTGATTGTGAATGTGGTCAGTGAACTCAAGTTCCGACATCTCTTTCTACAAGAATTTTTGCTGGCGCCATCTGTTTTCAATACAAAGAACTAAATTAAAACTTAATAGAAAGTATTAAACAACAAGTAGAAGTAATAAGAGTTTTTCTATTTGAATTTTTTAGAGCACTTTACTTATACTTAATAAGACTTTTTGAAAATTAAAAGTGTGATTGAAATAACAATTATTTGGAATAGATATTTAAAAATAGCAATAGCAAAATTATTTGTTATTCAAAAAATCGTGGATTATACATCCCTAATATCACAACAAGACTGGTGACTCACAGCGCCACAGGAAATACAAATGAAACTGTGATGGGGGGAGGGGGAGAACTGTGACCGCAAGTAGAACGATCTTCTTTCTAAGCACCAAAATGGCCCTCCATGGCGCCATCTGTTGACAGAAGATAGAACTAAAAACTAAAACTTAAGAAAAAGATATTAAAAAGGAATAAATTTTTTAAAACAAATTCGAAACACTTTATGCACATTTATTTACCAATGATTGAGTCACACCTTTTTGACAGTAGTATTCATCACTTGTATTTGTGATTTTTTGATATTGCGTAGTAAATAACAGTTCATCAAATATTCGTCATCCCTAGTTGGCGATTCCTTAAATCGGAGGGTTCCCTGAAAATGGTCTGTGAATCCAAAATAACCAAAACAGAAAACTCGCTCATACTAAAAGGCTCCGATTTACAAAATTGTAAGAACAGGTGACTCTTTATCTTTTTTGCCATTCACTTTTTTATTAGGTAGGTATTTTCTTTGGCCTTTACGCGCTCAAATTCCAAGTTACGATTCTGGTTGGGCGCCAAATATTTCTAACCCAGGCCGCTCAAATTTGTTAAGACCGTCCTGTGTACGAAATCGCATTCTGCAAAGCCACGGTCGGCAAAGGGTTGCTGTATATTTGTGCTAATAAGGTCAAGACTCTGAGGTATCTTAGGGATCCGGTATCCTTTCTGTTTTATCCTCCCCTCCACCTGCTTCTTACGGTCCTTCTCTTCTCCTTCTCTTTACTGCAAGTAAAGGGCTTTCCATGAGTAGCTTTCGCCTGTCTGTTTGCTTCTATATTCTCATGGACAGCAAAACCTTCGCGTGTTGGCCATGTTTGGCGACCCTTTAGATGGGTAATACAGTGGAGTGTGGTCTCCGATGTATCAGTGTGCTGCTCTCTAGCCACAAGTGATCAGCGAAGGAGGTCACCGTTATGACTCAGCGTTGAGGGTGGTTGATATCCCTGGGTGTGGCCCTTTGAATATAGGTCCTGGTTAACATACAAGGTAAGCCCTGTGGCATCATCTCGGCATCTGGCAATATCCTGAATTGTAATTACATTCAGATCGGATCCAACCTCTTTGTGATGTCACCCATCGACCAATAGCGACGAGCCTTTTGCAGTATTTAAGGACTGATTGTTACTGTTCATACTCTTCTTCTTTTTGTATCATTTGATAGCTAACAGTATAATGATATTATGATTTGATTTAGGATTTTAATTTAGGTGTTGTTTTATTAAATTTGTTATTTTGTTATCGAGTATTCTTGCTTTTACTGAATCACCAGCTAAGTAGTTTCTCACAATGGTATACTTCTAATATATGTTGAATACAGGCATGATAGATTAAGAGGCTGAGTAATGTAGTATCGTACTAGTTAATATGAAACACTTGAGTGTCAATCGTTCTATGCACCGACTACCTCAGCGACTAGATTAGCAAATCTCGCCTCTATCCATGCTGTAAAGTTAACTCACCTCGACGTAAGCCTAGAAGTTACACTGGTGATCCGGACGTTTTGAACTTCTTATTGACGTTAGGAACAGGAGACTCCTTGACGACCGCACTTCCCTGTTCGTTAAAGGAATGGTTAAGCAAACAAAATCTCTAGGTTTGACATTAGTTGCAAATAATTCCCCTTTCCATTCAATATTATTGAAATATCCAAACTTGTTTTCCACAAATTTAGACCCGAAAAAAAAATAAAAGCACATGCATTGAAACAAAAGGTCCTCCTGTTCATGCTAGAGTGCGACGTTTGAACCCCGAAAAATTATCCTTTTTGAAACAAGAATTCAATGATTTGATGTGGCAAGGAATAATACGTCCTTCAAAAAGCTCTTATTCCAGCCCAATTCATTTTGTTAAAAAAAGCGACGGTTCATGGCGTATTTGTGGTGATTTTCGACGTCTAAAATCGGTCACAAACCCAGATGGTTACCCATTACCACATATTCATGACTTCGTTAATTGTTTAAGAGGTAAAACGGATTTTTCTAAAATCGATCTCGTGAAAGCCTACCACCAAACACCAATGAATTCTCGGGATATTCAAAAGACGGCAGTTATTACACCTATAGGTCTTTTACGGGTCTATTCTGGTACCCCCGTTTGAGTACGTATTCATGACTTTTGGTCTTCGCAATGCAGCTCAAATTATGCAGAGGTACATAGACAGTATCATCAGAGACATTCCCAGTTGCTATGCATATGTGGATGATCTGTTAATTGCCTCGGTAGATCAAGAGAGTCACAAGAGTGATCTTGATCTCGTCTTTAGCAAACTTAACGAGCATGGCATAGTGGTAAATCCTCAAAAGTGTGTTTTTGGTCAATCTGAACTCAAATTTTTAGGTTTTCTGGTTTCTTCAAAGGGCATTTCCCCGCTGCCTGAAAAAGTTCAGTTTTTAAAAGAATTTCGTTTACCTAAAACTGTTCAGGAGTTGCGAAGATTTTTGGCCACTCTGAATTTTTACCATCGGTTTTTAAAAGATGCAGCTAAAGAACAAGCTTGTTTGCATAGCCTTGTTAAAAATAAAGTTAAGAAAGACAACACCCCTATTGCATGGACGGAAGACGTGCAATCTGCTTTTGAGTCGTGTAAGAGGTTAATCGCTAATGCGACAGCGTTATCTTTTCCTGCTGCAGACTCTCGTTTGTCATTGATGACTGATGCTTCAGATTTCGTTGTAGGCGCTGTGCTTCAACAGCATATAGAATCGAAAGTTGAACCTCTTGGTTTCTTTTCTAGGAAGTTTTCCACTACAGAAAAAATACAGTTCTTTTGACCGTGAAATTTGTCTATTTACTTGTTTGTAAAACATTTTCGCTACATGCTTGAGAGTTGTGAAGTTGTTATTTATACTGATCACAAACCACTCGTATTTGCATTCATGCGAAAACACGACAAGAGTACTCCTCGTCAAATCAGGTACCTTGAACTTGTCAGCCAATTCACAACCGACATACGTTACATTGCAGGTCGTGATAATGTTGTGGTTGACACATTTTCTAGAATTTCATAAATTAACTTGGTAAATTTGAATGATTTTAGTGGTTTGGCGGAAGATCAATTTTCGGATCACGAACTGTAATTATTGATGGGTTCTGGGATCGGTTTGGAACTCAGACCCATGTACTTTGCTTCATCCGAAAAACCACTTTATTGTGATGTGTCCACGGGCACAGTACGTCCGTATTTCACGAAATCCTTTCGTCGACAAATTTTCAATCACATTCATAATTTATCGCATCCTGGTGTCAAAGCTACACACACGCTTGTTGCAGCCAGATTTGTGTGGAAGAACATGAACAAAGATTGCGCATTATGGTGTAGGAATTGCATTCAGTGCCAGAAATCTAAAGTCGCACGTCACACAAAGTCAGCTGTTAGACATTTTCCTTTACCATCAGCACGTTTCTCGCATGTGCATATTGATGTAGTTGGACCGCTCAGTCCAGTTAGAGGAATGACCTACTTATTAACTTGTGTTGACAGATTCACAAGATGGCCTGAGGCATTTCCTATCCCGGACCAATCTACGGATACTATTGCACGCACTTTTTTGCTAGAATGGATTTCTAGATTTGGAGTACCAGAGAAGTTTACTTCTGATCGTGGTACTAATTTCCAAAGTAATCTCTTTTCTTCTCTTTCAAAGTTTTTAGGTGTAGAGCAGATTCGAACCACTGCGTACCACCCCCAAAGTAACGGAACAGTCGAGAGATTTCACAGACATCTGAAAAGTGCATTAATGGCGCATCTCCCTGAGAACTGGTTGAACGTTTTTCCATTGGTCTTGCCTGGCATAAGATCTAGTTTTAAACAGGACATGGCCACATCTTCTGCAGAGTTAGTATATGGAACCACCTTGAAGTTGCCAGGATAGTTTTTTTCTAATACCCCTGTGACAACGTCAACATCATCATTCTTGCAGATGTTACGGCATCGTGTCTTTTCATTTAGACCAGTTCCCACAACGCATCATGGTTCAAGTGCAGCTTTCGTCAGTGATGATCTAATTAACTAGTCTATTCTGGTACTCCCGGTTGGATTGGGAAACGTCACTTTTTCCGCACTTTAACAACGGGAGAAGTGACGTCTCCCAACCCAACCGGGGGTACCAGAATAGACCCCTAAAGCATCACATGTATTTTTGAGAATTGACCGGGTGCGAAAGTCCTTGGAACCTCCGTATGCTGGTCCCTACAAGGTCCTCTCAAGAACAGAGAAAGTTTTCACTGTGGAGATTGACGGTAAACCGACAACAGTGTTCATCGACAGGCTGAAAGCAGCGCATCTTTTCCCTTCAAGGTCATCTCCAGTTCCTGCATGTAAAGCACAGAGGTCTGAAGTCGTCACTCGAAGTGGAAGACGTTCCCGTAGCGTTGTCCATTTTCAGGCTTCACTGTTTTCGTGACTGAAGGGGGAGTACCTGTGGCATCATCGCGGCATCTGGCAATATCCTGAATTGTAATTACATGCAGATCGGATCCGACCTCTTTGTGATGTCACCCATCGAGAAATAGCGACGAGCCTTTTGCAGTATTTAAGGACTGATTGTTACTGTTCATACTCTTCTTCTTTTTGTATCATTTGATAGCTAGCAGTATAATATTATGATTTGATTTAGGATTTTAATTTAGTTGTTGTTTTATCAAACTTATTATTTTGTTATCGAGTAGTCTTGCTTTTACTGAGTCACCAGCTAAGTAGTTTCTCACAATGGTATACTTCTGATATATGTTGAATACAGGCATGATAGATTAAGAGGTTGAGTAGTGTAGTGTCGTACTAGTGAATATAAAACACTTGAGTGTCAATCGTTCTATGCACCGACTACCTCAGCGACTAGATTAGTAAATCTCGCCTCTATCCATGCTGTAAAATTAACTTGACCTCGACGTAGGCCTAGAAGTTGCAGCCCTGAAGCTGGTAATGAATGGGCGCCGGGGCCCGATATATATATAGTATAAATCGTAAAAAGAAAGAGTGTTTTGCCTCTTTTATATATATATATATATATATATATATATATATATATATATATATATTACTTCCATAGCTAATAACTTTCACCTTATGATGTTTAGATTTTGCTCGATTTTATTGTTAAATTTGTTAATGACACTTTGAAAGGTACTTATTCTTATTCATTAGACCAAGGGTCGGCAACCTGCGGCTCGTCTAATGCGTAACTGCGGCTCTTTTCATAAGTTACTAAAGGTTAAGGTTAATTGCAGGAAGGGGAAAAGAAAGCTTTTATTTAAATGTTTAAAAATAAATTTGGAATGACATTTTTCTTTTTTTTTCTTTTTCTTTTCTCTACAGAATCCATCATAAGACATTTTATTCACATACCTTTCCGAAGGAAGTAACATTACCATGATTGAGTTGGTTGTACAGATTGTGAACAAAATAATGGCTCGACCATTATATCAACCATAGTTTTATGAACTTCTTAACGAAGTTAATAGGCAATATTCTGATCTTCTTTTATACAATAAAGAAAGGCGACTTTCCAGTGGAACAGTGCTAATGCGATTTGCTGCTTTCATTGAAAGAATAAAATTATTTTTTAACCAAATGATTTTGAACACGTTGAGCACAATAATAGCGATTGGGTTACAAAATTTTTATTCACTTATTTTTTACTTTAGTATTAATATTTTATAATGACTATTATAACATTGATCATAAATAATTGAATTGCAATGCATTTTATTATTATTTTTTGCGGTGTTTAAGCGCATTTTAACAAAAATAAAAAACACTCCAATTGCAAAAATGTGTATTCCATAATTGAAGCTGCTGACTTGCGCTCCATAAGAATTATTTGGGTTGATATAATTCTAAAAACGGTTCTTTACTAAAAAGGGTTTCCGGCTTAACATATTATGCATTTTATAAGCAATACAGGTGAATCAAACAACATCCTGTCACAGTTACAACAAATGCTCTACTAATTCCTAAAGCTACAAGATCTCATTCCACTGATATTTCTCTAACATCCTCCATTCCTCCAGCTTCTTCTAATGCAATCTCAAAACTGTCAGTTTCTCACACTATTATACATGCAGCTTGACCACTTGTCGTTCCTAAAATCCAAAAGGTCTAACCCAACTGCTAAAATGAAAAGTTCTGGTGCACTAAAATAAGATAAAGAGAAAAAATCAGTTGAAAAGATAGAAGAATTGGTTCTTCAAGATTTTTTTAGAAACATTTCTTCCCTCTACAAGATTTTGTTAAATTTTCTGATACTTCAGAATATAAAAGTGACAACGAAGTCCTTCTCGTGGTTAAGCTATCTTATGATGAACTGATGTCTGGCATAGATACTTCGCCACCTTCTCCAAAAGATAGTTGATACATTTGGTAAAATAAATCTTCGTTCCTCTCCTTTTTTACTTTCTCGTATACGAAGAGAAAGTATTGTAATCGTCAAAGAATTCGAACTCGAGATTTTGACGAATCTCCACGTTTTAGACCTCCCTGAGTCCGAAAAACACGATTTTGGAATTATGTCTGTCTTTCTGTCTGTGAACACGATAACTCGAAAACTATTAGAGATACAGGGATGAAATCTGGTATGTGATCTTTACACTAATTTGTAGGTTTCTATCAAATTTTGGACAAAATCCGTCTACGGGATGTCTTTCCACGTTCATGTGGACACTATAACTCAAAAACTTGAATAGCTAGAACGATAAAAGTTGGTACACAGTTTTATCACCAGGAATGTAGGTCCATATAAAAGTTTGGGACAAATCAAAGGGTTGACTGTCTGTCTATCTGTATAATCGCAGACTTGTGAACACAATAACTCTTTAAGATAATGACTTAGATATATGAAATTTGGTATGTGGCCTTCATACCTTAATTGTAGATTTGTGTCCAATTTTTGTGTCAATCGGTTAAAAAAAGGCGTTCAAATTGCATAATTTATTTTTCTAATCCGATTCTTCATGCGCATGCGTACTGGTAGCAATTTCTGTGCACGCGGAAGCTTTTGAGCGAATTATGTCACTTTGTCCTTGAGCCGGCAAGAGTGGAAGCAGTGTGTGATAGATGCGTTTTGATCGGCACGCATCTCTTTGAATTTGATTCTTTACCTAAATATTTTACAATCACTATAATCTACAATGACAAACCTTCTGATAGTCATTGGATTCTGGGTTACAGTAGGTTCGAATTTATCCACGCGGGGGAAGGGGAAACTGCATCTTTTTGGGGAAGTATACGACAAAGTTTAGGGGAGACTACTCCCACTGGTTTATTTCAGATGTTTGAAATATGTATTTCTTAGCTTCTTGGAATTGTCGCGGAGTAGAAAACAAAATTTCTGACCTCAAAGATATCTTTAATTCCTGCCAGCCTGCTTACGTTTCTCACTTTTCACACACTCTGAAAACTCTTTTTTAAAACCTGAAGGAACGCTGGCATTACGCCACTAGAACATTCGACGTTAAGCAAATGTAGGTCAAAGAGCTTCGAGTTAAGTTGATTTCCTACTAACAAACCCCGTTTCCTTATGTTCATTAATACTAAACACTTCTTTATAAGCAGTAGCAGCACGAATCCACACGAACTCGTTGATTACTGAATACAGTCTTTACTTGCCATAAAATACTAGTATTGATCAGTCTTGTCGTACTCACCTTATACTCAATTTCTCCTGTCTCTTCTCATGACAGGCGATTTGAATGGACATACCTCACTATGGAGAAATAATGAATCTAATCCCCGAGGTCTTCAAATAGAATAATTTTTGGTTTATGTGGAATTTACGGTACAAACTTACTTCGTTCCACTTAGGATCGCCAACTCTTTGCCGCCAAGAACGGCGATGAGAGAACATTTGTTTTGGATGCATCTAGATGTTTGAAACGAGTGACAAGCGCGCATGCGCAGAAATTGATGTTTTCATCGGTGTTTTGCTTATCAGGCTATATCGCGCCACGTTTCGATTGGACTGTTTTGTGCAACTCTTCGATGCAATTGGTCGATAAATTCGAATTTGAATAAGATTTCGTTTGGAATTCTTCGAATTCAATATCGGTTCAGTGTCGTGCATGTTATTGTGTGTGTTTCCTTTCCAATGAATGCTACGATTATTCCGCTATGCTGAAAGCGAAGCCGCTGATATTTTTTAAGTTAAAAAATTTGCCCGGTACTCGCTTGAAATGCCACAGGCTTTGTGTGCGGAAATTCTAGTTTTCGGAATTTTTAAAAAAAACCTATATTCCTAACATTCAATGAAAAAGCGAAGCTACTAGTTTCCTGCTATGCTGAAAGCGAAGCCGCTGATGTTTTTTTAAGTTAAAAAAATTTGCCCGGAACACACTTGAAATGCCGCAGGCATTTCGTGCTCAATCTCTAGTTTTCAGGTGACGCATGCGCAAGAGAGCAATAAAAAGCGCACTGCACATCCAAATCAGTATTTGGCGACGGCACATGAAATTGCGCCAAGAAAAATGGGCGAGAAACAGGTGGGTACCGTAAACTCCACATTTACCTAATTTTTAACTGTTCATAATATTTTTTTAGCAGATTCTAGCAAATTCGTTTTTGTCCACAAACAAAAAGCTTTCATGCGATCTATCTGACAATATGGTCCATATCCCTTTTCTTTTTTTCGCCTTAAAAGTAGACAGTGACCTGCATAGTCGCGACCACACGTCTTTTATACTATGCAATAATAAAAGTCACCAGGGCAGGATAAAGCACTGTATGGGCCCTTAGGCAATGCAAGTATGGGGCCCTCCTTTTCCTCTCCCCAACTTCTAATACCATATATTTTTTATTGATTTCAATTTAATTTCTTTACAAGCTATTTTAATTTAACAAAACTGACAAATTGAAATAGCAAGGCGTTTAATTGCGGATCACTTTCAAGAGAGTTGGTTTTAGTATATCGCAGATAAAAAAAATGCAAAATAAAAATTTAAAAGTAATTTTATATAAAATAGTAAAAAAAAACCAAACTTTTTTACATAATCTAAATACTATTTAACTATAGAATGAGTGGCAGCCAGTCGGGGAGGGGTGGGGGGTCGAAGGGGGCAGTCGTCCCCCACTTTTTTTAGGGAGAAGTTAAATTTTTATTTTAGTTGCTTAAAACTGGAAATTATAAAAAAGAAATAGCGTTCGGGATAATTAGCTAATTTTTAACTAAATTTTTATATTTTGTTGTCTACCCCCTATACTTCCGGGTCTTTTAGATGTCTATAAATATTTTGCCCCCTCACATTTTCTACCCATTCGCCGCTACTGTATAGAATCGGGCATTTTATAAATTAGAAAGCAACATTTTAAAATTATAAAACAATATAAAGCTTGCAAAGGGTAATTAATTAGGAAAGTCGTTAGAATAATATTCTAAAATTTAAATTATACTTGATTTTAATTTGAATAAGTTTGGATGCACTGCCTTTGTACGTATCTCCAACGGAAGGGGTCGGGCCGTGTCCGGTGATGGTACTAGGACTCCGGCCTCAGTACTCCAACTGGCATGACAGGGGTAATTCTGTGTGAGCCCTACAATTGCATCGGGTCTCGCTTCCCTGGTGGGTACAATAATAGTGGGGGCTCGAGTTACCTCCTCCGGAGATTGTGTGTATCTCCAACGGAAGGGATCGGGCCGTGTCCGGTGATGGCTACTAGGACTCCGGCCTCAGTACGCCAACTGGCATGACAGGGATAATTCTGTGTGAGCCGTGCAATTGCATAGACATATTAAACACTTCTGCGATCCTACCTCACTACGAAAAATAAATAAATGCATGAATAAAATCAATGCCGTGCCAAATACCACAAAATTAAATTATTTTATTATTTATATACAAGTTGAATGTAGCGTGTTTGTGAAGAATACGGAAGAACCCTTACGGTCAGTGTTCGGAAATACTTACTCAAAAGCCTTCTTGAAGCTATATTTCCTGTGTTCTGCTTGGATGCTATTTTGAACCATTCAAATCACCACGGTTAGCGGGAAGTGCATTTTCGAAATTAAAATGAATTTGATCCTATATGAGGACTTGTATGGGACAAGAAAATTTTTGCAATCTAAAATATACTGTCAACTGAACATTCTTTGGCTCATATATTGGATTTTGAAAAAGTAATTGATACCTTTACTGAAATTAAAGATAGAAATAAGCAAATTTCAATTTATAGCAAAATATTGCTAATTTACGAAAAATAGAGAAAGTTGTGTCAAATAAAAAAGTAAATACTGAATTATTTTCTTACTCCTTTTAAATTGCAAGATCCTTTCAAATCAGTGAAGAGCATTACAGAGAGTGATTAAGCATCTCAAAAGTAGAAGCGCCTTAATAATTAATCATGGTGATGAATTTTAATTTTCTAATGACCCCATACTGTCTAGTTACGCCACTGAGATGATGCATCATATAATAGACCTTCGAAACTTTATAACTACAAATTTATTTCAGCAGTAAACACACGTTATAACCTGGATTTAACAATATTGTGGTGTGTTGGCCTAGGTGCGACCAAATAAATGCAAAGCTTAGGCTGACCTAAGTACTTTATTTCACAGCTTTAATTTAAAGAACAATTCTAGTATAGAAGTCTTGATTAAATAACTATATACAAAGTTCGATCATTGAGTTCAGGGTTCTAGGACGTTAGAGTTCAATGGAGTCGTAGTCCATAAAGGAAGTAGTTCATCACAGGATGGATAATTTCCACCTATCAGCGTGACACACGAGACTACAAGTAGTGCTCGCAATTTGATGAGCCGAGAGTTCAGAAAATTGCCGATTTCTCGGTGTTTGCTCCCCAAGTCCGAATTAATTCGGGACTTTAAATCCGAGCTGATCACATAGCTCTTTTTCGGCGCACCGGAGTCTGAAACCAAGTTCGAGCCTCCTAAACGGTTCTTCACCGCCCTCCTCGTTCTCCATTCAGCATTCTGTTTTCATCCCCTACCTCAAGGGGTGGAGCTCCGCCTTCCTTCCACTCCACTGGCTAATCGTACTCCCGGGTGACCAACGACTAACCTTCCATGTTCCCAGTGGTCAAATATAGCCGTGGGGAAGGTTCTTGGGTTTTGCCACCACCGGGGCTATACAGATGTGACATGAAAGAGTACCGCTAATCTCCTCAAAGTCGACCCCATATGCGCTCTCTGACAGGTATTGATTCCTGTGCATTGTGGTCGCTTTTCTGCGTGAAGCTATTACTCTTGTGAACGTCTCTTTAACGACCACCAGGTGCAGCAGTCCTGTGGTCTGCGGCTGACATGAAAGGAACTGGACTCTCTTTCTCGTGGGAACGGTGCTCGCGGGAAGGGAAAACATCACAGTATCAATTACGACATGATTAAACACTTTTCTGATGCTTCATTTAAAAATCTTCTGCACTTGTACAGTTCATCAAAAAAGCATCCAAACAGTTCTTATTGCTCAAATTTAAATATTAAAATCAAACAAAATATGTCATTTGTTTCAGTAATGTGTCTGTCTCTTTAAATGCCTGCAAACCGCATTTTCGTAAGGGGTCATCTTCATATTTATTTTCACATCATCTTCACATTTTCCATAAAGACCTCGTTGTTTCTTCTTTAAACGATTCTGCACAATGAGAACCTTCCGAATATAGGAAAGTTTAGGTAATTCGACATAAAACAAAAAATATAAAAGAAAAAATCTATAAGTTGTCTCAAAATATGTCAATGAAGAAAATTGGTCATTCTTATAAAGCTTTCCTTCCCTTTTCACAGTCCATTAGTTGATTAGATTATTTTATACTAGGTCTTTTAGCTGTTCTTAAGCTTCCGAAAGACATAAGCTCAAAACATTTATTAAAATATGAATCAGAAATTATATATTTTATTTTTTTATATTAAGATTGAGAAAGATATCGGTATTGCAGACAGCAGAATTTCTTGTTTCTCTCAAAGAAAAAGAAAATGATGAGGATTTTCCCACAAAATGATATTTTTAAAACTTGAATTATTTGAATATTAATGTTGAATTGCTTGAAAGTTGAATATCCTAAATACACTTATAAATCAAATACATAATTTAAATTGCAGTTTGACAATTACTATTCTAAGATTCAAGTTTAAAATATATCACTTTGTGGAAAACCCCTCATCATTTGCTTCTCTTGCCTCTAGAGCTGCCTGGAACATAAAGCAACATTATGAATTAAAATACCTGTCCTTGGATTAAACTGCCTTAGTTGGAATTCGAACCACGGGCAAGCAGATTTCCAGTTCAATGCTCTAGCATCTGAGCCATACTGACTGGCTAGGTTTCGTTGAAAGGCATTAAGTTTTTAGAAAGCGTTTTTTTTTCTTCTCTCCTGAAAAAATTCATTGCGTACGTTTTTATAGAAAATACATCCTGAACCTGCGGTGAATTTCAGTTGTCATTCCATGAGAAATCTTGAAGAAATTAAGTTTCTGGGTGTGAGTTTTTTTGATAGGAAACTAATGTAATGTAACTTATTTCAGAAAGAAATGTGAAAGAGCTTTAAATATCTTAAGGTTAATTTCACAGAATTTTAAGAATACCTTTTAATAAAAGAGGGCTCTGATCTTTACTAGGTGGAGCAGTAATCTTTCTCACTAAATTTACAGCACTTTTGCCAAACGGCGATAAATAGTATTTTCTAGCACTTGGAATTTTCCCCTTCAATTAGCTGTAAATCTTATCGAGAAGCGAGGAGTCAGTCCTTGCTAAAGCCCACTCTAAACATTCGAATTTTAAATGTACGCCGCCTCTGCGACACTGTTCCGGTATTGTAGCACTTCAGTACACACACGTCCGTGAAATGATGGAGTCGGATACCAGTGAATCACAAACAAGCCATCATCCCAACCTGCCTTATCATCCGTCACTAAATTGAATGACCGGCCGCCACGACTTCATCGAGCACTATGGCCCCCGCATATTAACCCCAATTACGAGCGGCTCATGCGACGACCACACGTTTTACCAGGGTACGATCGACCCGTCATCGGAATGGGCCTAAAGAGCCATACCATTATTACTGTATCCACCAGGGAAGCGAGAACCCACTTTCTTATCCGGCGGCTTCTCATCCGTGAACTCGCGGTGCCCCCTGTGGGTTCCGATATTAGTGAATGATGTCTGTCTCAGAGAACATGTAGTTCCTGCTTACCTAAAGTACAAAAAATATATTTTAAAACATTATTATTATACGATTATAATAATTATAATTGTCATAATTATAATCGTCTAATATAAACATTATATTAGACGATATTGGGTGCATTCATTTACTAATTTAAGACTTACCAGGTTAGATTTTATACGTTTTGGGGGGATTTCAGAAATTTCTGATAAGTTTTCCAATTATTTTAGAATGAACGCTCAGTTGTTTCACGAGTTTGCGGAAAAAATTACTCATAAGATTCTGTCACAAAACATGAGGATGAACTAGATATTCTTCCACTCGAAATATCAGATGTAACTCTGAGTTAAAATCATTGCTTTTATAAGTTCATTTTTATTAGTTTTTTTGGCTAATTTTTTTATTTAACGTTTAATTCTGGTTTCAAGATAGATCAGCAGGCATTTAAATTATTACATTAAAAATATATTATTACATTTGTATATTCTAAAACAGTATGTTATTGTAATGATTTTACTTATTATTTTAAAGAATAAAGCATAAAAGATAAAAAATAAACAAAAAAGACACAAAAAATTAAAGAAGGAATATTTTGCTTTTTAATTCATCATGTTTCTCGTCAAATCCTTCCCTAAAAACTCGACAAATGCTCCTCTTCTTTGACTTGTCATGTTAATTCTCACCACGATATCCCATATTTAAGGATGACTTTTAATTTTCCATGTAAATAATTTTATATCGATTTCATCGAAACTATTCGTTCCGACGTCCAGCCGCTCTGTGATTTCCCTGAAAATTAGAATCAAAATTCTTAAACACTAAACGATAAAACAAATAAGATGCAAAACACATGGGGGAAGTGAGGTCACTCCAGGTATTTTTAATTAACTATATTCACCTCAATTTTCCAGCCAGGGTTATAGTTGCTGCCTGTTATGTTTCGGAAATTGTGAACCGTCGAGTTCGTGTGCTCCGTTAAAAGCACTCATCGCTGGTGTGTGTAAGTGAGGTCAAACCGGGTAGCTAAGACTCGAAGGCCTGTTGAAGCTAAACTATTCGACATAGAGCTTGTCAAATTTTATTAAAAATTTCACTGTTTAACTGAGTACAATATATCTTTCAGGAAAAGTCATAGTTTTACTACTTTTTTAACATTGATATTTTTATTAAAAAAGTCATACCACCCGGGTACACATGTTAACGTTATGGGAAATTAGGAAAACTAGATTTTCAGTGAAAAAGTTGCAATCGTTTTTATTTTATATGACAATTTAAGAATTTTAGCTACAAAATTCACATGTAAAGCAGTTGTCTTCTTCCTCAGTTTTCGTGGGCACAGGTAAGAGAGTTTTTACATTAGATTAACCATTCTTCTTTATTTAAATTATAAAATTCGTCATTAAAATATAAACAATCAACGTCTGATGTGTTTTTATCGTTTTAATTGGAGGAATCCCCAATACTGACTGTCCCGGTCTTGCGCCCCTTGGAGTACCCGACATTACCCCGAATGCAGAGGTTATAAAAAACGAAATCGAACCACCCAACTACTGGACTTATAACCTTATGTTTGATAGAGTATAAGTCCTTAGTAAACATATAATAAGCTGGACTAAGGCCTCTGGAGGTTAAATACTAAAATACATGTTCATAAATATTTTACAATCATACAATGAAATGCAGTATATTTTAATTACAAATAAATATATTTAACATGTATATCTTTATTTCCATGAATTTGAACCCCAAACGAAAGCATGAATGGCACAAACACATTTTACACGTTGAGCATTCCCAGTGCTTCGGGATTGCGTCACCGCTTTTATTTTTTGCTAGCAGAGTACCCGGCGTTTTCCCGGTCTTTTTCAGGTCAAAATCTTTTGTTTGACCCGAAACTGAATTATTATTTATAAACAACAATGTTATTAATGTTATTTTATTGCTAGAATATTTTGCGAGAATCAATTTTTTTAATGAAAAGATCCATAAATTAATAGTACAAAAATTTCTTTCATTTATCTGATATCATAGAATACAATATTACATATATTTCTTGCATTATCAGCCAATTGTTGGGGGCATCTTATTAATTTAGGAACCCTGACCACAAAACTTTCATGCTAATTGGTCCATTTGTTCAATATATTTCAATGACTGACCTCCACCTAACCCAGAAGAGTGCAAGATAGGGCCCATTTCTCAATACATTTCCCATTACACAATAATTCTTTTTTGTTGTTAGTGAACAATTTTGGGGTCATTTTTAAAATAATATTTTAACAATCAACTAATAAAACATGTTTCGATAAAATTGCTCCAGCCGTTCTAAACAAACATTTCTCCGTATCTTATCGGTAGTTATCATCCTAAAGGGTTGATTAAAAAAGATTTAATTCCTCCATATTTTTAGTTTGACATGTTTAATCGTGCGAGTTAAGTTTCATTTCGATCAATCCATTTTTTTTTTACGTTTATTTAAGAGACACTGTCCCAACCTACCCTGATGAACTGGCTTCAACTTATTTACCCCAATAGTGTTTTAGGTCGGTTAGAAAGGAACATACGTACCAAAGTGTCATCAAAATCGCTCCAGCGGTATCGAATTTCATATCAATCGGCCTGTGTCTTTGCTCCACCCTACTTGAGGTATTGAGTGAGAATTTGTGCTAAAGTGATTTCATTTGGCTTGGGAGGAACATATGTATAATGTTACATAAAATTGTCTAAGCCGTATGAAATGTAATGTAAATCGTCCATTTGCCGCATATATTTAAACGACTTTGTCCTATCCTAAACTCATAGAATAAGTTAGTGTTCATTTAGCCCTAAAGTATTTTTAGTTGGCTAATTAGAAGTATATGTACCAAAATCCATCAAAATCTCCCTAGCCAATCTCCCTAGCCGTGTCCAACAGTATGTCAATCGGGTCAAGGGTTTACATGTAAGGATTTTTCCCCAACCAACTCTGAGGAATTGGATTAGCATTCATTTACCCATCCAATACTTTTAGTCAGCCTAAGAGGAACATATGTACCATGGGTCAAAACAATTTCCCTGCAAGTATCAAATTTCATGTCAATAGGCCCATTTGTTAGAGGTATTTAAACGAATAAACACCCATTCTACCCTACAATGAACCCTACTCTAAAGGAATTGTGTTAGAGTTTATTTACCCATAGAGTATTTTTAATCAGACTCTGAGTAACATATGTACAAAATATCGTCAAAATCGCACCGACCATATCCAACAGCATGTTAATCGGCCCTACAATTTACGTGCATTTTGACAATTCTGCTCCACCCTTCTTTGAAGAAATAGATTATTAATTATTTACCAAGATACTACTTTTAGTCATCCTAACAGGAATATATGTACCCACTGTCATCAAAAATTTCCCAGTTATATCAAGTTTCATACCGATCAACCCATTTATAAAATGTATTTAAATGACTTTGCCTCACACAACCCTAACGAATTGGATTAACGTTTATTTATCCCTAGAATACTTTTAGTTGCTTAACTGGAAGTATGTGCGCCAAATTTCATAAAAAATCGCTCGAGCCACTCAAATCGGCAAGCGTGGCAATCGCTCTATTTGTTACATATATTTTGGAAACTTTGCCCCTCTCTACCCCGAAGGACTAGGATAGAGCTTATTTACCCCTATAATTCTTGAAGTCGGCTAATGAGGAACCTGTGTACCGAGTTTAATCAAAATCGCGAATTATGTTAACCGGCCTATTTCTTAAATGTATTTTGGGGATTTTGGCGTACCCTGCTTGAGGAACTGGATTAGGGCTTATTTACCCCTATCGGCTAATGAGGAACCTGTGTATCGAGTTTCATCAAAATCTCCAAGCATGTCAACCTGCCTATTTGTTGCATGCATTTTGGAGACTTTGGCCCACCCTTCTGGGAGACACTGTGTTATGTTTTATTTACCCCGACAGTACTTCAAGTCAGCTAATGAGGAACCTGTGTACCGAGTTTCATCAAGATAGCGAAGCATGTCAACCGGTCTCTTTGTGACACCCTGCCTTAAGGGACAGGGTTAGGGCTTATTTACCCGTACAGTAATTCAAGTCGGCTAATGAGGAACCTGCTTACCAAGTTTCATCAAAATCCCCAAGCATGTCAACCTGCCTATTTGTGACATATACTTTGGAGATTTTGGCCCACTCTGCCCTGAGGGACTGAGATAGAGCTTATTTACCCCTGCAGTATTTCAAGTCGGCTAATGACGAATCTGTGTACCAAGTTGCATCAAAATTGGTGCAGCCATTCGGAAGTGATGCTGGAACAAACATACATATATACGTTGAGTTTTATATATATAGATACAGGGTGTTCCGAAATTCCACCGACAAACTTATAAGGGTAATTGTACACGTCAAGACAAACAACTTTTTCAATAGAACATGGGGTCGCAAATGAAAAGGACGAGCACTACAGGAGGCTCTTTGCCAGTGAATTAAGTAAAAGAAAAGGATGTAACAGGTAAAGTGTGCAACACAGGTTTAATGAAGTCCAAAATTCACAACATCACTGTTGAATGAATAACAACACTGAAAGTCGTACGCAACATGACAGATATAATGGCAAGTAGGACGCCAGATTAACAACAAACCTTTAAAGTAACATAAAGTAAGTGTTCAAAGGACTTGCCGCCAAAGCTATGGAAGTTTAGAATGTTGTTATTCGTGCAATTGTGTTGTTATGCTATTGTGAATTTGTATTCTAATGAACTTTGAATTAAATACTTTATCTTATATTCTCTTATCTTTTATTTAATTCACTAGCAATGAGCCCCTTGTAGTGGTCGACCTTTGGGTTTGCGACCCCATGTTTGATTGCAAAAGCTGTTTGTCTTGATGTCTACGATCACCCCTAGAAGTTTGTCGGTGGAATTTCGGAACACCCTGTATTATTGCAGCTGCATTTGATGCAAGTTCATTTCCTGCCTTCTATTTTCTGCCGTTTATGTACATGTTCTGGTGTTGGTTCGACTGCCGTAGAAGTATTTTTTTCGAAAGGTAAATTCATTTTCTATATCTTCTACTAATTCGAATTTAAATTCCAACAGTGATGGGGTCCTTTTCGATGCAGGAAGATTTGAGGTCAAATGTAAAATAAAAGCATTATTTACAGCTGTGTCCAGAAGAAAAGAAAAAATATACATCCACCATTTAGAGGAATTTCTTAGGGACGTGTAATATCTTCGCTTTTGGTCTGCCAGATCAAAACCTCCCAGATTTTTATGGTATTTTATAAAAGACAGAGGACAGCTAATATTTAATACATCTGATCCTTTACGTCTTCTTACTTCTGATGTTATATTAATTGAATTTGTTGATGAAACAAAAATTTGTTTTTTTGTCTTTCCAACTTCTGCAAAGTAGATTTGGAACGTTTCTGCTGTGCATTACTTCACTACTACTTTGTTCAATTAGTTGGCAGGCTTTCATTTCTCTGGGAATGTATTTCCTTTTTACATTGATCGTTCCATATTGCCCAATTTTTTGCAAACCTAGCATGAGAGGTATACTCGGGAAGACCTATCAAAATAGAGTTCGTGGCCCTTTTCTTGGAGTGATTTGCTCAGATGCACCACAACATCGTCCATTTTCAGACTTGACAATTTTGTCTCTCTTTTCTAAATAAAGCTCAGAGTCCAGTGTATAACCAAAATTGGATGTGCAAAGCATGCACATATTCAAGCCTCGTACAGTCCGGTGTGTGCCAGCGAAGGTATAGCTGAATTTTGCTTCACATGTTCACGAGTTAATAGTTATTCACGAGTTAATAGTCACTGAGTTTCCTTCAAAACCAGACATATAAGAAATACTGCCAAGAAACACTCGGTAATGGGAAAAAAGATGAAAAAGAATGGATTGTCTCCCTCTACTTCTGCTTCTAGAATACTGTTATGGAGCTTGAATAATTGCTGCTTCAGTGTTCAGTTTGCAAACTTCAAGGTGTTTGTTGTCACACTGAACAAGATGTGTCCTTGGACGGTCACTTGGAATGCTGTGCACTACTCATCCTGACTGCCGATGTTTGTTCCATATTTTGAAGAAATACCCAACAGACATCCTGGCATCTTCTTCAAGGTAAGTTCACCAGCAAAAGAACCACATTTGATTTTCCTCCATGTCTGATGACCAGTTCCACGAGCAGAAAAACAAGAAAGTTAATGGCCAAGGAATAGTTGTAGGAATTCTAGACAATAAAATTACTAATCTAAAATGGATGGTATCGGATCCTGACGATTCCAGGATTATAAAAATGTTTGAGGAAGCTTCCTTCATTGGGTTGACTTATGAACTACGAAAATCATATCACGAAGATCCAAGAACGTTTCAGAACAAATTTAAAAGTCATTCAAACAAATTTTAAGCTTCCATTTGAAGTAGGAAACTTGTAGCTTCGAAGGAATCGGAGGTTACAGCACTTCGAGCTTACTTGAATGGATTCAAATAGCTACAAGAGTACACTGAACCTCGAATATATCAGAAGAGATAAATTTTCTTCTAATGACATCTTTTGAACCAAGGATTATTCTATAAGCTTCAGTTCAAACTGTATGGTGGAAGAGCGTCTTCTCATGGTAGCATATGGAATCTCCTTCAAATAGCTAGTGTGCCATGCTTGCGTTATGAAATGTTTCATAAACTACTCAGAAAACTCTCATTAATTCTCATAATAATAGCGAAAACCAAGCACGATTTAATGTTAAATTAAAAATGAATTTATGAATTTCGAAATAATTTTAGTATAGATTTACGCGAACTAAGCTATCGCTTCTTCAGAAGCTTAACAGATGGCGCCACGATTTTCCGACAAATTCGCAACAGAGATGTTTGGGCTGTGATTTGGAAGTTGCCTCGAAGAACTTTAAAGATAAATAAAATTTATGAGCTAAAAGCTAGATTAAGATAGCATGGAAAATATACATGGCAATTACGCGTCTCAACTCATTCATGGAAATGGATACTTATCACTAAATTTATATACGCATTTATTCTTTAAATTAGGTATTCATAAAAAATAAGGGAATCTGGAGGACAAATTTTCAATAGTTTACGCTTTATTCAGTTTATTAGCGTTCTATAATTTAATAAAAAAATTTTAGATTTACTTTTACAAATATATGGTTAAAATCGTAATTAAAAAAACCAGACTATTTTACTTAGTTCTCTGTCATAAAATATTTCTGGTGCATTTTTCTCTTTCATGAATACGAAAAAAGTAAACTTGTAATCTATTATTTGAAAATTTGATACAGCTAAACACTGATTAATCTAGGCGATAATCGCATTATTTTTTTATAATATATATCGAGATGCGATGTAAAACAAAGCAAAACCAATAATAGAATTTTTATCTTTTTAATGTTTCGAATGTTGCTGTATTAGTTGCTGAAATACAATAATTTAATCAAGAGTGGAATATATAACATCAGGTGAAGATGTAAAAAGTAATCATTATATTTTGTTGAAAATTATAATCAATTATTTTTGTTCAAGATTTCATGGATATTCAGCTTCCGAAAAATCCATTAAAAACATAGATGAATAAATTTAACATATTCTAATGACACCCAAATTAAGCCCTGATTAACAAAATTGTTGGTTTATTAATTAATCATTTGAGAATTATTGAAATGAGTGCATTGATAGTTTTGGATTTTCTTCAGTATTTACATTTTTGAGGTTTATTTTACAATACAAAAATATCATATAGATATATATATATATAGTTCAAATTTTACAATTTTTTAATTCTTTCAAAATAAAATTTCCATATAAAAGAAAAGCCTTTTAATTAACATGTGTTTTAAAACCTTGCGTTTGCTAAATATTGTTTTGGAACACAAGCAGCAAACATTCTGAATGAAAATTTTTCAACTGCTTATATAATACATTAGTTGATTGAAAACACTTAATTTTATAAGGAAAGTGGATTTTTTTCATTCCCATAGAAACCTGATTTATCATTGAGCTGGACTAGACGTTTATCCAGACCAATCAAAAGTTCCCTTCTTTCTTTTGACGTTTATAAGTTTTCTTCTTGTATGAGTATGGCATGTATATTAATAAGCAGAAAATGTTCTACTGGTTTTTGCATGTTGAATTTCAATTCAATAATTACATTTGCGACAGATTAACACCTTTTATTTTTTTTATAAAATTATTCAAATTTATTGATTTGACACTTTTTGATTATATGTGCAGATTTTAAGGTCTTCTTTCTCCATTTTCTAACCATTTGTGCAAAGCAATTTTTCATTCTGTTATTTTTGTCTTCGTTACAGATAACGAAAGATGGGGTAAACAAAGAAATGAAAGCTTTAAAACAACCAACTAGAAAAATAAGAATAAATTTAAAAATAAAAAATATTTTAACTTAAACTTTAAACAAAAACAACAAGAAAATTTATTTAAAAACAGTAAAATTTAGATAATAAAATTTAGAAAATAAAATTTAATCAAAGTTTAAGTAGCGCTCAATTGCAGCTGCAAACAAAAAACAAAGAACAATGGAAATCAATGTCATACAAAGAAAGACAAAAAAACAAACAAACAAAAACTCAGAGGTAATGAAAAAAAAAAAAAAAACAAGGAATCCATTCTAGTCCATTTTTTCAAGGGCTAAGGACTTTATTCGAAATGGATTCAAAATAATAATTGGGAAATTTTTCTGTTAGAAGCTTGCATTACGCCAAATTTAGCTTCTCTTAGCTCGAAATTTCCTAACAAAAGACAAAGGACATCTGTACATCAAAAAGTATCATTTCAAAAGAAAGAGGAAAATGATTTCCAAAGAAATGAAATATATTCTTATGATTATGATCCTCAAGGAAGCCTCTATTAATATATTTAGTTATTTACTCAAGAAAGAAAAGTTTTCTGATTTTGTTATGCGGTTGCGAATTATTTATATATGATATGTTAAAATGTTGATAAACAGGAAAATATTTGTTACTCATCAATGTAATAAATTGCAGAAACTTTAATGTGGCGAAAGAATAGAAGCTTTAAAATTGTAACTTAATTTCTAAAGTTACAATGTATATTTATATTGATCATTAATTATGTTATGGAGCTTTGTAATTTATTTTTTGATGCAAATTAATAACAATTTTTACTTGTATAAGGAACTATAAATGCTATTAAAAATGTATGAACATCATAAATGACGTTTGGATTGATTTCTTATTGCTAGGAATCAGTCGTGTAGATCTGTCGAGTAGTAGTGACAGTGTCTAGCAGACCACTGATGTGTCTGTGGTATTGGTGAAAAGATATCTTGTATTGTATGGTGAAGTGAAGGACTCTGGATGTCTCGAGGCGTATTTCGTGTTTCGGACACGCGTAGTTGAAAGCCTTCCTGAACATCCCGCCTGGAGATCACCTCGAGTACGTGGACAGGACGTTTCGGTGTTGGATCACCTAGAAGGAAATAAAACATAGTTTCATTCTAACAGGTTTAGTTACGGAAAAAAACAACACTCAGTAGGATGAAGGCATCGTTCACGGAAAATCCAAATAAAAGTGTCATTTAAAAGGTGGTAAGGTCCTCTAAAATTTTTTTAGGTCTAAAAATTTCTTAAAGGCACAATTTATGCACTGAAACACCAATTACATCAAAACTTTTAAAGGTAAAACCCATTTTTGCGACCAAATTTCGAAACGAATTCAAAATTTATTTTCAAATGCCAAATTTAATAACTTGGGGTCCATTCGTTTGGAAATTATGGACAAGTAAATTTTAAATCTCTAATGCTAAAATAATTCTTGAGATTTATAAATGTTTTATGAAATATCATACTTGCTAAAGTGGAGTTTTTTGTTATAGTAGTATGAATTGGCCTTGGCAGAACTGAAATATATATTTGAATTTAAAATAATTTTTAGCCAGTGGAATTATTTTCATCAAAACTTTTTAAAAAAGATTTTAAACAGCAACACTAATAAATTTTAACCGATATTGATCCAGAAGGTCATTTTAAATGCCCATGCAAAAATTTTCCTCATTTCGATTTACAGTCTTTTTCGTAGTATAAGATTTTCTGTTCTTGTTCTGCAATGAAATGCATAAAATGATCTAAGGGGGAACATTCACAAATTGCAAAAGAAGATATATATTTCTGATGTGGCATTCAAAACACATGCAAGGATTTTACTTCACATAGCAGATATTATCATTCATTTCTTATAGAAGAAAGCATAAAAATTACAATAAAAAATTTTCTGCCAATTGTGTTTCATAAGAAATTACTATTTCAGCGTTTTGTTTTTGGCAGGGGGTGGGGGAGTTTTTCACTATTTTATCTTTGGTTTGGCACAATATAGTCAAAACTGCCTCTCGCAAAATTTGAAAACAATCAGTCTTTGAGGAAAAAAAATATAAAAAGTAAAGTGAAAAAGTTCTTCTCTGCTGAGGAATGAAATAAGATTACGATATGATGGAAATAAGATAACGATAAAAGAAAGTGTTATTAGTATCACAATAAACTCAATTGAAATCTCGTGAATTAATTTCAATAACTCCATATCGCTCAGTTTCTTCAGAATATTTTCATTGATATCTTACAAATAATTTTTTATAACTTTGTATAAAAAATCAAAAAATACTATCTATGTGAATCTGAAGACAATCTCTGGAATAATTATGTTAAATGCCGAATTCTCTTTCCTCTTTGAAGAGTTAGAGCATGTAATGAATCAATACCTTTTTTAGATGTATTTTCTAAACAGCAGTCAGAATTATTCGAACAACGAAAATTCAAATTTATGATGTAATGAGAAGAGAATTATCCTTAAGGATGCTTTTGAAAACTTATATTCTTTGGAATCTCGAGATTTAAGATTAATAAGTATTCATCGAAAACATTTTACGGATTTATTATGTATTCTGTGTCTTCGCAATTGAAAACTGTCGTTCTTATAAAATTTTTTTCATATAACCAGAATCTGTGATTAAAATATGTTTCAAGAATGGGCTGCATTTAGCATGACATTCGTTTCCTAAATAACAAATCGATAAAAGTGGTACACTGATTGATTTTATCATTAAAATCTTCCCCCTTGGTTTGGCCCTGCTTGAAACAATAAGTGATTAATTTTTTTAAATGCAACTATACTGGTAATTTTCAGTCTTAGCTTAAAGAGCGATGTCGAATCGCTTTCAAACGCAATTCAGACAAGAGCTGCTTAGTTCATGACAAAATTCTTACAGTAAAATTTCAGCAGGGTAAATTTTTCTCATGTACTAAGAAGTAATTTAATTATTAATTTATTTAATTAAGTCGGTCAAAACATTTACAATGAGTCTTAAACTCCCACTTTAAAGAAAAGTATGTCGTTGATTTCTATTACCTCAATATCAATTCGGACATATGGGGGCGATGCTTTTTTTTTCAAAATGCAATATGTCGAATACCTCCTGATAAATCACGGTCAGTTAGCCGAATTTTACATGTTGCCTAACTAGCCCGTGCAGCGTTTATTTATGACATCAAAATGGCTGTTGTATCAGCAACTTTTGAAGTAAGTGGATTATTTCAACATGTAGACGACCCCTTGTGAAATTCTTAGGCATAAGGCGTGCTATAAAACTTATGTGTAAAATGTTCATGCATAGGGGACGTTATTTGCTTTTAAACGGCATCTTTGTTTGACTGCACCATGCTACTACATACGTAACCCACGCCGACCGACTCACCCAAAGGGTTTTGAGTCAGCAAGGATCGACGGGTCCATGCTACTGTAATGCGTTCGTTTCTTTTTCCACAACTGTACTCTTCGATGACACGCCATACCGCCATTGATGACGCTGAAGTCCCACACTGACCCAATGGTGTTGAGGTCTATTGTTACATGAGGCGTAATTTGCTTGATCTTATGATTCGTGGTCTTCAGATGTTTATTTCAGTGCCCCGTTGTCAGAACGTTGGGGTCATCAGCCGATCCTCAGAGTGCCCAATATTGCCGTGTTTTCTTGACTTAAGTTGTACTGAACTGGCTTTATTTGGTCATAAGAATGGGGCAAAAACATGAAATGGTTTTTATTTTGCTGTTAACAAAGAGCAAATTTCTTTTCCAGCATTCAGGAAATGAAAATAATGCTAAATAATAAAAATGCTCTTATTTCTACAATCTGCATTTTAAATTGTGTAGATTGAAACATTTGGATATTTTACCGTTAAATGTATAACTAATAATTTGAAAATCCCGGACTGGTACCTCGCAAATAAGAATTTAATTCTGTAACCAATAACAACAATGAAAAACAATAAACTCATTAGAAGGAGTTTTCATGTATTTATTTTAACACTTTGAAGAGCCATTTTTTCAGGTAATTGTATATTACAATATTTCTGAGATTGATATTGATTTAAGGAAAGGAATTCATTTAGCTTATTAGATAAAAATTAATTTGATTCGTTAATTAACTAGAATAATTAATATTTAATTAACAAATAAAGATACTTTTTGTTTTTGTTTCATCGATGGATTTGGCTAGAATTTACTTCAAAATTCTTTTCAACGTTAGGTGTTTGCTCATTACTATCTGAAATTAATAACAATTAATTGAAAATTAACATGATTGTTAAAATCACTTTATGTGGTCAAAGTGTTAATATTTTCTGCAGTTTCTAAAGTTATTAAGAGATAGTAGCTCTAATAGCAGATAGTAAAATATCTAACAATGGGCATTCAAAAATCAGTGAATTTGACGTAAGTATAATTCCCACGACCTTAGAAGGGCATAATAGGTGTGTATATACATTTCTAACATCTCGTATACAGAAATAGGAGTATAACTACTTCTCTACACAAAATGTAAAGAGGATATTTTGTTATCTTTTAGTCTGGAGCAAGTGATAAACTTCGGGTTTTAAAGGAAAACGCCTTTCAATATGTACTTTTGAATCGTAACAATATCGAAATTCGTCTCCAAAAGTATACATGTTTTGATGCTGTTAATTGCTTCTACAGAAAACCAACACCATTCCTCTGATATCTCTTTTTTGAAGAAACTTTCCTTTGTAAGGAAATTCGTTATCTTTTTCTTTTGTTAAATAGATTCTTTCTATACCTACTTCGATGCGATTATATTTGTCTGATTATTTTGCTTCTGCAAATCGTTTCTTTAAAACAAGGTTATCTCTAGGCGTCTGAAACTGTGAGATCCGAGAGAAGGTCACTACACTTTGACAAAACGGTTTGATCCGATTTTTCAATATTGTTTATCAAGTATAATTAAGTAAGCCATCTTCATTAAAGTATTTAATTAAAATTTTTCAGACATCTGTATTAGATAAACTTCATTTCGCCCATCATTAATCCTAGTTTTATTTATTTGTTTTATTTTGGTATTGGAATGCATACTTGGGGGTGTCGGGAAAAATTTCAAGCCAAATTTGAGAGTGTGAAATCGGATGTTTCTTTGCTTAATCCGTCATTCAAAACCGAACGATCAAATACCAATATCGTAATTATATCATTTGGTTTGTAGAAGAAACTATTTTGAAATTCAATAGAGTAGCTTGATGTCGAACAAGTAATTATTGAAATTCTAGGATGAAATTTGCGTTCGAAATATTTGGCTTCGAATGAGTATTTTCATCATCAATTCAGAATTCTTAACAGCTTGAAATATTTCAATTATTTCTTATTTATGTTCCCTCAAAGCTCAATCCCTATTAATACAAGATATTGTACGATATTTCCACGAAGTTGTTTGATATTCTGAATGTCGTACAATGTCGTGAGAATATCGTAGCAATATTGTAACCATCTTGTGTTATTAGGGATGTTTGATGGTTTTAAGCAAACTCTATTAGCACACCCAACAATATTCGTACGATATCATTACGATGTTGTGAGGCTTTCAGAATATCGTAGAGATATCTTAAAATATCTTGTGCTAATAGGGAAGCATTTGAAGAATATTTTTATGAACTTCGTGTATTTTTAGGCATTTCTTAGGCATTCTACTAGATGTAAAAAAGAATGAAATGGCAAAATATAAAATGATCGGTGCAGTATTTAGCTAATCATATTCTAATAAGCTATAGTTGAAACGAACGATATTTTTGAAACGATAGTTTCAAACATTATCTCTTTCAGATGACATTATTTATTTTAAACTCCATGGACTTACTGAGAATCGGAGATGTTTCTGACCACACCACAGTTCTGAGAGTCACTCCACAGGTAGCTCGACAGCAGCTTGAAGTTCATGGAATATTAGAAGTTACTATCCCAGTGGCTTTTTTGTCATCATTGGTCTCTTTGCTCTGAAAAGTCCTATACCTTTCATTTTTTGTTTCTTACATTATTAAATGCGCTTTTTCTATAAAAGACTATTTTAAATTGCCGCAGTAGCAGTTCTGGGAAATATTAAATTAAAATAGATATTTCTTTCTTTGCCACAAATATGTCCAGTCTTCTATAGAATATCTGCATTTCTTACTTTGCTGGTAGTATACTTATAAAATAGGATTCCTTATAGATGCAATAATATAAATTTAAAATAAATATTTAAATTCAAATATTATATTCAATCCAATATTATAATTGTTTTCGCAGGTTTATTCAATTAGTCTTTTGTGCTATTCATTCCCATAGAAACAGCAAGGAATCAGCGGATAGTTCTACTTATATAATAAACTTTGGAATTTTGCTGTTCCTAAAAGAATCGATATTTGGAGAGTTTGTGAAAATTAAAATTTCGGGAATGGTGAATGCAGGGAGTCTAAGCTTTTAAAACAACAGAGATTGAACAAGAATTGACAGTATCTGTACATAGATGGCGCCAGCGATCTCAAATTAATGTCGTCTACTTTTCCAAATTCTCGGCATGTTGCTATCCCTATAAGACAAAGTAATTAAAAAAACCCTATAAAAACTGTGAGTTAAATGCTGTGTAGAAATGAATTTAGTACCAATATATAAATGAATTTAGTACCAATATATAATCCAATATAACTGGTACAATACTTCGTATTTGTCAATCAAGTCATAAAATTTTTGATATATTACAAAAAAACAACAATGTAACCTACGGTATTAAGGACGAGTTAACTCGGGATAAAGTCTTAAGCGGTTAATACAAAACTATCATCTGTTAATATTATTACATGGATTTTTTAAACAGATAGATCATATATATCATATCTTTTACTCTTTGCAGTTGCAAACAGTGGCGGATTTTAACGATATGAGACCCGAGGCACAAAATTATTTTGAGGCCCCCTCCTAAAAAAAATCTATTAATGATACAAATGTGTAACTTAAAATAACTTACTTATGCTTTTAATTCTAGATCTATGTTTATCTTCGTCATTCAGTTTGAAGCTAATTCTTGTATGGTTATTTATCTGATTTCTAACATTTATTTTCTCTCATTTTTACGAAGAATATACACTATGTGATCAAAAGTATCCGGACACTTTCGGATTTTCACGTTTTTTAGAATTTCTCCGGAAAGGCTAAACCGACTGTCCTTGAACTTCTTGTATGTAAAGAATAGACTTTAATTCACATTTTACAGTGAAGATTCGGTCACGAGGGCAATTAGGGGGGCAACGAAAAAGGGAATGAAAGCGAAAATGGTGTTTGACCCATCCTGTTTCGCAGAAAGCTGACAACGCGATGCAACTTTCATGAATGGTTATGTTTGATGTGCGTAATATTTACATGCATTTTCGTAAACATAGCATAGAAAGATATAAAGGTTTTCTTTAAAGAATTCCGAATTTTCCCGCTTGTTTTCTGCTTATAACATGCAGAGTTTTCCACCAAATTTTACGAAAATTACAGAAAAAGTGACAATATGTTAGAGAAGCATTGCGTAGAAATTTGGAATAAATACTTTTAATATCAGAGAAAATATGAGCATTTGCAGTAAATAAATTTTTACTGCGCATGTGCGAAATATAGCGTAATTTTTCTTTCACAGCTTCAAAGCCAGATATGTAGAACAACTTATATGAAAATTCCAGTCGAATACCATTAAGATTTAGAAAGATATAGGCAGTGGAGTGAACAGAATTTCTGATTCTTTCTAAGAGAAGCAAAATGATGAGCGTTTATCCACAAACTAATATTTTTTAAACTTGAATCTTCAGATAAAAATCGTCGAACTGCAATTTAAATTATGAATTTTATTTATAAGTATTCCTGGGTATTCAGCACATTCAATCTTTGTAAAATTCTATAAAATTATTCGAAAATTCAAGTTTAAAAATATTAGTTTGTGGATACAACCTCATCATTTTGTTTCTTTTAGAAAGAAGCAGAAATTCTGTTGACTGCAATGCCGATATCTTCTAAATCTTAATGGTATTCGACTGGAATTTTTATATAAGTTGTCCTACATATCTGCATTTGAACCTCTGAAAGAAACATATATATCTCGCACATGCGCAGTAAAAAATTATTTACTACAAATACTCATACTTTCTTTCATATTCAAATTATTTATCCCAAAATTTTACGCAATGCTTCTCTAACATATTGTCACTTTTTTTGTAAGTTTTGTATAATCTGGTGGGAAAACTCTGCATTTTATAAGCAAAATACAGGCGGGAAAGTTTGGGATTTTTTAAGAAAACCATTATATCTTCCAGAATATTTGTGCTGTGTTTACGAAAATGCATGTAAGCATTATGCACAAACATAACCATTGATGAAAGTTACATCGCGTCATTAGCTTTCTGTGAAACAGGATATGTCAAACTGCATTTTCGCCTTCATCCCTTTTTGGTGCCCAGCCCCCATTGCTCTCGTGACAGAATCTTTACTGTAAAATGTGAGTTAGAGTCTATTCTTTACATGGTAGAAGTTACAGGGCAGTCGGTTTAGCCTTCCGGTTCCGGAGAAATTCTAAAAAATACGAATATCCTAAAGTGACCGGATACTTTTGATCAGATAGTGTACTTTAGACTTGTTAAAGTCTATATGCTATGTCATTTATCATAACATTATATGTATACTATATCAAATAGATAAAGAAATTAAAGTTCCTTTGCTTCCCTTTATCTTTTTCAATTTACTCCAAACAGAGATATTTTTCGTTTGATAATATAAAATAATTGAATAGTAATGATTTCTTTCGGTTTTTGCATCTATCTAGATGAGCTGGACATAACAGTGTCCAAGCATTCAAATTTTATATTAAATAGGAAAAACATTTCAAAATTGTTTTTAATAAATATTTTTTTCTTTACTTACGTTTAATAAAGGAAACTTATTCAGTTAAAAAGGAGAAATGAGCTCATAAATCACCAACTTATATTTATAAACTATAATGAATTTTACCATAAACTGAGAAAAATTTTACATTCCTTCTATTCCTTACATTTTTCTTATGAACTCTGTCGTAAAGGACAGAATGGTATATTCTAATAACAATACAGGCCGAAAAGGAGGGAAATAATAAAAGCATTCTCCCGAAATTTTTTTTAAACAGCACTTTGAAATGAATTAAGATAATTTTTAAAAAAATTTATCTACTTTAAGCGCTACAAAGTAAACCATTAAAACCATTTTCATCGTTCCTTTCTTCTAAAAAGTTCTCTTGTTAAAAAAATGAAAAATGTGAATCGTAAAATAAAGCAATGACTTTCAAATCTCCTGAAAGGATTTTCCTAGAACTTCGATCATGTAAAGAAGAGGCTTCAACTCTCAGTTTACAGGGAAGATTCGGTCACGATGGCATTTAGAGGACTGACCAGAAATTGATGAAGAAGAAGAAAATCTGGGCTACCCCGTTCCACAGGAAGCTGATAATGATTTACAAATTTCATCAATGGTTTAGTTTAATAAGTACATTGCTTACATGCATTTTCGTAAAAGTAACAAGTATATTTTGGAAGTTATAAAGGTTTTCTTAAAAAATCTTAAATTTTCCAGCATGTTTTTTTTTTGATTATAACATGCAGAGTTTTCCATCAAATGATACAAAGCTTACAGAATACTTGAAAATGTGTTACAGAAGTGTTCCATTAAAATTTGAAGTTCATACTATGAATATTAGAGTAAATATGATTATTTACATTAAATAAATTTTACTGCGCATGTGCGGGACATAGCGTAAATTTTCTTTCAAAATTTCAAAGCCAGATACATAGGGCAATTTATATGAAAATTCCAGTTGAATACCATTAAAATTCAGAAAGATATCTGCATTGCAGTGGTGTGAATTTTACTTGCACTCTAAGAGAAGCTACATTATGAAGGTTTTACCACAAATGATACTTTAAAAAAAATTTGAATCTTCCAATAGTTATCGACGAACTACGATCTAAGTAATGTATTTAATTTATTTATTAAGTGTCTTATGTCCCCCAATGTTTCGTTTGGCTGTTTTCGTTACCTCATTAATTTTTTAAAGCAAAGAGGGAGAAACTTTTCAGTGAAGAGAGGATTATACTAGAAACAAGACTGCAACATCGTAAGTTCGCCGTCGGCTTAGCACAGCGATGTTTCTAGCATAGATTTTGAGGCCCCCCTATCGTCTCGAGGCACGAGGCGGCCGCCTCTAACGCATGTGCGGAAATCCGCCACTGGTTGCAAACAGAAAATAAAAAATAACACTTTCTTACTCTGACTGGAAAAAGTTCATTTGTATGTCAAAGAGGGGGACAATTTTGTATTTTGCGAATTTCTGATTGAAGAATACTATAGGAAGGGTTTAAATAAAAATTCTAAATATTGTCATCTTTGTATTTTAATTTGATCTTACACCTCAGATTATTAAGAACGAATTAATTATTATTACTTATTCATAAACGTGCTGTGATGAAGAAAAATTAGTAGAAATGATCGAAAACATATGTTACAAAATTAAACAATTTGGTTAAAAAAGAATTTCTGTTGTCTTCCTTGTCATGGTGCAACTTGAATTTCCGAATCTCTGAACCTCAATTTAACAAACTGATTTTGATATTTCTGTAATTTTAAAACAGATTAATTATGCACAGTATGCAACTCTTTATGACCTTACCTAATGCTTTTCTTGGAAATAAAAAGAAAATGTGATGAAAATACTCCTTCCTATTCTCTATTAAAAAACAGAGTTTAAACATTAATCACTGAAGAAGTCGTGCCCTTTTGCTCGCGTTTTGTTAACTACTACGTGCCATAATAAATTTGCGGTTTTCAATAAAATTAGTTCTATCAAAATCAATCAAACACATCCAAAATAAAAGCCCCTGAATTTTTTTTTATTTCAGTCCAGTATTTCTACTGATATTTTGCATTGTTTTACGTTCAATTTTTTCAGCGTCATCAAAAAATAACTTATGAAATATTAATTAAAATAGAAAGACTTGTTTTACATTAGATAGAAAAAAGAAGTATCAGCAATCAGTAATTTGTAGATAAATGTTAGCCATTTATTCTAACAAAACTTCTGAAAATGAAATATCATGCCTTTCTTTGTATATATAATAACAGTAATAATAATAACAATAAAAATAAATCAGAGAAGAAATGAAATAACGAAAAAACAAACAAGCGCCCCCCCCCCTAAAAATAAAAAAAAAGTAAAGAATACCGGGGAATATCGGTAAACAGGGTGGGGATATTCCATGATATTCAAAGCATGGTACTTGATCTTTATAAATGAACAGCGATTCAAAAGTTAAATAAAAGTCAGTTTCCCCCCAATAAATAGTCTCAAATCGAAAACAATTTTTAATCAAAGTAAAATAAGACGAAGGAAGATATACACAAAAATCTTTACAAAAGATGTCAGGCCTGTAGACGAAATTTCGAACATCTTCTGTAGCATTTGTGCTTTTTACCTAATGTAAATGTCATGATTAAAATACTTTGCTCCACTTCCCCAGTAGCACAAAGATATTGTACAATATTATACGATATTGAACAATATTCTCAATATTGTATAATATTGTACAATATTATATAGTATCGAACAATATTGTACAATATCAGGCAACATGCTGTGCTACCTGGGTTATACGCTGCTGTTTCATTTCTTGTCTTCTTTCTCCCCTAGCCTGTGAAGAAGGCATTTCTAACCCTGCAATGCTAAGTAATTCCGAACCTTTTTTGTACTCCCTACTACGAGTTTATTGCTGAATCATCCTGTATGCAACCTTTCATTCTGTTTACAAGCAAACGGTAAATTATATTTTTCGGTAAATAATTCAACATTTGAAATAAATTAAAAAGTTGTATTTCTGATCCCCCATCCGTTCTTTAACCATATCTTTTCGAGCAGGGCCGGCCCAAACAAAAGCGGGGCCTGGTTCAAAGTTGATTTGCGGGGTCTTGGAACCAAATTCGTATAACAAAATAATGATTTAGTGCATTTTGGTAATTATTAAATTGCTCAGATTGGAAAAGGGCGTAATTAATAAATGAATATCATTTATGCATAAGGAATATAAGAAATATAATTTTAAAAATAATTTTTGATAATTAAAATAATTTTTAAATTGAATATGACCAACGTGCAAACTTTAATGCTAAAATCGTTAAAAAATTATCCTACACGAAATCAATAATGAAGTTAATTTAATAATAGTTATTAAATAGTCAAAAATAATTATGAAAAGGAAAAAAATTAACCCTCCAGAAGTAGCGCGTATGTACGAGGTACTTGTATCATGGTATTATATATTTGACATCGTATTATATATTTATATCGTGTTATTTTACAAAAATGAATGCAACTTATATTTATGTAATCTGCATTTAATAGCTCCATACTAAATAAAGATTATATAAATAAAAATTGCACTTAAATTTATAAAAGAACGATATAAGCAAGTAATACGATGCACAATATAAGCATCTCCTACAATACGCATGACTGCTGGAAGGTTAAATAATCCAAATATGCAATACTTAGTAATGTAGTGTTATACTAGACAAATAATAGTTCGAATTATATTAGATTTCGATTAAACATGCACTTTTCTAGCTTTTATGGAGGAAAATTCATCAATTACTCCATCGAATTAATTTTATCGGAAAAATTAATTCGATGAAGAAGAAGAAGAAGTATTTTTAGTGCTAAAGTGTATTTTGAAGTGTATGTGTAGAAGTGTATTTTTCGATGCTAAGAAATGCAAAATCACTCAGGCCATCTCCCATGGTTACTCAAGAAAATGACAATATTAATATCAGTTTACTCAATGTTACAATCAGTTTACAGCTATCAACAGACACTGAAATTGTTAAAAGTACATGAAGTGCATTTCTCAGATTTGGAAAAACATCCTCACCGTAAGAAAGTATAAATTTTAAAACCTCTACAGCATTTTTTGAACAAAAGAAATGTCAAATACTTTTACACTTTTCGATTCAAGTATGAAAGTACACAATTTTTTGTGTGCTTCCATTATTGTAGAATGAGGACAGAAACGTACTGAATATTCAATACTAAATACGAATTACTGTAAATTTATTTCGGAGAGAGAGAAAAGTATAAACTCAGATAAACTTATATGTAACTTTAAATAATGCAGAGGTTGCTCAGTCATTGGGACTGAAGATGATTCGATTATTTGTTTCAATGGCAAATTAAATTATTTGACATTCACATTTTGAAATAGCTATTTGAATATGATGATAGAATTCAAGCATTACTTTTTAAATAAAAAAGAAATCTTCAATTATTTTTTACGAACACATGTTGTAGAGATGTGTGCTGTCTTCCTGCTTTGTGAGGAAATATTAAAAACTGTTCAGTTTGAAAACTTTCTGTGCTAAAATTAAAATAAGAAAATAGGTTCAATTAGAGTTTCGAAACATGAAAGTTCTAGAAACTTTAAATAGCTTTTAACCATGCAGTCAATTGAAAGAGAAAGTCCCTCCAGCCCTTTCAATTTTTCTGTCGATTTACGATTACAGTATTGAAATAAAATTTCATGCCGTATGAATGAGATTTTCTTTTAACTTAGATTATGAAATGAATTTTTAAAAGTTTAGCTCATTATTTTTTCATATTTAATAACAAATAGACCAAAAAGATAAAACTGACAAAAGATAATCACCTGATCACAAACTTATCCACAATTATATACAACCTACTGTGAGTTTAGGTTTTAGGATATTTAAATTGAATCAATCTTCAAAATGCTTTGTATATTTTAAAATTTCTCCAAATGATTTTGATATGTAGTTTGTCAAAATAATAAAAAGATTCCAAATAAGTAACATTTTATAATAAAAACTGCAGAATGTAAAAGAGCAGAAAACACCAATTGTCGTTTGTTAATAAAAAAATCTTTTATCTGAAATATATTCAATAATAACAAATAGCAAAAATATTGTACTACAAGAACAGAGGGAAACTACATTGTTTTTTAAATTGATAACCTATTATAATAATAAAAATTTCTTTTTGGAAATATAAAAAGAAATGTTGTTTAATGAATAACTATAAAAAATGAGAAAAAATAGCATACCTGAAATTTGTCTGCAAGAACAAAAGCAGAATATTTTATTTTGCTGTACGGGTGATATTCTGAATGCGAACCATCTATTCAACTGAAAATTTAGCTTCCGTGAAGACTCATTGTGTTGTCCGTAGTGTTTCACACAATCCAAATAATATTTCAGATTCACTGCTATTGATTAAACTCTGAGGGATAGACGTAACAGACTGCCTTTTAACAAGTACCTACGATGAATTTACATATGCTGGAAAACCACACTTAACAAGAAAAGAGAGAAACCCTGTGATACGTGCCTCATCATCAGCTAGTAGTCCCACTGGGCACAAGAGAAATACATGTGCTTAACATAGAGCTAGATAAGGAGAAGATGCGTAGGGGGAACCACAAAGTGTGTGTCCGCCATGGATTGATAGTGGGATGGATAGATTTAACAGAATACCTTTTAGCAAGTACCTGCGATGAGTTCAACTTTCATTTCGTTGCAAATGCAGAATTTGCCTTCCTAAGGTGAAAAGCCACACATTGGTTTTGTTAATATTTCGAACACGTTTCATTTTCAAAGGCAAATGTTCTGATTGGCCACGTGTGTTTGAAATGAATTCAGCAAGTGTTGTTTGTAGTTCAAGAAATACAAGGTCAACAATTTCATAACAAGAGAAGTCCCAAGATTCAGCGTACCAATTTTCTACCAATTTTCAGAAACTGAAAGAATCCACAGTTTTTTCAGAAAATTCTTCCCGTAATCTAATAAGTCAACTTAAAAGAGTCATGGTAATAAAATGGGGTACACTCGCCATTAAGAGACTCCCTGAAATATTTACGCATCACAAGAGATAAAAAACGAAAATGGACAGCAGAAAAACCAAAATGATCACACATATTAAAATATCATCGACACAATTGGTCACAAATGTCGAATCGGCAAGGACTTTAAACACGGGTTTACGCCACTATCGCTGAAAGAATGGTGCTACATGGAGCAGCAGCTTGGACGTATTCCTTCACAGCTTGTCAAAAATAAGAATCTTTTTATTACCAACCAGAGGAAATATTTCCTTAATATTCCAGAAGTATATAATACAACATCTGAGGCAACTGTACAAGTTACAGTTGGACTTCTCTCCTTACACATTGAAATTGAACAAGAAGTAAACTTTGTCGATGTCGCAAGATTCAACAAAAGTTCTCAAGGAATTTATTTCAGACCTGAGGGATATGAACGGCCCAAATTCAACAGCATCAGTCCAGTTTAGTTCGAATTGCAAGGCAGAATAATGTAGATAACCAATCAATAATGTAGATGTGCCAACTGGAAATTTTTCCATCTTTAATAAAGATCATAAATAGACGACCAAACAAGCTACTTATGTATTCTTAAAAAATAAATACTAACATCTCAAAAGATGGTACAACTCAATCTTAAGAGCTCTGTCTCCCAGGCCGAACTCGTCACTTTCCAACGAGCAATAGAATGGGAGACCACCTAACTGCTGAAGTACGATTCTGAAGTGATAGTTAATGTGGCTCACATGTCTTGAAATTCTATAAAGCTTCAAACAGAGCGACAAAATCAGAACAAGCTACATTTAACTCAAATAGAATTATTTCATCTGAGTCAAATAAACTAAAGCTGACGTTGGGCATCAAGGAAATAGGATCAAGGATGGACAAACTGACTAAGCGAGCAGTCACGGAAAGAAACCCACTGCATTGCCCATTCCTAATAAAAAGGAACAGATTAACATCTCTCACGATGAGTGCCAAAATGAATGAGATGTCAGACCAACAGGTGGAAAATTCCATAACTTCTTTCCAAAAGTCAGACTGTAACCGGTCCCCTAGAATCTTGGATTCAAACCGAGACCAACAGACCAATACAGTTGTGTTGATATCGGAGACACACTACGCTCTACTGCCTGTCCGTAAATAATTCTTTCTCTCACACACCTAGAATATGGCCGCGGAGGCTTGTTGGTAAGGTGTCGGTTTCGGGACCGAAGGGCTCTAAATTTGAAACAGGATTACAGCGAGGAACGCCTTATAAGCGGGCCTGGTATACGTTAAATCCGTACGGGTCAAATGCCCTCCTGCGAGTGTGGCGCAGAAATTTGAAGGTGTCAGGTGTCACTCTCGTAAAACGACCACGGTTCAAAATTACAAGATCCGTCCCAAAGTAACCTTAGTATTGCTTCAAAACGGTGAGTAAATTAAAGAAACTGAACCATGCCTAGAATCAGTGGCATCTCATCAGCTGAGAAACGTGTTGTGCTGCAAAAATATTTTTCAAGATAGCATGGTTAAAAAACCCTATCCATCAATAAGTAGGCCAAACTATTTCATTTCAAAGCAAGTTATGAAATTTGAAACATAACCAGCATATGATGCAAGTTCCTTCTAGTTTTTTAATAGGAAATTATGTGAAGACAAAGTGACAGAAGAAAATATCAGCACTCCACTCTCCACTCACACGTAATTTCTTCTTCGCTCAGTCAAACCGATAACACTCGTCTAAAAATGAATATTAAATAACTCATACATCAGGTAATTTATTTCTAAATTTGTGCACTATTTTTAAATTAAAATGCATTAAATGCATTTTTCCTTAGACACTCTAAAAATTGAATGTTTTAAAAGAGTAGGATGTGCTTGACAACATCATACACAATATTTAACTACGGTAATATGAAAGAGGAGGATGACTAAACAAGGTTTTTTGGATTATTTGCCACCCAATTTTAAGAACAGCATATAGAGGATATGATCAAATTTCAAAATAAAGCTGTCAGATACACTGCACCCGTTTCAAGGTTATAAACTTATGTTCAAAAGTAAAGTAACATTCTTAAGATGCGAAACGTTTGGAGTCACTACGAATACAACAGTTCGCAATTAGTTGTGGACAGTCGTGTGACAAACAGTAGTCGGAGCTCACATTTTCAAGTTAAAATTTGGTCACGAGGGCATTTAAGGGGGCCGACCAGAAAGTTATGATGGCGAAAACGGATTTAGGGCCATCTCGTTTCACAGAGAGCTGATAATAAGTTGAAACTTTCAACAATCATTTTATTTAATGTGCACAATATTTACATTCTTTTTCGTAAAAATAGCCCGAATATTCGGGAGATATAAAGGTTTCTTTAAAAAATCCCAATTTTTTCTCATGTTTTTTGCTTATAACATACAGAGTATTCAAAAAGATGGTACGAAACTTAAAGAATACGTGACAATATATTAAAGAAGCAGTGATTAAAATTTGAAGTAAATACTTTGAATATAGAGAAAATATGAGTATTTTTAGTAACTAATATTTTACCGTGCATGTGCGGAACACAGCGTAGTTTTCCTTTATAATTTGAAAGCCCAACATATAGGGCAGCTTATATAAAAATTCCAATTCGTTACTATTAAGATTTAGAAAGATACAGGCATTGCAAGAGCTGAATTGCTTTTGTTCTCAAAGAGAAGCTATATGATAAGGGTTTTTCCTCAAATTGATATTTTTTAAACTTGAATCTTCAAACAGTAATATTGAATTGTAGGAAAGTTGAATATTGTGAATATACTCAAATATATTCTGAATATTATTATAATTGGTTGAAAACTCTGCATGTTGTAAGCAAAAAATATGCGGAAAAATTTGGGATTTTTTTAAAGAAACCTTTATATTTTCCCGAATATTCATGCTATTCTTACTAAAATGCATGCAAATATTTTGTACATAAAATAAAACCATTGATGAAAGTTTCAACTTAGCTTTCTGTGAAGAGGGTTGAGTCAAAGTCCCTTTTCATCTTCATCCCTTTCTGGTCGCCCCCTAAATTCCCTCGTGACCGAATCTTCACTGTAAAATGTGATTTCCGACGATTGTATGTCCCACGATTCTCCGCATTTGATTGAGAAACATACTATCCATATAAACTCCAAAAGTTTCGCATCTTACAAAGGTTGCCTTAACTTTTCGACATGAGTGTACATGGACATGAGTCCGAAAAGAATGTACAATTCTTAAAATGCTAAAAAATTGGAATTAATATGGATATTATGATTCGCACTCAGTTACGGAGAACCGTGGAACATGCTATCGCCGCAAGTCAGATTTTACAGTGAAGATACTGTCACGAGGGCAATTAGGGGGGCGACAAAAAAGAGATAAAGTCTAAAATGGATTTTGACCCATCCCGTTTCACAAAAAGTTGATGGTTTCATCAATAAATGGCACAAAAAGTTTCATCAATAAATGGTTCATCAATGGTTATGTTTGATATGCATAATATTTACAACACATAACACAAATATTCGGGAAAATATAAAGGTTTTCTTAAAAAATTCCAAGTATTTCCGTATATTTTTTGCTTATAACATGCAGAGTTTGTACGAAACTTACAGAATACTTGACAATATATAAAATAAATATGAGCATTTGTAGTAAATAAATTTTTACTGTGCATGTACGAGACATAGCGAAATTTTTCTTTCACAAATTCCAAGCCAGATATTCAGGGCAACTTATATAAAATTTCAGTTCAATACCGTTAGTGTTCAGAAAGATAACGGTATTGCAACGAGGTGAATTTCAGTATACTTTTAGAGAAGCTAAATTATGAGGGTTCTTGCATAAACTGATGTTTTTAAACTTGAATCTTCGAATAGTAACTGTGGAACTGCAATTTCAATTATGTATTTAATTTATAAGTAAACCTGAGTATTCAGGATATTCAACTTTCATAAAATTGAAAATTACTGTACGAAGATTCAAGTTTAAAAAATATCAGTTTTGTGTAAGAACCCTTATCATTTTGTTTCTCTCAGAGAACAAATGAATTCAGATCTTGCAACACCGATATCTTTCTGAATACTAACGGTATTGAGCTGGAATTTTTATGTAAGTTTCCCTTTATATATGGGTTTGAAGTTGCGAAAGAAAAATTGCGCTCTACGTCTCGTACATGCGCAGTAAATGATTAACTACAAATGTTCATATTTCCTGTAATATTTAAATGTTTTAATTCAAATTTTAATAAAATGCTTCTTTTACATATTGTCAAGTATTTTGTAAGTTTTGTACAATTTGGTTGAAAACTCTGCATGTTATAAACAAAAAAACATGCGGAAATACTTGGAATTTTTAAAGAAAACCTTTATATCTTTCCGAGTATTTGTGCTGTGTTTACGAAAATGCATGTAAATATTATGTACATCAACCAAAACCACTGATGAAAGTTTCAAATCATTATATCAGCTTTCTGTGAAACGGGAGTAAGCAAAAATACCTTAACGTCTTCCTCAGTTTCTGGTCGACCCCTTAAATGCCCTTGTGACCTTATCTTCACTGTAAAATGTGAGTTCCGACGATAGAATGTCCCACGGTTCTCTGTAACCGATTGCGAACTCTGATATCCATATTAACTCCAATTTTTTAGCATCTTAAGAATTGTGCATTCTTTTTGGACACCAGTGAATGTATAAGATAACAGTCAAATTTTTTAAATAGCAGAATTAATAATTTGCAGTTTTAAATGCAAAAACTACTAGATAGAACCAGTGATACAAAATACGAGCATTGAATAGAAACAATAATTTTGCATAGAAAAGTCATTCATCTCTCTTTTCTCCGGGAAAATTCATCGCTAAATTTTTCACGGAACTTTAGACATTATCAGCTGGATTGTTAGCCATATTAAGCTTAGCTAAAGTTAAAAGACGATCTTCTCACAATGAGCTGCGTAAAAACTCTCTTCAGTGGGGAAAAGCACCTTTCTGGTTTCGATGTTGTCATTGATGATGTTAAACTGTGAATAGAAGTCACAAAATAAATTTTTAACACTATTCAAAATTAGCTCATAAATGTTAAAAACTCGGGAAACATTTTCAAATACTTTACGTCCATATAAAATGAAAAGTTCGGTTTTGAGTTTTGCTCTATTTAGAATGAGATACGAAGCCGTGGTCTTTTCACACCCTTTTAATGAAAATATTTTGGAAAAATTTTCGAATTGATCTGAAGCTATTAATTTTGCTGTTGAAAGAAGCCCAGTGAACTTAAATCTTTCCCTAGCCCGAAAATAGACGGTATCGGAAGTTTCTTTAGCCATAAAAGTTCGATCTTCATTTGCATTCCCTTGGTTTCTGTTGACGTCTCAGGCAGCTTAATTTTCTTTCTTATTATAGAATTACTAGCAGTAAGCGCACAGTGTTGCCTGTGGCATAATGACTTCAACAAAATAAAAAAAGCCCAGAATGACATAAAATAAAGTTTTAAAAAAGAATCCCTCTTATTTTTCTTCACAGCAACGACATTAAGTGATGATAAGTTTTAAAAAAGCAACAAGGAAATTATAAAGTTTATACAACCGATGCAATTAGAATTTAAACTGAGTAAAAAAAAATCTAGATTCTCGGTACAACAAGTTCGTTTGTCCGCTAAAATGGAGTAATAATTCAGTTAGGATTCTGTTTCAAATAGCTAAAAGGCGACATTAGACATTTTGAATTAAAGTTATCCAACGAAATGATTTAAAATTGAAGTTACATTACCAAATAAACCATTATTTTAGGATTTATAAGAATGATAGCTACAAACCAAGTAAAATTTAAAAGAATGAAAATCGAAAGTAATTTTGAAAGATTTCAAATGGACCGATACACCTGAAAAGATAAAGACAAATACAATTTTTCTTTGATATTCGTCTATGGATTGGATGGGCAGTGTACACCCGCCCAAGAGCATCACTGTATCTTATTTCTACTTCTTCTAGTACAGTCTGCCCTTGTGTTCGACGTTGTCATGTTTTGTTTTCATTGTCCCAAGTGTAGTACAGTCGCGAAAAAAAGAAAAAGGAGCCACCCCGCATTATTTTGCCGTCGTTCATCGTGTATTAAAACAAAAGGTACCAATTTTCAGGAAATAAGGTCTAGTAAAAGGTTTAAAGTTTAAAATTTTTGTAAGGGGTCATATACATATTTATAATTGCACTAACTTCAAAATTTCCAATGGAAACACGCATTTTTCTTTAAAAATTTCGAAACTTCATAAAAATGTATGATGGAATACCAAGTTTCATCATCCCAGCATTTTTTGTTTCGCAATTATAAGCAAATGAAATTTTAAGTTTCTAATGTTAATGTAAAATTTGAATTTTTGTTGATAGCTTGAGAAATAATATAACTATTGACCTATAATTTTGTTTATGTAGTAGTGTGAATTATTCTGCACATTTTAAACTTTTGATTTTTTTAAAAAATAATTTTGAGCTCATGAAATATTTTATCAAAATTGATGTTAAAAAATTTTTGAATAGCAAGGCTTCTAAATTTTAACAGTAATCGAAGCAGATGGCCATTTAATAAGCCCTTAAATGGTTATGCAGATGGCCATTACATTTCAGAATATTCGTGCGAAAAGTTTTGAAGTTACATTAAATTTTGTATTTTCGCAGTAGAACGATGCACTTAAGGGGGCGTCATATATCTCGAACACGTTTTCATCATTAAATATAATAATTACACCACTTTATTTTATAAAATTTAAATATATAAACATTTAAGTATTTATGTATATAAATTAAAATTACTACTACAGACATTTAAATACCAGGAGAGAACTTCTATCTAAATCTGGAAAAGACCCCTTTTCTATTTAGAACACAAAAGTTCGAATATCTTCCGATATAATCATGGCATATAAACTGAATTTTATTTCTTGGGGTATTTGTTCATGAGAAATTTATTTACGACATCAAAAATGGGTGTTGCTTTTGAAAATTTTGTGCAATTTTAAATATTTAGATGACCCCTTATGAAATTTTAAACCATAGAATCTTTTAGTATACGTTATTTCCTGAAGATGAATACCTATTTTTTAATGCCCAATGAACGATCGCAGAATAATGCTGGGTGTCTCCATTTATTTCCCGCGACCGTACTTGGGTACTTCATTGTGCAATAGGGTGCGTGCAAACTCATCTAGGGTGCAAAGTCTGAAGAAAGATGTGAGTGTTGCTTGCTCAGGTGCTTGGGCACGTTAAGCAGTATTTTCTGTCCTGAAGTAGACTCTCAGACCATTTTCAAGGTGAACGCTTAGATGAATCACAGTAGAGTGTCGCTCGTGAATCGGGAAGTCATTAAAATGATAATTGTTTGCTCTATCTAATGGGGCATCGATTGGTTTTCTATGACCATTATTTCTCATGGATCGGCCAGAAACGTGCGAAAAATCGCCCAAAATGACGCAAAACATAAAACATTAAATTAAAAAATTTTCTATATTAAATTTTAAAATTTGGGCTTCGAGGTGCATTGAAAGTGCTGTGTTCGAAATCTCAAGGCTGTAAGGGCAATATTTTTAGTCTAAACACACACACACACACACACACACACACACACACACACACACACACAGCCTTTTATATATACAGGGGGTGTCCCAAAAAATTAGTGGCGACTCGTCATTTATGTCTGCAGAGTTGCAGAACTCACTAAAATTATTTTAGAAATCCGTATTTTTGTTTTTATTCTTATTTGCTTACTTCTTCACTCTGAGAGTTCGATTATTAACAAAAAAATATATAAAAACGAGAAAAGAAGACAGAAAATGAATGAAAATGTAAGATAGACACAGGGTGGGGCTGCTCACCAAATAGTTTTGGAAAGCACTAAAATTCGGTCAATGCGTACAACTAAGTGGACGAAGGCGAAGACCTATTCTTTCTGTCTTAGAACTTAGCCAGAACTGCATTTTCGTATGCTCCTGTTTTCGATTAAAACCATCGCCTTCCCGCTCTTGCTTTTTTTTTCATTGGATGTTTTTAGGTTTCGGATTCACTTTCATCTTGCCTAAACGGGATCTTGGCTGGTTCCTACATATTCGATTTCTCTTATTAAAACGGAACTCATGGAAAAAAAGTACTGCATTTATCTAAAATACAATTCAGATAATTATTGAAGTAAGCAATTTATCAATTAATTTGAAGGTAATAGCAATTTTTGAAAAATTGTATTTCATTTATATTCTAGTAATATATTTATAGCACTGCTCATTTCTGGGAAGATGGGCCTCACTGCTGGTATGTTACCGTGAATATTACACAGGGTTCCCACTTAAATAAGGGCCACCCCCTTAACTTCAGAACGACGGCAGCTATAGTCATGAAAGTAGTGACTAAGTATAGTAAAATGTCTGTGCGCTATGCGATGAGACCACTTACAGTGCCACCTGCTGGCAAACTCCAGAGTTAGCGTTCCTATTTCAAAAAACGGTACAAAATAGTTGGAACAAATAGGGAAATACAAAGTTGTAGAGCGTTATCGATTTAGTACAAAAAGACACCTTGTGAATATTAATATTAAGAAAAGAACGCTTAAAATGCTCATTTGATTGTTTCTGATTTCTGAATCTGTGACGTCACAAAACGGGCAAAAAAACCCCAATTAGTTATCCCAAGATACTTTTATTTTCGGCGTTCAAAGTTCTCTCCGTCATCTACAATACAGATTTGAGCCCTTGTTTGAATTTCACTTCGCACACGTTTCAGCATATAGTTGATGCACTAGCGCAAGAAACAGTAATACGTCATCAAAAGTTCTGCAATGTTGGCGGAAAAATGACATTTCCCCCTTTTGTCCATGTCTTCTGACGTCACAATTTCGGAAAATGCGAACAAACAAATGTGAATTTTAAGCGGTCTGTTCTTAGTATTAATGTGGACACGATGTCTTTTTGCACTAAATCGATAACGTTGTACAGCTTTGTAATTGACATTTCCCCCCTATTTTATACCGTTTTCGAGATAGGAAAGCTAAATCCGGAGTTTGCCAGCCACCAGGTGGAGCTGTAAGTGGGCTCATCACATTGCGCATATACGTTTTCCTGTACCTAGACACTACTTTCATGACTATAGCTCCCTTCATTCTTAAGTTAAGGGGGTGACCATTATTTAAGTGGGAACTGTGTATGTTACCGTGCTTATCAAAATAAACAAGTTAAGAAGTAGATTCATTTCATTATTCATTTTTCCTTCTTGTAGCAGTTCTTAAAATTGTGTTTATATATATATATATATATATCAATGTCAGGAAAATCAATAAATGTTGAAATAAAATGGAGAGACTGTAGTTAATCGGTAAAAGCGTATAGATGCTCATCAGGGTAAGTAAAATCTATACGAACCGCTAAAAAATTAGTGAAATCATAATGTTTTCTGCGAACAGTTCTGGCATAAAGCTGAGAGCACTGTCCTTTACCCCGAACATTATGATAAACCAAGAATTCGAATGAAATACCAAATATTAGAAATAATTTTACGAACCTAAAACTAATATATATATATATATATATATATATATATATATATATATATATATATATATATATATATATAATTTTTGCAAACAAATGCGCACAAACAAAATATTAAACTGTTTGCACGCGATGAAAATAAAATGAATGTAAAAATAAAATAAAATAAATTCAAAAATATTAATCTATAACTTAACACTTTCAGAAATTCCAAAAGTTAAGTTTTTTATTGCTCTATTAGACCCTTTATAAGAGTTCTCCTTCAGATCATCTGGGATCTTGTGAATTGCTAGCCTTTGAATGCTGCTCCCGAAATCGACACAATTGAACATTTATAGTTGAGTAATTGGAAAGGTGAACGAACAATAAGGACTTGCTTTCAAAAGTGAAACGAAACCCAAGTAGCATAAGATGTTGTAGGATACTATGCAGCATTGAATTTCATTAAAACTTTGACCATAATTATCGAAATAAATGATCTAAATGCTAAAGGAAAAAAGTTTCCACGGGTAAGAGAGAGGGATTGCTATCCCTTGGATGCCAATCCCAAACTCTCCCCATTCCAGTATTTTACAGTAAGTGGAAAGGGGGAAGAGCAATTAAGAGATTGCTCACAAAGACTGTTCGGAACAAAACAGCCCGGAACACGTTCCCTTTAGAGCTCCTTTGAGATGCAGAACTGCCATTTCTTCTTTCTTTCTTCAAGTTCAGTGTTTTAGGGGACAGAAAAATGTGATTTAATTTCAGAATTTGTCAGGTGGGCCCTGAATAATTGAGAAAGCCAACATCAAATAATCTTATTTGTTCCAACCATCTATCAAATAATCTTATTTGCTCTCCTTCCCCCTTCTACGTGATCGAAAACTCCAAAGTTTTCTGCCGAGCGAAAATACATTCTTTATTATCTCTCGCAGAAATGGAAATAAAAAACTATGCAGTTTGGACACTGGTCATCTCGATGTTCCAAGGAGATCTGCGGAGATACTTCTGTCCATATCGATATGTATTTTTTATCATCCATTTCAATATTGGAAGGAGTTACGTGCTCACAGGCCTGAATTTTTATTCTCGATCTTCCTCTTGTTTAGAAAAAAAACATTCAAAGTCAGAAACTTGCAAAAAAACTCGAAGTATACAACCTGGAACAGATAAAACAATTTTCCTTGAAAAAAACTTTCTAGTTTCATCGCAGAAGATATTCTGTTTTTCGATGAACCAAAAAATTTTCTTTGTTCATTACTTTCCTGAAAACTGAAACAAAATTATTGACATATAACCGCGTTGTATCTTAGAATTATTGTATTTTCTGTTTGACATTAAAGTAATATTTTTAAAAACTTTAAGTCAGAAAAATCTCATGCTAAATGATAATTATTGTAGCAAAGTGAAAAAAGATGGACTGCTTTTGGATTTTTCAAAAAGTAATCTGTATTATAAGATCCCACTGTGCATTTTTCTAACATTTCATTATCAAGAATATGCAAAGGTGCATTTCAATACAATGTTTACAATTATAAATGATAAACTCGAATCCCATTTTAATTCACAATGAAAAATATTGCTTAAACCAGAACAAGGTTTTCTTAAGCAACAGAAGTCTCAAAGGCATTCCTACCGTCTTGTTTCTTGAATGTCTGCAAGGAAAAATTGCTCGAAAAATAATCTTGACTTAAAACGTTTCATTAAACTGTGTTTAATAGATATTTTATATAGAATTTCTTTTATTTGTCATATATTAATTATCCTAGTGTACTTAACTTATTTTCTAATTTCAGACGGACTGGGGAGTTGGAAGTCACGGAATTTTTTTCCCTTTTTAAGAGATGAAAAGTGCAAAAGGTTTGATGAATTTTAGCTAAAACATATATTATAAAACTTGTTTAAAGAATAGACTTCGAATCAGCCTTTTGTCCAAAAATATTAAGAAAATAATACTTATTAAAATGCGCTGTTTCTTATAGCGATTTTTCTACATTATTTGATGACAATTATATTAAAAGAGCTTCATACGGGGCTTTCTGACTAGTCAACACGACGTTCTTGAGAAACTGTGTTATTTGAGAGAAAAGATAAAAGTGAACGAAAAATGTTCAAAAGAAGCATTCAAAATGTCAAAGGAAATCTTCTACAACAATTCTTTCAAGCTCTTATTATTAACTACCTCTTATTTAATAACATAAAATTCTGTAAAGTCTCACCTACTGAATCGAGTTTAAAATTCATCAAAACGATTAAATTCAGAATTAACTAAAAATTGATCCAGGTACACACACGTCCAATTGCAAATTATTGTAAATTACTTCATTCAGGCATTTTATATATTTATACATATATACATTTATTATATATATATATCGAAAATCAAATTTAGTGGAGAGACAAAGGGATGGAAAGTATTTCAGTAAAAAAGAACTTCAGGGAAGGTGAAATCCGTACTAACTATCCATACTAACCATAAAATAATTAGAACTACGAGAAAAAAGTATATATAGTTAAATATTTTACAAGCAATTAAAATTCAAATAACATTTTTAGTATATATACATTTTAAACCAATAATTAAAATTAAATATAAATAAAATGTTACCTAATTAATAATCATACAATGAAATACATAAAGATAATTAGATTATAAACTATTACTATGAAAAAGACAACCCAGAATTGGAATTCCAACAATCAAATGCCAATCGATCTTAGGAATAGATTATGTCACATTAAATTCAATTTTATAGGCGCCTATATATATATATATATATATATATATATATATATATATATATATATATATATATAATAATGTTATGTAAAATAATGTTACCTTATTAATAATCATACAAATGAAACACAAAAAGATATTTAGATTATATACTAATGTATTAATACTGGTTAGATTATATTACTAGTATGCCGGAACGTGAAGGCAGATTCCTTTTGTCCAGAGATATAAGAAAATTAAAAAACTCCCCTCTTCTGTCAGTTACTCTTATAACTTCAGGAGGGTTAAAGATATTAGGATGAAAGTGGGTGCAAGAGAATGCGACTGATGAAAGCTTTCCAACAACTTTTAATTTAAGCTTTCCAAGCATAGGTTAGAAAGCAGAGGAAGTTATGGGTTAAAAATCATTTTTTAGTCCATAAGTTCTAAGCAAGTGCAGCTATCGATTAACTTTCGTACAGATACGTCGTTTTTCGTTATGATAAGGAAATAATTTGCATAAATGAAATTATCTTTCTATCTATCAATCAAAATTTCAACCTCCATCCGATCATTTCCACCCTTTGAGCTGGATGGCCCATCTAGGAACTAGTCCCAGGTCTCCACCCTGCCTACGACATATCATTGACTAGTTAAATCCAATAAAAATTACTCTAGTTATCGTGTTCAGCATATATGTATGATTATTGATAAGGTAATTTTATTTTTATTTTAGTTTTATATTAATATTAGTATATAATGAAAATATGAAACATGTTTTGATTAATTGAAATATTTAACTTTATATATATAATATAAATTATTATATTTATAATATAAATCGTAAAATGATAAGAGTAAAACGAAATTAAAAAAACACAATTAAAGCACAATAACGTTTCTTCAGGGGATGAAGTTATTGTGAATTGCTAGAATATAAAAAAAATTGACATTTTCCTGCAATCAGTTACGCCGTAAAGCCTAAAATACTGATTTTCATCCTTAATGTCAAACCAAAAACAGAGAGAGTAGTTTTGAATAATTAAAACCAAAAGTATGATGTGATATAACATTAGAGCAAAGTAAGAATACATTTTACCTACTAGAAGGACGGATGTTGACGTGGTGGTGTTTCTGGAGAGCCATGGTGCAGACCGGCGTTGAAGGGGTGTAAATAAGCCATCGAGTTACAAGTTTCGCACTTAACTTTGGCTGTTGCCAGGGAAGTGTAGTATGATGGGAACGATGAAGATTAAATAGAAAAGCGATAACGATAGAAAGCGTATAGAAATAGTGAAAGAAATCAGTAAAAAATGAAAAACCAGTGAAAAATGTCTCAAAGATACGTTTTCGAGGTAAAATATCAGACCTTATCGACTTCAGTGACCCTACTGCGAATATTATACTTCGCGTCCACATCGCTTTGATAAGCAATCCTTTACTTACATCTTAAATCCATTAATCAGAGGTTCCTTAATTGAGGAGGGAATTTTATTAATGGTGAAGCTATTTTTTAAGTGCATGATTTGCTTTTTGGCAGAATTAGTGTTATTGCATGTTTTATTGATTCTTATAAGTTGATTGATAATTGTGTTTTTGTAGATTTTATATGAGATGTTAGAGTTCCAAATCTATATGTATTAACGTTAAATTTGAATTCGTTTCTCTTGTCGTGAATTTCAATTTTTAAGTCGTTTTGGTACTTTAGGCATAAATCAAGAAAAATTGCTGGAGATTGATTGTTGCTGGTTTTAATTAGTTTGAGTTCTTATGGGTAGATGGTACTGCTTGAAAATTAAAAATTATTAGATCGTCAATAAATCGGAAGGCAGAGTGGAGATTTAAAACGAAAGTCCTTTCGAAGAAATTAAGAGGTTGGCTAGTAAAGATGAGAAATTTGTTCCTTGTGGGATGCCTTTTATTTGTTGGAAAATACTTCTCCGTTAAAGATAAAGTTATTGAATATACAGTAGTTTATGTGGTCTTTCCAGAAAGTTAGTTGGATTTTAAAAAGATTTTTAAGATCATAGAAATAGTTCATTAATACCTCTTGCAATTTATTTATTAGAATACTTGTGAAAAGTTCTTGAAAGTCGTAGGTTTCTATTGTATCAATTTTGTTATTATTAAGGAATTCATTTACTTTGTTATTGTTTTTGATAATCCAGGTAAAATTTTCTTGCTCAATATGATTTAGGATTATATTAAGATGTTTTCAAAAAAATGATTCCAGGTTTGTTCATGTAGGTGTTAGTGACGCAGGTGATGTATCTGAATTTAATTGACTGTTTATGAAATTTTGGATAGATAACAATATATGGTAGATTATTATTTGCATTATGGAATTTAATTTTTTTTGTTAAGAGCTGAAATTTTTTTCTTAATAGTGGTAATATTTGATTTATTGAGTTTGTAAGTTTCTGATGATTTTAATTCCTGGTCTAAAATTTCGAGATAGAATTTTTTGCAGATAATTGCAAAGTTGCCGGCCGCTTTATCAATAGGGGTTATGATGAATTGTTCTTTTAGAGCTTTGATATTATCCTTGATATTTCGGTAGTCATATTTTTCGTAATTAAGATGGTCTTTTTTGTAATTGTTTTTTATGAACTGTTTAAAGTTGAAGTATATTGACCATTTCCATTCGGTGAAGAATTGCACTGGTATATCGAATTTGGCGGAAAGTTTTAGGCAAAAATTATCCAAATCATTAAGAAAACTTTTGAAAATGTTTTTTATGGAGATCTTGAAAATAGGACGGAATTTTGTACCTTTGATCATTAGTTCCCTTAGTTTTTTATTCTCAATAATGCCTAGGTTACCGGTTAAAACGTGTTCGTCCAACGTCGAGCTGATAATTTAAATTGTTGAAAACTCCATATTTTGGATTATCTTCTTTCAATTATTAATTTAGTCTTAATAGTAACAAAATTAATATGATATGTTCAAAAAAACTTTCTATAGGTACTTTTGGTATTAATTTAATAATTTTAATTATTGGATTAATTTAAATATAGATTTGTAATCAATTGAAATTCTTGAAATGAATGTTTGATGTGTTTGTTTTACTTGTGAATATATATATATATCCTTTTCTTCTCTTCCTGACCAGCGGCTCACCATGATATTTTGTCTTCTTTTTTTGTCCTTTGTTTCTTGTATGTTTTTGAATTTTTGTCCTTCGTTTCTTGTTTGCTTTGATATATATATATATATATACAGGTTGATTTATACGCCCGTTCGGGATTTCCCTTGCTGATGACGCTTCCCGGACGTTGGCGTTTTGTTCCCTTTTTTTGTTGTTTTGGTTTTCATTTATGACATGGTTTTGTTTTCTTTTGTTAATATTTCTCACCTTTCGGTTGTACTGCTGCATTGGCGCATTCACCGCATTTGTGAAGTTTTTTTCTCATATTTAAATCTTTTTTAGAATTTTTGTTAATCGTGTTGTATCCATTTCCTAAGTTTACTTCATCTGAAATATTACTTCTTTGATTTAAGTATTTATTTGATTAAAACTAATTTCTTAATTGGTTTTTGCATTTGTTTTTGTATATGTTTATATATATATATATATATATATATATATATATATATATACTTTCACCGCTGGTATATATACACTATATATCAGTGGTGAAAGTTGCAAATCATTATCAGCTTTCTGTGAAACGGGATGAGACCAAATCATTTTCTTCTTCATCACTTTCTCGTCGGTCCCTTGTCACCAAATCTTCACTGTAAAATGTGGTTTTCGACGATTGTATTTCCCACGACTTGTTGAGTCAATATCACGTTGAGTTGCTATACTTCGCAGGGCAAAAGGAGGTCCCTCACGATATTAGGAGGTATCCATGACTTTTGGCACTTCAGTGTATGTGTACATGTCACCGTTAATGCCCTTAATCTGTTGTTATTTATACTAACCGGTTAAAACCACTCGGTTAGTATAAATAGTAACCTGATATTATTCATACTAACCGGAGTTTTTACTTTAACCTTAACTTTAAACGAGAGGTGGTTTGGGGTTCTGAGGACCATGATAGGAGGCACTGTGCAGTAATTTTCCAAAAGGCGTGTTACGAGAACAAGTATAAGGAATCTACCTAAAGAAACATGATCAAATCTTTGTTTTGCGTGTTGCCGCTTTGCATTTTGTACTGACTTGTCCATGATCATCTTGTGCCACTGTTTTGCCTCGCCTTTTTAGTCATTAGAATCGTGGATTCGAAACCCTAATGCACTCTAAACCCGTGTTGATGTTTTTATATTGGACCTCAGAAAAGTGAGGACTACTATTCCTCAGACAAGTGAGGTGTTCATGTTTCGATAGCAGCATGCCTGCTAAATTGTCGACCTCGGCATCTGATCACGTCCAAAACTATGAGAATGAACAAATATCAAATGCTAAATTTAACAAGTAATGAATGTTATAATTTCGTCTACAAACACTGAAAATATAATTTTTTTCAAAAACTTTTCAAGAATATTTTTTTTACTGACTTGACGTATATTTCGTTGTGTGTGTATACTTTACCCCTGGAATATCTTTTTGAGCTGACAGCTCCTCAGGTAAATTAAATAAAGCTGTATGCTTACATGTCCGATAGTTTGAAATTTATTTAATTTAATATTCTTCACTTCACGATTTTCATCAACGAGGTTTAACTGAATTTAAAGCCAAAATTTCCATACCTACTTTGAACGCAAAATAAAAACTTTTTAATTTCCCGGCTTATAAAAATGGAAACTCGGTTTTATTGAAGTTGCGGAAAGAAAAGACAGTGAATCATCTTTGACTGTTGGAAAATAAGTTATTACAAGTCTCTTGGTATTACATGACTGATGAGTCCGCTCCGCGTCCTCTTTCACTAACTCTCCCCGAAGACGACCTTAAAAGGCCTCATGCAAATGCGTCTTTTTAGATGATGTCAAAAGTCCTCGCTGCCAACATCATTTCGTTTCTAAAACAAAAGAAAACGATTCAATTTGATTCTGCTTTAAAATATTAGTTTTTATGTGTATAAAATATTTTTAAATTGGAATCGGATGTTACATAAATGTGTGGCTTTCTTCAATGCGTTAATGGGAAGCCTTCCTACTCATTAGATTTTTTTAGGAAATGGTAATTGGAATCGCTAGGTACAGGAGGCATCTTAAATAAAGGTCCGCAATCCATGAACGTAATCCTAGCTGCCTTAGGGAAATGTGGGACATTTAATACCTACACTCCGAAGTCAATTGAATTTCTTGGCGCCGTTTTTAAAGCCTCGTGATTTATTAGATTACTTAAAATTGGAGAGACCTTAAACTAATTTTTGCATCAAGTTACTTTTCTTACTTTGGTGCATAATAGAATTCGATGTGCGGTATTCGATGGATAAGTTAGCTTGGGTTGATTGTGCGTTTGCTTTTTTAATATTTAGTTGCCGCGCTTTCAGTGTCTGAAAAAATAACTTGGGTAACTTTAGATTGTATTTATAATGCATGTCATTAGCTGTTTTCTTCAAATATTTTTGCCTTATTATGGTAAATAAGGAAGACCAGGCAGTAGTTTTTGATTGAATTTTCTTCCATTTCTAATATTACCTGTTATTAAAAATAACATCAACTGTAATATTACTTGATGAGTGTGGTCGATTATTCCTCGATGTGCACTCACATATCATTAATAAAAGTTAAGAATCAATGAGAATATGTTCAAAGAAAAAATAAAAATTCAAGCATCATTTTGTTCCTAAGGTGACATATATTAATCTATTTGATATCCAAGCACTTAGGTTTTGCATACAAGTTAAGTCACGGTGGCCTATCTCGACTTCCAGACTCAATTCCATAGAAAGTTTGGTGTTTGGTTGCTCAAATGTCCGCACGTTGGTGTGGAGTGCTATCTCAGGTGTCGTCCTTGTCATCTGACCACGGTTTAAAATTAGGAAAACCGTCCCAAATTAGCCCTCGCGTTGCTTCGAAACGGGACATTAATAAACTAAACTTTGCATGTGAATTTTCTTGCAACAAGTGAATATTAAATATATATTTTAAAAATCGATTTGACATCTAGACAAATATCTTGCCTAGAATCATATGAATAATAGTAGTTTGAGGGTAGGTCCAGTATCGTAGAATTACAAGAAATCATCTTCTCAGAAGAAAAAATTATATAATTTTAATTTTTCAATTCTAACCTCTGACATTCTATTACCTCTAAAACGCAAACTTTTGAAAGTGTATAGAGGGTATTGATGATTGTTTTATAATTACGTAATAAATGGTTCTCTATATTTATCGAAATCGAAGCAATTCTTAATTATTTTCAAGAACTAGTTTGCATTCTAGAATTTTTCTGTGTTTGCGACATGACAATTTTATTTTGAAATGCACGTTCTATACGTTCACGAAATAAATTGTCATTATATAATATTTATAATAAATTTAATGCTATGCTGGAGTTTTTTTACTGAAAAGGAAAATAATACAATACGAAGAGATCATGCTAACTATTTGTTTCTATTTATTATTTTTATAGTATATATTGCAATATCCTCCACTGTTTTGACTTCATTTTTTGTCAAGTATCATACAAATCTTCATCATGATTTAAGCTTAGGCCCATCTGTAATACAGGTTTTTAAACTTTTAAAGTTCTATACCCTTTTGCTTCTCTAAATTTATTTTTTTACGATGCTACTTTTTCGCGACCCTTGAGTACAAAATTTTAAGGGAAAACAAAACAAACATTGAAACATGAGTTAAAAATAAGTAAAAAAATTATGAATCATTTAATAAATTCCAATGGAAAATTTGTATCAAGTTGACTTTCTCAATTATTTCTTAAGAATCTTCTTAACATTGCTGAATCGAATAAATTAATGTTATCAAAGGTATCCGGATCCCAGAAGTACGCTACGAAGAATCTCGTGGAATCGAAACTTACAGTTTAAGATATGTTCTAATTTGTAACAGTATTTTTATAACTGAACAGAATTATAATAAATAAAAAATAATGATTAATAAATAATTGATATGATGATTTTAAAATATATAATATTAGAATTTAAAGTAAAATTAAGTGAGATTATTACACACACACACACACACACACACACACCTCTCTATTAGTATCTCTATTGGAATTGCCTTATGCTATGTACGTATCAAAAGTCGAAAGAAATGTAAGAAAAGAAATCGACTATATTACGAATTAAAAGAAAACATTTCCTTACAAAAGGGTTATGAAATTTATTGCTTTTAATACACCTTTCAGCTGTCAGCGCCGAGCTTTTGATCAAACATCATAAAAGCATTTGTTCTTTACATTGATTTATGTTTAGATTTTAGATCCATCCATAACATTTGGTTCCTAAATAAGCAAAAGAACACACAAATCACTGACTAATGATTCATTTGCCAAACAAATTAATACAAAAAATAACATTGATACGTTCTAGTGAACCTCATTTGGTCTTGTATTTATTATAAATAAAAGCGGAACCCCATTTTCATACATGCAGTTTAATGCATCTAACTTCTTAACTTCATACGTTATGAATGAAACGAAACCGCATTTTCATACTAAACTGTTAGGCAATTTATTATACTATTCGTTAAGTGAAAGTACCTGCGTTAACTCTGTCCAGCTGCCTCTAATCTTAAAGGGGGATTCATTTAGGTAAATTGTCCTCTATTTGTACCCTATTCCAAGCCATTTGACACTGGCTGCCTTTCCAAAGGATTGATCTGTATGGAGAGCTTAATTAATGAAGGTAATGTTTATGGCCAAAATTTAATCTACATGCGCCCTATGTCCGTTAATCGTTGGCAATCAACCCCTGAGCCACCCCACATTAACCGCTTCAATTTGTATCCGACAAAATGGGTCTGGCCCGGCATAATCAGATACAACAACAGCCCGCGTAAATAAACGCTTTGTTGTGCGCATTTTCGGTTAGAATTTTACAATGGCTTCATTTCGGAAACGGGATTTTAATGGGGTTGCTCTGGAATAGCGAACAATGTGCCAACGGCTCGATTTGAAGCTCACCTATTTTGCAGTTTAATAAGAAGCTCAACGAAACACTGGTATAAAGCACGCAGCTGGTGCGACGTTGCAATTTGGAAGCTGCCCTCGTCACTGGATGGGGCTTTGTTTCAGGAACACCTCTTTGAAGAAAAACATGATGACGGCTCAAAGGGCAATAGTTAATCAAATAAAAGACTAAAGGAGAAGAATCAGTCGGAGGACCGAGTTGGCAATTAAGAAGAATCGTTAGAACAATTTGATACCTTCTCAACTTTTGCTTTCTAGCTATATAGAAGCATTTCTGAAAATATTACGTCACTATTAGTATCAAGTGCCGGTTTTTATGCTTAAAGAAAATTTTATTTATTGGAGATCAACAGCTAGCAAATGTAAATTAATTTATTTACAGAAATACAAGCAAGCCCACCTAACAAACACTGCGTCTTACAACTATATGAAAATGTTATTTCTCAGAGGTTTATTCTGAGATCAGTTCAGCTTCAAGAAAATTTGACGCAAATGTAAAAATACTCTTTATGGTGGAATAATTTTTACAATGACTACTAAAATATTACGTGCCAAAGAAAACGGCCAAAAGGATGCATGTATTAAAATATTTCTTAACCAGAAGGGAATAAATTCACATACATGGGATCACGCTCAGGGATAGTGGGTTCGAGAACCGATACTACTGAAGATTCGCTTTGGATGTGGGTCTGTCACAGGCGAAGCTGTTGTACGGCAGTTAAAATCCTCTCATTGGTGGGATATTAAATCATCTTTCGTTCTTGCCATCTGGCAGTGATTCAGAATCACAGAGTCCATCTTCAAAATCCCACGTGTAGCTTTCGAAACGGGACAGTAGATAGATAATGGGAGTTCTGATGCACCGGGTGGAGGGTGGACCACCAGCTCAGCCACCGCCAGTTTTCTCTCGACCACCACCAACAACAACAACCACCACCAGTTTCCTCCCGACCGCCACCACCAACAGCCACCAAGTTTCCTCCCGACCACCATCACCAACAACCACCACCGGAATTTATTAAGGGCACTAATATCATGAACTGAAATACATCATAATTAAAGTTTCAGCGTTTATATGTTCATATCAAGCTCATTTTTTGGTATTTGTTTATTTTATATTTCTTTCTTTTTTGCATTTTATAATACTGAATAATTTATTGTTGCAGTTATGGTAAAAAAACAACTAATAACTCATATTTTTATATTGCTACTAATGTTCAGTATTCTTGAGCTACATTAATGTGAGAAAACTAACTGTGTGAGAAATTGCAACACTATGTGAGAAAAAGAATAGATCTGGAATTTTGATGAGGATTTAATTGTTAATCTAAAATGTTGAAACTGCTTTCAAATTACTTCTGAACAAACAAGATAATTAGTGTAACAAGGTGCTTATAAATTGAATTGAAAATCTTAGAAGATCTAAAGTTTAGGGGAAACATAAAATCTAATAAAAAGCCCGATGATTTTCAATTCATTTTGGCTTAAAAGAAATTGATGAAATTGAATGCTATTCTACTTGATAGAGATATTATCCACGTTATTTACATTGAATAGAAAACAGAACAATGATTTAAATGAAATGACTGAATGATTTCATACAAATTCAGAGTGATTCATTTCAGTAAGAAAAATACAGTTAAACTTTGTTGAACGCGGGAGATACAGCAAGAAAAACCCAGCCCCTCAATGAAATTGGAATTGCATTATCTTAAAGTGTGATTGAGAGAATAGAAAAAAAGACTGTAGAAAAATGTAACGGTCTTTTTCTTTTTGTGTAAAAAACTTTGTAATTTTACATATTATAACATTAAGGGCAGTAAACTTCACTTTTACTTCTTTACAGAAAATAATATATATATTAAAAATAATGTGGTAAAAACCTTCACCAAGTCCGCCAATCTCAATCACTCGACCAATTTCGACAATTTTTTTTCATATGAAAGTTTATGATGCATAGTATGTTATCAAGGGTCGCCTGCCCCGCACCACCCTCCATTTTCAAACGAAATAGAATAAACACTTCTCCACTGTACATTGTCTATGGGTAAACCTTGTAGAAATCCCCCAGCCCCAACCACCCGACCGATTTCGACAATTTTTATTTTATATGATAGCTTATGACGTCTAGATTTGTAATGAAGGGCCGCCTGCCCCAGGCCCCCATTTTTAAACGAAATCGAAAAATCATTTCTCCACTATAGATTCTCTATATGTATTTTCGATTTCGTTCGAAAATGGGGTGGTGGTGGGGGGGGGGGGAGGCGCCCCTGGATGACATATCTAGACGTCATAAACTTTCATATGAAATAAAAATTGTCGAAATCGGTCTGGTGGTTGGAACTGGGGGATTTCTACAACGGTTACCCATAGACAATGTACATAGGAGAAGTGTTTTTTCGATTTCGTTCAAAAATGGAGGCTGATGTGGGGTAGGTGACCCTTTATTACAAATCTAGACGTCATAAGCTTCCATGTGAAATAAAAATTATCGAAATCCGTCAAGTGGGGCTGGCGAACTGTCTGAAGGTTTTACCATATTATTTTAAATATATAGATCCCAACAGTTACATCACAATGACGTATCAAAAATATTGTAAAATAACTATTGTAGGTGATGGAAACTGTTTATTTAGGGCGATATCATTCTGTATTTATAGATCTGAAGACTTTCAAGCCGAAATTCGTGAGAAAGTTATACAAAATATTACAAATAGATGAGGTTTATTGAAAGATTTTACAATTTTAAATGAATGTGTTGTCTACAAAGAATTTGAAATCTACTATGGTTTTATGGTCTGTTACACTGATCTTTATGCAGTATTTAACTCTCTGAACCCGGCTAGAGTGAGAATTCCAGTACCTAAAAAACTGAAGCAAATTTTCGTTCACGGAAACAGAATGAAATCCTTCCTTTCTTTACAGAAATTCCAGGAGGAAGGCACCTAAGTTTGGGCGATCATTTGCCAACAAAGAAAGGAACCACTTTTCTCCCGTAAAATTCGCTCAGGTTCTCGAAACCGCCTGAATCCGGCTTTTTTCGAACGGGCGGTTTGAGGCGGAATAGGGCTCATAGAGTTAAAACTGAAAGAAGTAGTGGCTGAGAGCCTCGAAGCAGCGAGGTGGCAAGGACAGTGCTGAGAAAAGTGGGTGCTGGCCGCAACCCGCCCGGAGGGTGGCAAGAGCGGCTAGTATTATTAAAAATAATTTATACATGTTTTCATTTATTTGTAATGACCTTTTAAACATCTTATCATGTCTACAGTATTAAATGTGCAATTGCAAATCAATTTCATTTAGTTCAAAGAATAATTTTAAAAACTTCAAAAGCGTTGAAAGTAAGTAATTACCGGAGTTTTTTGAGACAAAATTGCAGGGTTTGACAAGACACCCCTTTCGCCCATCTGAAAATTTTGTTCTATTTCGAGGGAAATTTCTTTAAATGTCTTTTGAAATGACTCCTTAACACTTAACGCTCTTTTTAAAGATTTTCCAATTTGAACTTTTGGGATACGTAGTGCGTAAGTATTTTCGCATTTTTCACCGACCAAACGTTATTTGCCACACCATATTTTATTAAAAATGCTGTTCTTCTTGATTTCTACTGGATATCCTTTCAGTTTGTCTCTGGGGCATCAGAATTTCTGGCATTTTAATTCTATAATAAAAGCCTTTGAATTTTGCTACCTATGAGCGGTGTTAAAACAAATAATTGAAAATACGGTAAAACTAAAGTGAGATTCAATATTCTGCAAATAATTTTATTATTTTATTGTAATTTCTGTGCTTAACTTAATATTTTGGATCTATAATTAGGTAAAGGTAACACAAGGATTACTTACAATCTACCATTATTGCTCTTGAGGTTTTTAAATTTTAATAGATTGTATTTAGTTTTCCTGCTATTTACAAATTACAAAAACTCTAAAGACAAAGATTATTTTTGACTGTACATTTCATTGTTGCATTTTTTAGTTTCATGCTTGCTGAATATCTTAAGGGTGTCTTATTTTTATTCTCTGATTTAAGGCATTCTGTCTTTTTAAAAACTTTCTAAGTAAGTTTCATGGCAAATTTGAAAAATTTGTCATGATATTTAAATTAAATTAATTGATCATAATTAAATTCAAGACAAAACTAAATTTTCAAATTAAATTAAAATTGTATTTAAATTCACAAATTAAGTTCAGGTACAAAATATCAGTGTGTCATACAATACATTAAATTGAATCGTTTTTCAGCATTCATTTAATAAATGTACAAGACCATAATTTCGGGCTCATCACTTCTAACAACAACAGAAATGTGATGAAATTAATTAGAAAGGAGTATCTGCAAAATTGCTGGGAATAATAATTGACAAGGTTATTTTGGCGATTTTTATCTCTTTTATGAAATTATGAATTCTATGTGTTAGGTCATATTATGGCCATTAAAGAATATTTTTTCAAATATAATTTTTTTATAAGAGCAGAATAGTTATTTGATTTAAAATGTGTCTTATAAATAACCCTATTCTTTTTGTAGTATTTTTTAACTTAGGCTGTTTGAAATAGTTTTTTAAATTTTTTTAATGACTGGAAATCATACTTCTGCCAAAGTTTCTGGCTGCATGAAAGCACGAATTTTCGTAAGTTTAAAATGCTTTTCTCAAGAATCGTAAACAGTTAATAATAACAACTATAATATTTTATATCAAATTTTTTAGGCTTTAATTTGCTTTTATCTCACTTCTCACAATACTTAACAAATCTGCCAAATTTTCTACGAATAAGTCAGTAATTTAACACGAGTTGTCTCATTCAAATAGTAAATAAGCGTTTATTTTTTAATCGTGTCTATAATAGATGACTATTTTCTCTCTTGCAAAAGAGGATATATCAGAACAGTTTCTATGTGTATTAGGAATATATTGCGAGCTTGCAGGAGAAACTTTACTGTTTGGAAAGATTTCAGTTGCAAGATTTTATAAGGTATACAACCCCTCCATTCCTTCAGTTGCATTAATGAGTCAGGTTAAAACGAGACACCATTTGCACATTCGTTGCTAAGCGAAAGGTCCTAACCACGCCATAAATTTCACCCTTCAAAACTAACATTTCCTACGAGCTAAGTTTGGTTTTATAATTACGCATATTAAAGGAAAGCTGCCTCCGGTTGTATATCAATACTCTCGCTTTTGACAACCAAATTTCAACTCCTTTGACGATCATTTCTCTCTGTCAAGTGAATGACATGCGCTCTTTTTAACAATCTCGTCGTCTTAATTACTTGGTCATTTGACGTGCTAAAGAGAAGAGGGTTTTTTTCCCAGGGCGTTTAAGCGGTAAAAAAAGGACGGCTGTTTTGCGGTTCGTGTTTGAAAAGTCGTGATTTATAGAACGTAAAATAAGCCTTTAAGACGTTTTCCTGTCAAACTGCCCCTTCCTCTTTGTGACCACTTAATTTTTACAACCGGCAAATTGTACTTTTGGTGAACAAATATCCCCCTAACTACATAGCCGAGACATTAACATTTTATTAAAGAGGATAGCTGGTCATTAATTTTTGCCTGACGTATTAGCAGCCTTAATTAGTGCTTAATGATCTAAGGGTTCCCCCCCAAAGGGTGAAGAACACACACAGCATAAAAGTGTTAACTCCCCCCTCATTTATTAGCTTTTTTGCACCCCTCGTTTTTCAAAGGAGGATAGAGATGCAAATTAATTCGCATTTACAACTATCCCTTCATGAGTGCATTTTATTGAGCAATTAGCGGCCAATAACTTTTGGCAACTTAGAAAAACTTGGGATAAAAAACCGTTCGTTAGTTTTATAACTTGTATATTTTATGGCAAGCAATCCGCTAATTAATTTATGATATAGGTTTACGTTTCTGTCATTTATACATTTCCGAAGAAGTGTTTGGATTCGGGAAATGGGGATTTTCAAAGTGTCAAAGTAAAGGTTTCAATAAAAAAGTTGGGAGTAATTAATTACAGGGATTCTATGAGCGAAGAGAAGACAGGACTTGCCCATGCGTGAACATGTGCTGGATAAACCTCAACTTAATTAAAAATTATTTTACTTCGGCCAAAACTTTATCATTAAGGAGCGCTAATTAAATTTATAAAAGTATTCGAGACTTTTTTCTTTTTTGCCGTGAAAAGACGCCAAAGTATGAGATCGGCCACTTTTTAACCGCCGATTTTTTGGGATAAAAAGGCGTGTTTGAAAATATCCCAAAGTTGTTTCTTTTAAAGTTTTGAATAATTATGAAATAATCTAAAAGTTTATAGAAGAATAAGTTCTAAAAATATGTGCCCGCGCATTGCAATTAACATAAATTTTGAGTGTTTGGAAAACTTTAAATTGGCTTGTTAGGTGCCTCGCTCATTTATATTTATTGATAGTTAGTTAATCTAACAGTTCTCGTCCTTGTAGTACAATATTCCGTATCTAATAATTTCGTAATCGAAGAAAGATCGTAGATACTTGACAATAGCTTTCATCTGTTGGACTTAATCCCGACAAGTGATAAAACTAGACAACGACAATAGGGGAAACTAGGGATACTTGACCCTAGATTTAATTATACTTATATTTCTTGAATATTTTGTTTCTAGCATCATAAAAGAATGAATTTTTAAGAGTGATAAATGTACATAACGTAATTTGATATCTCATTTAATCATAAAATAAATATATTTCATGAAATCACCTAGATTCAAGTATCCTTAATCTTAGGGATGCTTGACCCTACATGAAAAGTCTACTTAAATTCTTTCGATAATTTGTATGTACGTGAAATTCAGATATTAGGTTACCACTACTGACTTGAAAGTGTCTTAATTATCAAAAACTATTAATGAAAGTAATCTTAAAAATTAAATAATGCGGCAACTATAAAACGTAATTTTTATTAATAAATATCTAGTTAATAAATTGAATTAATCTAGTCATTAAATTAAATCTAAGTATTAAATTAAATTAAAGTAGTTCACAATTAAATAAACAATTAAAATATTGATTTAAAATTCTGATAAAATTTATAGCAATGTTACTTAGCAACGACACAAGCACACTGAAGAATTGCCTGTTTTTCGAAAATTAGAATAGAACAGAATAGCACTAAAATGAAAAAAAGTATCGAAAAAATGTTGTAAAAACAAGAAATTCGGCACTCCTAATATTATAATGGAAACAAAAGCAAAATCAGAAAAATATATTCCACGAGAAAATACAAACCAACAAAGAGACGAATTTAATCGAAATGGCGAAACGTTAAATAAGACCTAACGATGACCAACAATTCAAGCAAATGATTTTTACTAAAATGATAAAAAATAAAAATTGTTTATTTGCAAGCGAGGAAAAAATGGAATAAATAACTTTCAATTCTTTTTAAAATTTTACTAAAATAATTCTTTGCATTATTTGAAATTATCACATTAAAAAGAAATTTTATTTAATAAATAATTACTTACAAGCTATTTTTAAATAATTATTCTCTATATTTTAGTTTCCATATTGGCGACAAACCCCACAACACCAGAAACTTAATCCCAACCACACAATGTGCTTCGGTCGGCTACGCCATCGAAGCAGCAGTAGCTTTTGATAGGGTCAAGTATCCCTAACTTTTTAGGGTCAAGCTAAGTTGTAGAGGCAAGTAGAGTTGTAGTTGATTTTAGGGAAGTTGTAGTAACTTTTTGGTAGGGTTAAGTATCCCTAACTTGACTTTTTCTAAATAATATAAAAATTAAATCACTTAGAATTAAAATACTGCATAACAATGTATATCGAATTATAGTTAGAAGTATGCTTAAAACTCAGAAATATTTTAATTCATGGTATCTTCAAGAGTAAAATAACAAACCATTGAGGAATGAAAACGTGAAAATTGACTTTTGGACTCCCAAAACATATTTACCTACACACCATTATGATGGCTTTTCAGATTGGAATGAAAATCACCTCCAATAGACCATATACCAAAGGTCAAATAAAAATAGTACACAAACGTGATTATCTCGAAATCCGAGAAAATCACGTAGATTCAAGTATCCCTAGTTTCCACTATGCAAATGCTTGAATTTTATACTGGACAAGTAGTCTGGATTTAAAGAATTGTATACTTTTCCTACGTTTTATCACATTTTCTGCATTCAAGAGAAGATTGTGAAATATAGAAATAGAACTCTAGCTAGAAATCTCTGTTTTGATTCAAGAGATCTACTGATTTTCAGAATTTTAAATAATTCATATCAAAACACCGTTTCTGGAACTTATACGTATTTCCCATTTATATCTCATTTTTGTGTTCACTGATCATATCTTTTACTATTTTGATTTCAATGAATTAAGTTAAGTTTTCCTTTTGTCAAATCTTCGCCCTCAGCCCCTTTTTATAATTTTGGCGTGCACAAGTTGAGAACAACTCGTTTTCTCAATTAAAAATGAGTCAATAGCTTTATGTTAGAAAAAAAGTTAAACGAAATAATCTGAGCCAGCATATCTCACACTGTTTTGAGAAATCTTTCTTTAAAAATCAGAGGATTTTAATAAGAGCACAGAAAAGATAAGTAATGTGTAACTTTTGATTACAGTTATTTCTTAATGAGCGATTAAGCGCCGTTCCAACGAATTTGTCTTAGAACGAATTAATCAGTAAATGAATAACTTGTTTTTATCGATTCAAAAAATAATGGAAACCAATTTTGGATTTGTTTTCGTGCGTTAAATTAGATTTTTCAGCGTAGACAAAAATTATACTATGAAGAAACTCTTAATAAAATGATCATGAACATAAAATATACATTGAAGTAATTATATACACGTAAGTGCATCTTAAAAATACGTGTTTAAAAACAAGCAATTAGAAAAAGTAGAATAAACAAATTTAAAAACATTTTAACTTAAACTGTAAGCAGAAACAACAAGATTTAAACAATAAAATTTAGATAATGTTTAAGTTGCGCGCAATTGCAGCTGCATACAAAAAACGAAAAACCAATGAAAATCAGAATCATTCAAAGAAAGCAAAAAACGAAGAAAAATACTCTGAGAAAACCGAATTCAACAAACAAGGAATCCATTCTAGTCCACTCTGTCAAGGGCAAAGGACTAAATTCGAAATGGATTCAAAATATTTGGGAAATTTTTCTGTAAGAAGCTTGCATTATGCCAAAAATAGCTTCTCTTAAAAATACGTGTATCATTCAGTCAGATTAGATTCACTGCAGGAGATAATAATGTGGGATGTTAGGCTGATTCTTGACTTCAGTGCCCGTTTGAGACTCGATTCCACATGCGGTCCACCATGTAGGGTGGTTAAGCATCCTCGTTGTGGCCTAGACGTTTGGAGAGTGAGGTACTAGCTCCGGCGACGTTTTTGTTATTTGGCCGCGATCCGAACTTGGGAATTGTTTTCCGATAGCACTTCTTAAGCCACTTATTTAGCACGCCAAGATTGAAGGAAAGAAAACAGAAAAATATATTAAATACTGAAACCTATTGTAATTATAAGGTTTTTACATTACGGAGAGGCTGTATCATCTCTGATTTGAATGTAATATTTCAATACTTCCGCATTATGTATTATCGAAGTGAGTATTTTCCAAATTACATAATTCTACTCTTAACAGTAGCTTGCTTGTTCTCTTTAGAAAAAATGTGTTTCAGTCTTTATTCATTTTTTGTCAGTATCGAAGCAAAAGTAATTTTACTTTATTAAAGCTTGATTATATGATGAAATCGCTACATGGTTTTAAAATTAAAACACAAATTTTCGAAGCTAGCAAATTAATCGGAAGAAATTATAATTTTTTAAATTCTAGCTGCTTGAAATCGACAGAATACTTCTAAATACGAATAATACACTCATGTCCAAATGTTAATCAACCTTTTTAAGATGTGAAAAATTTGAGTTAATATAGATGAAATGGTTCTCGATCAATTGCGGAGAATCTTGGGACATACAATCGCCAAAACTGATATGATAATGATATTTTACAGTAAAGATTTGGTCACGAGAGCATTTAGGGGGGCGACTAGAAAGTGACGAAGACAAAAAGGGATTTCCACTCATCCCGTTTCCCAAAAGTTGATAGCGAGTTGAAACTTTTATCAATGATTTTGTTTTATGTGCACAATATTTACATGCATTTTCGTAAAAATAGAACGATTATTCTGGAAGATATAAAAGTTTCTTTAAAAAATCGCAACTTTTTGCTCATATTTTTGCTTATAACATGCAGAGTTTTCAACCAAACTGAAGGAAACTTACAGAATATCTGACAAGATGTTAGAAAAGCATTTTTGTAAAATTTGAAATAAATACCTTGAATATTAGAGAAAATATGAACATTTGTATTAAATAATCTTTTACTGCGTAAGTGTGAAACGTACCGTAATTTTTCTTTTATAATTTGGAAGCCAGATATATAGAGCAGCTTCTATAAAAATTCCAGTTCGTGACCGTAAAGATTCAGAAAGATATAGGAGATTGCAAGAGCTGAATTGCTTTTTTTCTCTAAGAGAGTTTATTTTTTAAACTTGAATATTCGAACAGCAATATTGAATTGTATGAAAGCTGAATATCCTGAATACTCATGTACACTTATAAATTAAATACATGAAATAAATTGCAGTTCAATATTACTATTCGAAGATACAAAAATACAAAAACAATAAAAACATTTTCCCAATAAAGGAAAATGAAGATTGAATTTGACAATTGTACGGTTATATGATTCTAAACCTTAAACAATTAATTTTAAATAAGAAATTATGGAATAACCTACACTAACCGGTGAATGCGCCATTGCAGTAATACACCTGTGGAGTGAAAAATATTATCAAAGAACACAAAACTCTATTTTTAAGGAAGAAAAACAAACTATTAAAACAAAGTGCTGCCTCTAGGACACGTCATAATAATTTAAGCGCTTTGAAAGTTTGTTTTTCTTCCCTAAAAAAATTGTGTTTTCATTTGCTATATGTGTGTGTTCAAATGAAAGGATTGAAATGGACTAATTTATTGACGCCATTCCTTCAATTATCTTTTTGATGGGAACAAAAACCAAAATAAATTTGGATAGCCATGTTAATATAGATAGTACTTACCCGTAGAATAAAACTTCGAAAAAGGTTATTTACAAATGCCTTTTTTCAAAAGAAAATCATGTTAATTTTTGTTCCACAAGTAATATCTCTACAAAAACATAATATTTACAACTCCATATAGCTATTCCCTGTACCAAAAGCAGCTACTTGGAGTAAGAAAATGGAAAGATAGCAGTTCAATGCTTAGTTGAGGCCCTGTAGGTTTCAGGATTAACGAATCCTACGTCCGAAGATACGTCGTGAATGCCCTATTAGCACAAAATGCTCTACAATATTCATACGATATCTTTACGATGTTGTGCGGCATTCAGAATATCGCAGCAATATCGTGGAGATATCGTAGAATATCTTGTGATAATTGGATGTAGTCCTAGTGCACATTGAATCTGACATCGAGAACATAAGATTTACTTTGGTTTGATGTGGACGTTTGGAGAGTTAGGTTCCGGTTCATCATCCAGCCATTATTCTAAACTACGAAGTCCGTCTCACGTTAACCATCGTGTGCCTTCAAAATGGAATGCTAATCCCAAAAATCAAATCAAGGACGGTCCACTGAGCGATGCGTGAAGAGGGTTGTTTTAAGAAATGATACTACGCCACGACGGGCCCTTCCTCGGATGAGAACAGGCTAGCTGCATGAAGCGTGCAGTAATTTTGCAGATGGCATAGGTTATAAGCGGCAGGTATGCAAGTCAATCCACGTGATGTCGATGCTAATTTACAGTGATCTTTATAGCTACCAAATAAATGACTCTTCGAGTTATGGTTTAAGGCCTTTCAATATATTCTCGTATATTTCGATCTTTGGAGAATCAATTTCACATGCGTCGGTTAGAGTACGGAGCCTCGGAGATAAATTGAGGCAGTGGCGAATCCAGGGAGGGGGCTATCGGGCTGCAGCCCCCCCAGACCTGGCAGAATTCTTGATTTTATTTAAAATCACCTCAACTCTTTGTTCTTAATTTCCCTTTTTTTTTAAAAAAAAAATAATAGGAACGTGACAACATTGCTTTCTGGCTTGACAGGCTCGAAAATTTTCCTACTTTTCTAGTCATTCCACTTGTACTTGTAGCGTTGACGCAGTCGCGAACATTTTTTGGCTAGTTATTTCAGTGTATTTTTTAATTAAATTATCGAAAGTAATGTAGTTTTCTTTATGATTTTTACTGTCAGTTCAGAAAAGTCTGTAAAGTTAAAGTATTTTGGTTTACATGAGCCATGAGGGTTGATATTCGTCACGACGATACAAAAATTTTATGATCTCAGCCCCCCCTCCCAGACCCGAATCCTGGATCCGCCACTGAATTGAGGTGATGCTAAAACGTTAATAATGCGTTATTTTGTGTGTTTTAGTGAACGAAAACATCTTGTATTGAAATATTTCCTTCATATTGTTCTAATATCTGTACTCTTACTTCAATTTCTTTCTCCTTATCATTAAAATATCTTAGACTGATTCAGGTTAAATATTTGGAATCAAGAGAAAAAATATTCCTAGATGAAGGAGCGGAAAAATTTGAAGAAGCCCTGGTTTTGGTGGAAGACAAAGAATGAACCTTCTGTCTATGATACTTCGAAGGCAAGGACTGGAAAAGGTAATGTATACAGAGCGGAACTAATATGCTTTATATCTCTGCTGTGCCATAAAAGATGCAGATTATTCCAGCATTTGCCAAGTCTTTCTTTCCTCCCTCCTCTTTAGGCTGTTTAGTGTTTGGCCTTATTTTTTACGCATTTCGCTTTAATACTCAAGGGAAACAATTCAACGTATTCTTTCTTTGTTTTCTGAAAAAATAAAAAGACTTTCCACACCTATCCAACTGCCTAAATAATCAGCCATTCTAATTTAAGGTGTAGGGGTATGGAGTGGTGTCTGTAATGAATAAAATCCAGATTAAAGATAAATGGTCAAATATTATTTAATTACGACATTCAATATGAGGATTTTGCACTAATAAAAGGCAAAAGATGCTTTTCTTCTACCCATAAAAAATAGCTTGCTTACTATTGCTCGTTTCTAAGCCGAAGATCTTCCTTAACCATAGGTGATTAAATATACCTAATTTCAGAGCAACTATTAATTTATATTTATTCTGTATCAAATAATTAGAAACAAATCAGCATTATTATACATTTACTTTAAGGGAGCAATAGTTAATTCGAACCTAATTATCGACAAGAGCCTATCAAAGATGACGAACTATCAATTATTGTTCGGAATCTCATATGATATTTTTCATTACATGTTGTATTCTTTCGCTCACGAATCTAAAAGCAAAATTTTGGATTTAGTAACATTGCAATATTGGTAAAATACTGCAATGTAAAAAAATATTTTTTATAATATTCACTTTTTGTATAATATACTAATAAGTTGTAAATAAATGCAGGATATTTTGCAAGTAATGAATTTCTTTCGATTCATTTGTTAGGAAAGATTGCACTTCCACTGATGCACATATTTTGTTGATTATTTTTCAAAAACTGATTTAATTTTATATGATGTACTCCATAACTGCCGAAAGTTTTTTCAGTACTTGACACAAAAAAATGCACTTTTGTGATGAGAAATAGATTTAAATGGTTAAATCGCAATTTTATTAAAAAATATCGCAATTAATTAACTACGTTAATTCAATTCCAACAGCATTGATGGAAGATTTTTGGAGGATAATGGGGACACATCATTTAATAATTTTTGTGGTCAGACGATGATTTAAAAAGGATGTAAAATTTTTCATTATTTTGTAGTTTCGTATTCTTATTTTTCGAAACTCATTTCACATCTTTTAAACAACTGCTTGAATAAAATGTAAAATATCATCCAGCGTATAAGAAACATTAGGCATTTTTTATGGTTTTAGAATTTCATTTTTGGGGGTATTTTTCAAAATGTTTTGTAGAATTTCGGTATAGAAGCAGTTTAAAATAAAGGCCTCTTCTTATATGAAAAAATTATACCTTAACATCTAACCATATTATTTAACTTACCGTTTAATTGTTAGTTTAATCTTTCAAAAGCGAAGCAACCTGGAAAAGTTCAGTTCTTAAAGGAGAATATTCTAAACAAAAGGAATATAATTTCATGCTAATAACTAAAAATCCATTATAACATGTAATCACCATGTATCATGTAACAATCATGTAATCGACGAAAGCTCACCGAAAGTATTAATGTCCTCAGAAGCAAAAGGATATTGTATAAAATCGAACGATATTGGATCATATTCCCAATATCGTAACAATATTGTAGAATATCTTGTGCTACTTTGGTTGTTTTTTAAGAGAAGCAAGTGATAGTAGGATAGAGTTAGAGATATTGAAATAAAAGTTCCCCAAGTGTTTTCGAATCGAAAATAGTGAGAGAGACATAAGCAAAGCTGACACTTTCGTTTCGAAATTTTCTTCACCGGTTTCCTGCAATGAAACTCTCAAAGCGTATTAGTGGCAGATGACATTCTCGCTCTTAAGAGGAAATCTTGCTTCCCAAATCGTTGGGTGTTTCAAGATAAATGCTGTTCCCCTGAGCTCCACCAGACCCCCCTAAATTATGCTAAAGACTGAGTCGGTGGAACTGCTTCCTTCTCTGTTTTTTTCCTCATTTGACTAAGGAGTTTTTCTCCTCTATTGGTTTCCATTTACATCTAACTTTAGCACTCGCCTGTTACCTGACTCTAAATATCAATGTTGAGGATGCAAAACGTTTTGTTCCTCCCTGCAATTTTTTGAAAGCTGCCTCTTTATTGATCTCCTGTTGTAGAGGTGCGTTTTAAAAGAAATCTTTTTTCCCTCCTTTAAGTTTGGGACTCACTTAGCATGTATTGATTTCCCGAGGAGCCTCCGAAGAAACAGTTGCTGATGGAGTGAACGTGAGTTTTCCCGAAATGATTCCTTTCTTTTCTTATATTTTATTTGACTTGCTTACAAAAACAACAGGACTGCCTTTTCGTTGATGTACTCGATTATTTTTTCGATCTTTCCCGCTAGTGCGCGCGTGTGAGTGTAGGGGGAGGTCCAAACTCTCGCCAAGTTTCCTTCTCCATTTTTTTCGTGTCCTCTAGATTTCAGTGGCGCTCCCGGATCTTTTTAGGAGTTCTCCCGAATTTTACTCGGTGCGTCCCACGGAAAAACGCAGCAACAGTTAGGCACACGTCCATTGGTTTAAAAATGACACGTGACTGCCCGCAATGCGACGTAAAGCGAGCTAGGCAAGAGCAGGCGAATCATGGATGTTCTTTTAGCTGGATGCCCTCCTTCGTCACGTGATCCGTAACTTTCCGACACTTCCCGAACTTTTATCCCATAACGTGCTTTTATGTCACCGCTTGTCTTCATGAAACAGCAAGTTGAAAATTTCACAAAGATGCCGTAGAGAGGCACTTTTTCCGATGACTGCTGTTTTCTTTTTCGCCTCCAATTATAAAAATGAATATGCTTTCATTTCTGTCAGATAATAATTGAATCCAATTCACATAACTTGTAAAATATTTCTGGTGTCTTCAGGGAAATGGTTAGCTTTTGCGCAAGCACTAAATATCAAATTTAAGAAAGGTACCTTGTACAGGCAGCTAATCACCTTTCTTTTTTCTCATCTATTCATAAACTAATTCCACACTTTGCCAAATTCATAGTGTTAAAGTATTTAAAAGTGTGTCAACTAAGTTAAACAAATGAATAATTGTGGCCAATTGGAAAAGTGGTCAGTTTTTGGAGTATTAAAGTATTTTAAAATTTAAGTTTAAAGTATTTTTGGTGGTTCTTTTTGGGTCTTTTCCGGTGATGAAGTTTCCAAATTGTTTAACTGCTTATTCATCTATTCATTCTTTATATATTATTTATTGTTTTTTCATTTGTAGTAATATAGTCCCTGCTGAAATGAATAGCTGCATACTTCGAGTAAATATATTTATTTTGCTATGTTTTCTCGTGCTTTTTTCTTTCCGCTTCTCTTTTTTGGAAACTTTCCATAAAAGGTTTATTTTGTCTTACATTTATTGCACATTTTTGAATTTTGTTTTGGTTTTGAATATATATTCAATATAATGTAATCTTCAATATATCTGCAAGTGGAATTAAAATTCAAAACGAAAGTCCTTTCAAAAAGTGCAGAGAAAGTTAGACAATATCAGATAAGTAGCCAGTTCCCTGTGGATGTTTTGAGTTTATTGGAAAATTCAATAACATCATTTTTGAGTTTTAGTATCTTTCTCAAAAAAGTAATAAAATTGATACAATATATTATTACTATAATAGAAATTTCCAAGATCTCTTCACAAGCATTCCACTAGATAACTTGCAGGAAGTTTTAATGAACTATTTCTATGATCCAAACTGACTGGAAAATGAAACCGAAAAAGTCGAAAATAATTAAAATAAAAACTCTTTCTATTTTTCAGTACACTCCTAAAAGTCTGTTTTGAAACGCTTTTTCTTGTTTGATGTGTTGTAGAGATGAAATTTTGGGATCGATGCACTTTCTGAAATTTTGTACAGTTATTGGTTCCCAGTGACAATATAATAGTTTAATAATTTTAGAACTCTTAATTATCAATTATTATAAAAATTGATTTCACACAGATGGCGCCATATATTAGTTATTTTGAGAAATAATAATTTTTATAATCATGACTTTTGAAATAAATTAGAGTAAAAAGTAGAAAATAATAAAATGTTCTTAAATACGCTTTTATTAGTGTAGTAAGAAGGAGGAAATACTATTTAATTTATCGAAACAGACATCCACATCTTTGATAAAAATTAATTTCAGTAAGAAATTAAGAATATTTATTCTTAGAATTAAAATATTTATTCTTAGAATAAAAATATAACTAATGCTTACTAAAATATTTATTATTCTAAAATAATATTAATTATATAGAAAATGTACGAGTTAAAATATTTAGTTCTTAGAAATCAAGAATATTAATAGAAGGTCTTTTTCTTCTAGATGAAATTTTATATTATTGCTTTGAATACGAATGTAAACTTCAAGAAAGCTACTCTATTTAGGAAGGCATTTCGGCTTTGGGGCCATAGGGTTCCAGGTTCGAAACCCGATTACCCTGAAGATCCGCCGTGTATTGGTCCTATTGCACGTTAAATCATACATAGGGGGTCAAACGGCCTCACGATGGTGTGGTGTGAAAGTTTGGAGAGGAGGTGCCAGCCCAGGTGTCGTCCTCGTCATCTGACCTTGGTTCAAAATTACGAGGTCCATCCAAAAATAGCCCTCCTGTTGCTTCAAAACGGGACATTAATATAGTTGAACTAAACTAAATTTAGGAAGGCATTTGCGCATGGCGTTGCAACATCAGTGTGACTGGGTTCGATTTCCGGTTAAGGCTTGGATTTTTTTAAGTGTAAAAATTCAACTTCATTCATCAGGTTGCTCGTAAAAGGAAAGGGGTACCTTCCTTGGTGAATATATTAGAAATTAGAAAATTATGAAAATAAAATATTTTATAAAAAAGTTTTTATCAGTGCAATGAAACGGAAAAATGAATTTTTTAATCAAAAATCTGGATGTCAAAACCAAAATCGCAAAAGCGTGAGTTGTAGGAAACAGTAGAAGGATAGAAAGCCACAATGTAACGCAAGTAACATATCATAAGAAAAAAGATAAGAAACTAAACATTCATTTTATAAAAATTAAAATACATACGATTAAAATACAATTGCAACTTACTTAGAGAGAATTTCTATTTGGGCCTCACACTTTTGCGTTTTTTGTTTTAATCTCCAAATTTGTGTTAAAAAATTAACCATCCCTTTACATACAATGATTAAAGCGTTTTTAAAAGTAATTATATTTATTAAAAAATGTTTTTATTCGCAGACAAAATTATTTCATATGTAATCTTCTTCAAGCGAATAAAATGACAAATACCCAATTAAAAATAAATTTATCAGCAACACATATAAAATACTGCAAAGTACCGATTTGAAATATATAAATGAGCGTTATGTCATTAACCACTTAACTTAATAATTTTCTTTGCTATATAATAAGATGCTCCCTTTTGTTTTGGAAAGGGGCTGTCGTTTTTATTCATCTGAGAAGGCATATAATACTTGAGATGTTTATAGATTCTACGTAATTTTTGTGTAAAATTATAAAGCTAACTAATGATTAAATTTTAGTTTTAAGACTAAAAATGCGATAATTCGATGCACGAGAATTCTCGGGATTTTAAGAAAAGCTCATAAATAAAAAATTTTGATGAGAATGACGTTGCGATTCATTGAAGTATATAAAAGGGCATTAGTAACATCGTATTACTTCTACAGACGAAAAAACTTTCAGATGTTTTTTCAGAACCTGTAAAATAAGAGATTTGTGAACTGAACGTGAGACGTGACGGATTTTCTGAAAATACGATGCCAAGAACTGCAGTCTAAAATGCCTGGCCTAGATCAAATTTGATTAAGTGTAATGCAATGCTTTTGTTTTGAAATTCAAAAAATCAAATTAATTACTATTTATTTAATTGTTGAGTTACAACACTCAACAATAAATGCTATTTTTAATAAGAAATACGCTTCAATCAACTTTACATTAATAAGGAAAACAAGAATAAAAAGTTCTGTAGGAATAATGGAAGTATATATAATGTTTAATAGAAGAATTATATGTATATAGTAATATCAACCAAAATATAATCTGTTATATATGAGCATTCAAAACAAAATTAACAAAACATATCAAAAATTCAACTCAAAAACTAAAAATTTATTAATTAAACAAAATATAAATTAAGATCCTATAAATAAAAGTGCAAAACACATGCAATGTGCACATGTAAAACTAAAACAATTCTATGTACTATATTACTCTTACAACTATTGAAGAATTCGGACCAAAAATTTGGAGTTTTCAGCAATAAAATTAGTTGCTCCGCTTTGGAAGAGCACATTAGACAGATATCGTTATCATTCAATGGCATCCATATTGCTGTATTCGCTTACACTGATTGAAAGGTGACGAAAACTAAGGGTTGTTAGTAAAGATGAGTGGTGGAGATTTTCGAGAAATTTTGAAATTAATTCTTAGATTGGAACTAATTATTTGATGACAGGAATTTCCTCCTAATCATATGAAAATTAATTTTCAACAACGATCCTCAAACTATTCCCTTGAAATTGGAATGATTTCATTAATTATAACTGTAAACAAAACCAGTTGAAAGGAATTAGAATGAAGAAACATTACTGTGATCTTTAATTTCCTGTTGATTACAAAAGGTATGTATACAGTTTTTAAAAAAAGAATTACATAAAATGGCCGTTTTGTAGCTGCAAAAGAGTACAGTTCTAATACATCAAACGAAAACTGTCTAATGCAGCGTATTAGATTTTTAATTGATTTACTGGGTTTTGTTGATGTGTATCCTGTCCAGAAGTTGCACAAGAGTTATTCTGGGATGTACCTTGTAGTTTTAAGTCATGATCGGATGATGGCTCCTCCCTCTCAAAACTTCCTCGTCATATGGGCAGTAAGATGTCTGGCCACGAAGAACGGAATGCAGCAGAAACGGCGCAACTTCTGTGGAATTCAGACTTAAAGCCAAGACTGTGCTCTCAAGCTATCACGGCCTATGATTGGCTGGAAAGTTTTAGTTTGTCATATAAACGAACAAATGTTCTTGGTGGCCATTCAAGACACACAGAGCAGGCAATCCATTTAGGCTCAACCGCAACGAAATGACAATATAAATCTAAATATTGAAAAGTGTTAATGAATTTTAAGCCAAAATTACATTAAATGTTTACGAATATTCAATCAATCTGCTCATAAATTTTAAATCAAAATGTTTCCCTTACCGTTACCTTACGCAATTCACAAAGCTTTTAAAATGATTTGTAGATTTTGTAAATAGAAAATTCAGGAGCTTTCCCACGAATTAGAAGTATGTTTTGAACCATTTTCAACAAATCAGATTGGGAGTTCCCACAGTCTAAATGAGCTAAGTGCCAGTTCAATTCGTTCTTCACTTTGTTGTGATATGGGAAAACTGACAAGAAGTGATCACAGTTCAAAATTAGGAGTCCATTCCTAGTCGCTGCAAAGCGAGATGGTAGTTATACGAAACATCCCACAAAAATCATCAAAACTCTTTTGGAAAGATCAGAAATCTGACAGTTATTTAGAAATATGAATTTTCATATGAATATTTGCTTTGTGTTTTATTTTTGAAACCACCTTCTGTAAAAGTATCTTTTAGTCAACGGTCAAAATTGGCTTAAAAATGAAGATAATTTCTTTGTTTGTGGAAATGTAGAACTTACAATCTCTCGTCGTGGCTGAGACGTCTTTACGTTGTTGTGGTGTAGAAGTCTGATGAGTGTGGCGCAGGTTTTGGTATCGTCCTTGTCTTCTGACCACAATTCAAAAATTGAAGATTCATCCCCAATCCGCGTACTTTCTAAACAGGGCATTCATCTAACAAAACACATTATGATTTGATTGAATTTAGGAGCGATCAATTATTTGACTGTTGTTTCAGAATTTCAATTTCACGGCCATTAGTTTAAATTTGGAACTTTTTTTGTGAAAATATTTATATTGAAAAATGAAGCTAATTTTTCAAGTAAGAAAAATTTCCGCTTGAACTTTCGAGATGGATCATCTTGTTTTTGAAATTTTCTACCAAGAAAATGAATCTCCCTTGAAACCTTTTAATTGAAGTCTTAACACTTTGTAAGTGGTTTAGCAACTTTTTTGAAAGATATGATGTCAAAAAGCATTCCTCTGCATATATAGTATACGAAACTATTAAATAAATATTGACATTTACATGCAATCATGAAAAGAACGTATGTATTTAAAAATGAACAATAATAACCATTCTAATGCGGTTTTCATAAGGCGTTTAAAAAATTGTTGTTTTTTCATAAATGTTAAACATGGTGAAAAAACATTTAACGTTTTTCTTCAGTTATGCATTTAAAGCCTGAAAGTGTCCGAAGGAAAAAAAAGGCCTCTTCTTTTTTTGCTTCTGAATAAATTTAATGTTTTAGAGAGTTTTGGTTAAAAATATTTCCAAAAGTGAATGTTTATATAAAATATAAAGATTTTAAACAGTTATTAAGATTTGAATATTATTTTGAAACAATATGAATGGCAACATGCATTATATGGCCTATGTATATTAACTGTTTATCTAAACTTAGAAATTTATTTTTTAAACAGATTAGCAGCTAAGAACTTTTTTATGATAAAATATTATCAAATTTTGTAAGTATGACATTGATTTTTCTGAAATTTGAAGAAAATTACTTTATTGAAGATATTATTAAGCAGTTTAACTTAAAGTCCTGCTATTTGGCAGATAATATTTTAAGGTCAGGTGTGTCAGGTTACATGCGATTCCTCTTTCAAAACAATTATTTGAAGATAGGCTGAAAGGCCTCCAAATCCACAAAGAAAATATTCTCTACCGGTTTCTATTTTAAATAGATAAATTCCATTTTTAAGCGCGTAATTTAATTTGATTCGTTTGATGTTTGTATATATGGAATTTTTTTATATATCTTTCACTCACTTTCTGATCTGATAGTTTTGAAATTTTGTACACCTGTGTGTTTTCATTGACAATACACTATTTTAATTTTTTCAGAATTTAATTAACAGTCAATTGATTAATCTAACAAAATTTTATTTTATATAAGTGGTCCCTGGTAGTAAATTGCGGAAAAAATGGATTTACATAATTTTTATTGCAATAATAATAATTCCCTAATTTTTATAATAATGAATTATAAATTAGAGATTTAACGGTAGAAAATAAAAAAGTTGGTTGTTTTAATTCACTCCTAAAGTGTTTTCTTAAAAACTCTTCTTTATTCAGCTTATTTCATTCTTTTATCTCGGGCGTTATGCCATACTGCAATGATCTCCCAAAGAATATTGTTTTAGAAGGAAATTCTCAATCTTAAGAATAGTTGACAGGTTGATTGGGGAGCTTTGGTAGTGTCAATGCAAAACACCGGATCAAAGGACGTCTAATGTTTATAATTCATCAATTATCAATTGATGAAAGATTACATAATTAGATCGATGCTTAGCTCTATGGGTGGCTTACAAAATGCTCAGTTGAAAAGGAGAAACTCTTTATTAATTTACTTCACATAGGGTTAGTGGGGTTTATTTTTAAAATTCAAACCTACAGACTAATAGGTTTGAAATATTAATAAAAAATATTCTTAAAAATTGAAAAGTTAGTACTCTCTT
>BGPR01000001.1:7694125-7722646 GCA_013235015.1 Araneus ventricosus
TTAGTTTAGATATATTAATTTTTGTTCTTGAATTTGAATGTAAAGAAAATAAAAATAGTTTATGACCCAATTTCCCCATTGTGTGTGGCGTCTATAAAATATAAAGGTGACATGTTGAAATTGATGGATGTTAAAAAGAATCTTTAAAATATATATTTACAATGGTTTTAATTAGAACAATTTTTTTCCACATAAAAAACTGCATGTAAAGTTAATTTCTAGAAACTTGGTCCCTTTTTAAGGAAAAGAGTGTGAGGTATCAAACTAATTTAATGGAGATATATGACTTTCTACACTAATTTATAAATAAATGCTATTAAAAAACTAACCTAACATGGGTTTTTAACTTCATTTAAAATTTGTTTTACAAAGCTTCGAAACTTCATAAAAATCAGAAATTTTCAAATCAAACTTTTCTACCCCTCACCATCTCATCATTGGTATATGTATAAAAAGAAAGAGTATTAACGTAACATTTATTATAGTGCATACAAGTAAGCACCTTGATAAAATGTTGCTTAATTTAGAAAAATCAGACCGATTTTTTGTTTGGATTTTATTGTAAAGTCGGACAAAATGAAAAACACATTTCATAAAGGTATACACACCAAAAAAGTCGTAGTTGTTTGGATAGAAAAAAGGAATAGTGAATATATTTTTGTCATAGCATTTAAAAAAGAATACATATATTTATGAATTTGTTACAACTCTAAAGTTCATATCAAAGAAATGGAAAAATTTCTAAAAATATATCGCCCCTCACACTCATTTCCTCTTCAATTTAACTTAAGTGAGAAGGAAAAAATTTTGTGAAATACCAGTTTCGAAAAGTATTTCTAGTATGTTTTGAAAATAATCCCTAGTCTATTTCATTCCCATTAATTTTTAAAAAATTTTGACCCCCGACTTTTTTAAAATGATAATATTATACAATTTTTTATTTGGTTATGACATTTTTATTTTATATCGGCAACAATTCATTGAAGCTGAGAACGCTAATTGTTCTTTTCAATTTTCATCCAATATATTTTAATTTTTTTCATATAGAACAATTTTAATGTAAAGAAAAACTAAACGTACACGTGTGTCAGTGTTCCTGAAGAGTATAATTGGAAGTAAAATGAATTATAAATCTTTAAAAAATATATTTGACGTTAAAATAATTAGTGCTGAAATTTGTTTGCTAAACAATGCCAAAAAATCAATTTGGTAAAGAAAAAACGATATTTGCATTAATCTGAAAGGATAATGTCCGACTTATCTAAACAGGGCAAGGAGGTTTCTTGATGATTAAAATAAACTATAAGGTCAATTCGCACCAAATAAACAAGGTCAAAATTACAGTAGGGATAAATAAAATAAAAAGTAAAAACTTATATTTTTATGAAAGTTCAGGTACAAAAGAAGATTCTATAGCATGAGAAAGATCTACTATAAAATCGACGCTTTTTTATAGCATTTGGAATCATTTTCCACTAATATCTTTTTATTGCTTCTTCACAATGATTATTTTCAAAATAGATTTAAACTGGGTATTTGGATTTTGCAGATTTTTTTTCCCTTTGGAACATGGAAATGGTTTTATTTGTCGATTTTTATCTCTTTTCAAAGCTGCTTGGCAAATCATTTTAAAATTCATTCCACACAAAATTTTGTCTATATGATTAAATCTTCATTTTTCGTTTGCTTTTCCGAAAGAGCTATAATTATTAACGAATTTTTAGGTTCTCTATAAATGTTCATGAACATTTAGAAATTTAAATTTAACTTTGAAGTGTTTCTTAAAGGTTTTGTTGCATATTGTGTTGTTGTCTGGACAGGGGAGGTATTCGCTAAAGTCTCCAAAAATGACATGTTTGATTTAAAGTAATTTATATGATAGATAAACCTTCTGAAATGTCTTTATTGACTTTCTGTGAATTTCTAACCTCTTCTTTCAAATGAAAAATTACATCATATTTTTTCCGGAAGGAGAGCTGTCAAAGCTGAGAGCTGGAAGTAAATATACCCTAATATTAAGGAATGATAATTGAAAAATTTTATTTATTTGTTAATAAGAAATATTTCAGTGTGTCATTTGTCCTGTTGCATTTAATGAGCAACATTTGTAAAGATTAATGAAAGAATAGCCTTTGTAGATAAAAGACATTGTTTTCGTTTCTTTCTTTCATCCAGACTGATTGATTTGTTAAACTGACATCTCATGTTGAAGCTATGCTTCGTTTTTTCGAACGACGATCAGACAACGAGGGAGATGCTACTCTTCTAGCCTTCCTACCACAATAGCGTTTGATCTTTTCTGAGAGATTTCGCGTGGTTCCACTCCACAGGCACGTCGGATCTTTTCGGGCATTCGGTCTCGAACACGCATTATTCGATTCCACAGCAATGCTTTCTCATCAGCCCTCTCCTAGAATCTTATCTAAAATAAATGCGATATTTTGCTAGAAAAGAAAACTTTGGACCTTGGTCAGATCAGCCGAAACCCTAACCTCTAGAAGGAAACTACAGTTTGTCACTTTTCTATTACTAAAATATTCTTGGTACTAAAAATAGATGTTTTCTTGTTGATTTTTATTAGTGCAATAAATGCGAAGTGAGAAAAGAAAAATATTTTTCATTCCTGATACAAGTCATTTATTGTAGATAACTTATTATATATTATCATACAGAAACAAAGTAAACAAGACATATCAAGAAGCAAATCCTAAACTAAAAAGTCATTATTTGAACAAAACAACCAAATTTAAAATAAAATCTAAAGAATTGAAAATACTATAGATATCATGAACAAAAAAATTAAGTATAAACATTTATATGTCAACAAGTAAAAAAACTCTGTTGTTATCAAAAGTATTGAAAAAGGCAATCCAAGTATATAGAGTTTTCAACAATTAATATAGCAGCTTGGCTGTGGACAAGCTTTAGCCAGGTTAAATTAATTTTGCTGTACAAACTATCCCTGTTACTAAAGTTGTTGAAAAAACGAACAGGGTAATTTCCCTAAAATGAAGGAATTATATATATATTTATATATATTTAAAACAGAAACAATGTTTATTTTATGATGCTTTGGAGCAAAACACAGAACACAGGAAAAAAGCCGAGTAGTTTGTATGGGAAAGATTTTATTACATTTAATATATTTAAAATAAAATAATAATTAACAAAGCTTTTGAATATGCCTATTCCCTACTCATCTTCAACTCTTTATTAAATAAATAGGGCTTCTGATTTCAATTAGAAATAGATGGTATCGCAAGCATATCGGGAGATTTTCTTTTAATTCAAAATTCAATCCCTGGAAGATCCCGCATTCCAATATTAGAGATCGATATTTTGAATGAATGAAAGAAATGTAAAAATATGAGTTTCATTTTGAGACGGTTCTTTCGAAAGTTTGTTTTTTCCCGCAGGCGAGTACTAATTACTCGCTGCAGAGGGCGAACAATAACTAATACTTACCGTTCATCAAGAATTTGGAGGCTTTTTTCCCTCCAACCACGGTGGGATATTCACATTTTACAAAACGCTTGTTGATCATTAAAATAAACGAGGTGATATTAAAATACCAAGGAAGCAGATATTTAATGTCGCCGCGTTTGCCTTTATTGCTTGTTATTATTATTTACCCTACTTCTTTTTGCAACAATTAATCTCTTCAATTTCGAGCGGTGCAAAATGTCTCGCGTAACTCACCATTAAGCAACGGAAAAAAACCGGCATTTAATCCTGCGGACTAATTTTCCATTAGAAGATATCCTTGCATAAAACACTCGCAAAATTCGAAAGCATTAAGTCCGAGGAAATATGCCTCTCTATTAACAAGGAGATGGGACTTTTTTAACAGCCCTTTTCGATTTGAGTTTAATTTTTATAAGCGCGCTCAAAGAGAAAAACGACACATATTGTTGATAACTTTTTGAGAGGTAAAAAACACAAGTCTGAGCGAGTGAAAATAAGCTGTTATGACTTGCAGATGATCGTTCCATACCACCTAAGCTCCCAAAGTAATATACGATCATATAGTGAGAAGTTGTGGAAGCAAATGAGCCATACGAACATTTCAATTTTTCACTCTGTCAAGTGCAGATTTTCTTGATAGCTTCCCCGCATCTCCAGTCAACACTTCCCATTTTACCCACTTGACTCACCGCTTGTTTTTCCCCTCTGCCGGAAGGGTGCCAACGAATGGCTAATAATAATAAGTAATGTTCCAAAGGTAATAGCAGCACGACTACCGTCACCTGTTCGCACCATAATGTTTCATATTCCCCAAATTCGCATCATTAACACTGCTGCAGATTTTAACGCGTATTTTATTTGTCAAATGGGCGCGCTTACTTGACGGAAAACGGCTGGGGAAACATGCAAACATCAACGCGAAACTGAACAAGAAAGCGAAGAACTCTCTAATCACAATGTACCTTGATGGAGCCATTATTCAGTCAGCGAATGGCTGGCCAGAGAGTAAATAGGTTGCTGTGTTAAGCGCTCCCGCCGATGGAAATTGATAGCCGCTACTTTCGATTAACACTGCCAAATCAAAATCGAGATTTGTTTCCTCTCGGCCGCTGCGAAGGGTATTAACAGCACTGACAAATATCCCTTTTAGAGCACAGATATTATTATACCCAAAACTTATACACTCCTATGAAATACATATTGTTCTGTAATTCATTCTGTTTGGCATTTCTTAAGAGGGAGAAAATATCATCCGATGCAGTCTGTTTTCTGGATGAGATTTCACAAGTAAAGGGAAATGAGAATGACGTCTATCTAGAGGAACAACAAAACTAGCAAAGCTAATAAGAAAATATTCTACAATTAAATAAAAAATAACTAGCATAAAGTGATGAATTTGATCAATGTTAATAAAAAGGTTGTACAAGGTGATATACTTTGGAAGTATATGCATTGTTCAGCAGGGAAAAACCAAGAAATCAGACAAGAAACCTGAGGCTTTAGAGCAACTAGTAATGCAAATCGTGACAGTCTCCAGTCAAAGTTACTGTTTAAGAGGGAGATAAATGAAGTAATCGCAAATATAAAATTCAGTTGTGAGATTTTCTGAAACTTGTACTTTTATCGTTGAGTCGTTGGAATATAAATTAAAAGAAAGGAAGTAATAAAAATTTAGTTCATTTTAATTTAGTTACATCAACGTTGCATTTTAAGGCAACTCGAGGATTATTTCGGGACGGACCTCATAATTTTGAACCATGGTCATATGGTAGGACGACACTTGAACCAGATACTCTTTTCCAAACAGCCCCGCCTCACTACCAATTTGAAATACACTGAGCCAGCGCACACAGTGAACATTTGGTTTGATCGAGCCTCGAAATTTGAGCCTTCCTGTCTCGAAGCCGAGGTTCTGTCTCCAGACCACGGAGATAAAATAAAACGAAAGAAACATGTAAAAGGAAAGCTTACCGACATATAATAATATGAATTTGATGATTTTTTTAATGGTTTAACACATTCTCTGAGATTCGAACCATCTATCTAATTAGATGATCCTTTCTCTGCCATCTCTTAACTACAGTAGAAAAGGGGGCATCTAATTAGATAATAGGCTCTGACGCGCCAGAGCGTCGGTGGCAGTGAATCTGTTAATCTTACGTTTCCAAATGCCCTGTTTATTTTTGAGTTGTACAGTGCCAGAAACTCATTATGAATTAAGGTATCCGACTGTGTTCGGAGACATTTTTTTGAAAAATAACTTATATATATATTTAATGTTATTTTTCAACTGCATATGTTTTAAAACTATGAAAATATTGCAAAATTAAGCTTTCAAAATAATATTTTTTTAAAAAACTGAGAAATTTGAAGAAAAATGACTAATATATTTGCCTTACGCTAACAGCCATAGACAAAATCATATTCCAAATATATATAAATCCTGGTAGGAGTATATTTTTATAACATCTATCTGTGTTATGCTCTAAAATCTTTCTTGTACTTCAAAATGGTTTTGAGATATAGCTCAACATAGTTACTAAACTGGTAATTTTTCATAAAAAATGCTTTTGTTTATATTTAAACACTTAAAAACATTACTTGATTTTAAAATTGACCTTAGTTTTTAGAGGAAAACATCAAGCATATTATAGAAAACAATCTCAGAAAATTTCATATCAATACTTGAATAATGTTTTGAGAAATCATTGTTACGGTCGACAGTTTTCCTCAAAAATATCATTTCTCAGAAAACGCATTTAAAGTTTTCATGCAACTTAAAATAATGCTTACAATTCGATAATAAAACAGCTGTAACTCAATTTGTAATTCACGTAGACAGTCAAGTCAGACAGTTTTAGAAAGTTTATTAAACAGGCTGTAAAATTAAGTCATAAGAAGTTTTTTTGATAATTTCATCGAAAACGACGATTTTAAACCAGTCGGATACCTTAACAATAAAGGGGCGAATTTTAAAAAACATGTAACCTGTTATATTAGCCGAATGTCTGAGTTTTTTTTATTATAATGGTCCCAGAAAGAATATTTTAGTATAAGAGCTTACTTTGAATTATAATCACTTCAATACAAGCCATACTCTTAGCTTAATGCAATAGAACATATTAAGTATGAAACCTCTTTTTTTTTAAATTTTTTTTGCAACTCCGCAAGTTTATCATAAACATAAAGATTTTTCTGGAGAATCTTTGATAATACGATATGCGTAGAGATATTTTGTAACGTTTGGAATGTCTTCTACAGATTGACTGTTATAAAACCGAGCAGGAAATTTCAAAGATCAGCTTTTCGCTTGAGAGGCTATCGGAGAGCTCTCTCTTAGGCGAACCTATCATTTTCCGTTCGCCTTTAGAATTTCAGACTGAAGTCATTCATATACCTTATGACAGTGAATGTTTTTTCAGAAAACAACAGATACTTCATCAATAATATTAGGAGCCACAACAACATGAAATAATTACAGCTTACTGATTTTAAAGGATTATATAAATGAACTTAAAATTTGAATGAGAAAGGATCGGTGGCATTGCACTTGTAAACTTTAGAATATTAGGATTTGATATTTGAAATTTTTAAAGTCTGTATTTTAAAAATGCAACTTCTGCTTCATTTTAAAGTACAGTAAAAAAAAAGAAAAATTCTTTCAAACAAATTCATAGTTTGGAAAGGTTCATAATATTTCAAGGTTATCATGGAGATCCTAAAATCTCTGTGTAAGTGGCAGCCTTCACATATTTCAGTGGACACCTAGGGAAGAATCGACCACATTTTGACCATCGGGACATTTTTTAATGTACAGTGATAGAGAAGTAGTTTTTAGGAAGTAGTAGAATTTTTTGTAGTTTATTTATTTTTAAAACAGTGCAATTAATTTTTTATGAAATACACTTTATAGCAGGAAAAATAGCTTAAAAAATTGTATCATCAGTCCAGTCAAGGAAAACGGTTCCCCTGAATGGATCACCAATTTTGAACTTTCAGTTTTAAGAACTCATTTTATTCAGTTTTAAGAACACAAATAAATTTATTTTGAAAGTATTCCATGGAAATGAAACTTTTGTTACACTTCAGTTATAATTTTATGATAGGTTTCAATCATCTGATTAGAATCTCAGGTTAGTTTTAGAAATGTAAATTACCCTGAACAAAATAACACAGAAAGTCATCAATGTAATATTTGTTTACTAAGTATTTCATATTTTTTTCCAGTTTTGTTACAAATAATAAAATTAAGCAAACTGTTCAAGCAATATCATTGTCTAATAAAAATTATATTTTTAATTTTGTTCTGAATTTTGAAAACATTTCTCTCTACATAACGGGAGGTTTCCAAATTTGGACCACTTGAACATTTTTTAAAGTACAGTGATAGAAAAGTAATCTTACTGAAAAAAGTAACAGAACTTCTTTTCAGTTTATTTATGTGTAAAAACATTTTATTTATTGTTTAAGAAATACACTTGAAATTAGGAAAAATGCAGTTTAAAAAATGTGTCCTTGGTCCAATCAAGGAGACAGGTTTCCTAGATTGGACCACTAGTTTCCCAAATTGGATCACCAATATCTTAAATGAAAAATAAATCAAAAATATTTTTTATCTTCAAATTCAAACCAGTGCACAATGCATGGATCCAAGAATGAAATTTTATGCACTGTATCACTTCCTCTTCTTCCTTTGTTTCCTCACAAATGATACGTACCCTTAGTTTTTAGTCTTTTTGATCCAAAATTTGATGGCTTTAGTGTCATTTTATTGTTTTTTTGTTGTGACTCTTCTATTTCCAATTGATGAGGACTACTAGTGGTGATCACTGGTTTCTGATAGGTATCCTTAGTTTTTAGTCTTTTTGATCCAAAATTTGATGGCTTTAGTGTCATTTTATTGTCTTTTTTATTGTGATTTCTTCCACTTCCAATTGATGAGGACTACTAGTGGTGATCACTGGTTTCTGATAGGTATTCTTAGTTTTTAGTCTTTTTGATCCAAAATTTGATGGCTTTAGTGTCATTTTATTGTTTTTCTTGTTGTGACTTCTTCCACTTTCAATTTATGAGGACTACTAGTGGTGATCACTGGTTTCTGAGCTCTTCCTGTAGTTTAAGATAATAATTCTATTGATTTCAATAGTCCAATTTAAGCAAATGTTTGTCACCCAGTCTAGGCAACCTTTGTACAACAACAACAAAAAAATTCCCCTAACCTTATTCTTAAACTATTTTATTAAAATTATTATCGTAAATTTTAACCAAAAAAATTTCCTATCTGAGCATACAATAACATATTTTCCTGTTTAATTTAAAACAGCGTAAGAGCTTTTGTCTTTTGTTAAGATAATTAATTGCTGATACCTAATTCTAAACACTTGTTCTCCAACTGCAACCACGTATAGCTTTCTCTCAAAAATGAGACGTACTCCTCATCTGCATCATTGCAACATAATTTCCCTATTTTATATAAATATTTAATAGAATTGAAGATACCGCTCCAATATAGGCGCCACACAGTGAAGTATTTGTACCAAAATCCTGGCCAAAAGGCAAAATTTGAACTCTGCTTAATAATTGTAAAAATGGTATTTTATAATAGCTGACTAAATGGTGTGTGTGGATCAACTTTCATTTTATTAATATGAGTCATATCCTTTAGCTCCTAGCCTCAGTTGAAAACAGATTTCTTCTTCAAAGGACGTAGTTTTTTATCACATTTCAGCTTTACTGTAACGTTTAAATATATATCTTTTTGTGTCTATATAAACTGAAGGTTTAAAGTTAAATAATTTTTATATGTTAAATAAAGGTAATACCTTTGTTTTAAATTATATATTCATTCGAATATATTTATTTTTCACATAATAAAAAATTTCAAAAGTTAAAAAAGTTAATTTTTATGCCTTTTTAGCTCTAATTTATACATTGTGAAAGCTTTTTAAAGGTGTGCCAGAATTTGCCGGGCCTATTTTAAAGTATAGACATAATAGATATAATACTAAGGGCCAATTTCAAAGATAAAATCTTGCGCATATTAGCGCCATTTTTTTATATAATTTTTTTAAAAAATAACTTTTTTTTTATTTGCATGACTTTATTATGACATTTTTTGACATAAAGTGAGTTTAATACTTCTTAGGGTCCATCTCCGATGTTGGCAGGTTGTAACCCTGTAATGGGGAAGTTGGTGCATGTATCGGCGTATGACAAGGGAGTTCGTCCACAGTGCCAGTATTAATTGTCGCGGAGGCCAGTCCTGCAATGCACTCCGCATGCCTAACCTGGTCGGGTTTCCATTTATAATTACCATACTACTAAATTACTAGACCAATTTGTGTGCACTTTAAACATGAATAATCAGATATTAGAAAAGAAGAAATTCAGTACATTACAGAAGTAACAACTGAAAGTAGAGTGTGAAAGACTAAATACTCTGTGCTACTGACAATGGGCGATGGAAGAGCCTGCAACAGGGACAACATCTAAAATTAGGTGCTACATGTGTGGACTTTCACCATAAGATTTTATAAATTATATAAGAGATTTCTAGAAAACCAAGTTACTTCGAAATTTTTCTGTCAACTTTACATAAACGCATCCAATTCACTTCAGCAGAACTTCCCTTATCATACAGAATGACAATGCATAAGTGACAAGTGAGAATGAAGAAGAGAAAAGAATTGTAGGAGGCATTGAGAAGAACATCCTAAGAAAGTTCAAAGGGGAACTGGGACTGCTTCTTGACAATCCGAAGCAATGCTTTCGAACATCAAATGATGGGAATATAGCTAGACGCTTTTTTTCAGATCTAGAATCCTTCTTTGATTATTTCACGAATCACTGTAGTAGATGTAGAATTGATTAAAAGGTTGATATTAATATTGGAAGCTATAATAAGTAGGTACCACATTGTTGAAAAAAGTTCTAAATATATACTGATGAAACAAGACCTATATGGACCTTTATAATTTCACCCTATGACTCCAGCAATGTACAAAGTTTTAATAATTGGGGTCACTGTAATTCAGAAGTGGAGAAATACATATTAGCCAGCTTTCAGAAGAAGCTACCAAGGCCAGAAACAAATACTTTAGACTGTACCGTTCGAACTACTCCAGAAAGTTCAATAGAGAAGATTTCAATATAGATGTTTTGAATATGTTTCTTTTAAGCAGTGATTCATTTACGATCTGGGCTTGACAAAGACCAAGTGAGATACATTGTAGTAGCGAAACCCTATAACTTCTTCAAGAAACGTCTGAGGGCGGCCCTTCTAATAAACATCAAAATGAGAATGATGAAAACGAAGAACATAGCTCTAAGGAATCAGATTAAAACCTTTATTCGATCCTAGGAACTGGAAAACATGTATATCTATATTGTAATACCTCAATTTTGGAAAACTCTAAATGTAAGTATGCATTATATATACATAATATATATTTATATAAATAACTAAAATTTTATAGATAATATAGCATTAACCTATTTAATTAAAAATTACGTAAAAGTAAAACAAACTATCAACATTTACTTTCCTCTTATAAGCAGTAAGGACTTAAGTACACTTTGTATTTTATGTTTATTTAAAGAAAAACCTTTATTTTCTGTGTTTATGAGTTTATTTAAGTGTATTTATTAATATAATATAAATCAAAAGTCAACAGCAATGATTTTAACTTTTAAAAGGATGAACAGTATTTTTGGCCAGGATTTTGCGACAAGTACCCCACTGTGCGCCGGTCCAAATCCGGTCACTCTACTTTACTGTAATGAGAAAGAATCAAAAAACGCTGAAACATACTTTCAACCGTTCTTTCAGAAGAGAAAAATTAGAAGAGATTGACAGATCCGTAAGGGCTCGCCGATCACATCTTAAGAATGCCTGCAATATGCAATACATCCTGCGAAGAGTGTATTTTTCGAAGAAATTATATCGCATTATTCATCGAAATAGAACAGTAGAATATTGGAACCTCTTTATTTCACAAGAAAAAATTTATACATTCATGTGATAAGCACTTAGTTTTTCGTCGTGAAAAAATAACATGCAATAAACAATAGTGAATATTCTCTGTTGAAAAATTTCATAGTCAAGTATTTTTCCAGCGGATTGATGAGTGTCTAGGGAGGTGGAGACAAAGAAAAATCCCCGTGTATTTCTAAAAAGTAAAGATAAAGCTGAGCAATATTTACTTTGATGAATACTGGTCATTTCTTTTTCGCATCAGTGGCACATTCAGTATTCCGCTGTTATCTAGCCGAGACGATTCAGAACAAAGAATCATTTCCTAATACACTGCGTCAATAGATCAAGGAGCTGGGCTCATCCAGAATCTTTTATTTATATCTGAAACTCCGTGACAGAGAGGCAGCTATACATCATCTATTTGGAGAGGGGAGTCTTTCGAAGGTGCTGTTAGGCGTTTCTGTTATGTTGGTGCTTGCTGAAGGACTGGGAATTTTCAATTATTGCAATAACAATTTGATTTTATTAGATTTACTTAAGAATAAATGCCCAATTTATATGATTTTTCCTGATATGTAGTGTCAACAAATTGAGGAAATAGGTTCATCCTGAATCTTTTACTTGTATTTGTAACATCAATCAGCCTATTTTGAATAGCGAGTTTTTCAAAGGTTGTAAATATTATATTTATATTTTCATTTTGACTATTAAGAAGTAGAATGCAGAAAATTTTACCTGAGAATATTCAGTCCTTATAACAGAAACGAGATTCTATTGATTTTACCTTAGGATATTAATATTTAAAACTTAGAAGCAGAAATCATATTTTATTTCATCGAAGAATCTTTTATGAAGGGAGACTCTAAAAAGGTTCCTTTATGCATTTGTGAGTTGCACTCCGAAATTATGTTACACTTTCTTTTTAGTCAGAAACGAAAGAATTCAAGACATTTTACTTAAATTTTTTGGATCTTTAAAAATGCGTAGTTTCAAAACGGCGAAATCCGTTCCATTGGCCCTCGAGTAGCTTCAATAATGCAACAAATCAATAAGTCAGTTTTAAATAGTTATTCAGCAAATTTTAATGACGTCACTGAAGTGGGGATGTTTTTTTCATCTATTTGTGATTCAACTAGTACTGAAGAATCTGTCCCTACGAAAGTTTCGCAGCCCAAAATATGGAAGTTGTGAATAGAGAATCTAGAATAATAATTAAAAAGCGATTTTTGATCTAAAGCAACTGATATTTGAAAAGATAAACGATATTTAAGAAGTATATTTTGATCTTTTTCATGATGAAATATTGATTTCATGATGGAAGAAGAATATGATGATCCCTCTGATCAATTTAAAGATTATTTGCAAAATGAATCATCAGAACTAAAATATACAGAGTGCCCACTAAAGTCACTCACACCTTCTTAATTTTTTCAGAACGATTGTAGCTATAGTCATAAAAGTGGTGCATAGGTATAGTACATATACGCCATGAGACCGCTTACAGCGCAGCTGGCGGCAAACTGCGGAGTTAGCGTTCCTATATCGAAACGGAACGGTATAGGGGAAAAAGTCAATTACAAAGTTGTAGAAAATTATCGATTTAGTACAAAAATATACCTTGTGGAAATGAATACTAAGAATATAAGACTGAAAATGCACATTTGTTTGTTCGTGATTTCCGAAACTGTGACGTCCCAAAAAGTGGACAAAAAGAGAAAATGTTATATTTTGTACAAAAATGACACCATCGAACTTTTTCCTGTGGGGATACCTCAAACAGCAGGTGTATGCGAAGTTTTAGCCAACATTGCAGGACCTTCGACGACATATTACTAATGCCTGTGCCAGCGTGACATCCAATATACTAAAAAAATGTGAATGTAAAATTCCGACAAGGGTCGAAATGGGTATTATATCTGACGGAGAGCAGTTTCAACACCTGAAATAAAGACATCTTGTGATAAATAGTTGTTTTTTTTCCTTTCTACCACGTTTCACCACGTAGCAGGTTTGGAAATCGTAGCAGGGACGTTTGTCCCCCTATGTCTGATTAACGTGCAACAGGCCCACATACACGGAGGATATTCAGTGGAATGCTGTTTAGGGATTTCAACAGAGCTTTATTTAGAGGCATCCTTTAACAATATTAGAAATAGTGAATATTTTTCGAAAGTCGATATCATGCGGGTAAGCTTTTATGAACCTATAGACTCATTTTATAAGTGTCATGTAAATACTAAAGTGATATGATATCGCATTTATCATAAAATAGGTGTGAGTAGCATTATTATTAAGAATTCATAACCTTGCTTGGATGCTCTGATTGAAAATCGTGCTGTAACCTGCGTATAAAAGAAAATATTCAAACCAGTTTTCTTCTCTGTGAATTTTTATTATTTTTTATCAACTTTTGATGATTCATTCCATAAGATCTTGTTGTTTGTGAAATACGATTGTTTAAGCATGTCTGTTGAAATTGTTTGAAAATCGCATTTAATTCAGATTTGTATAAAGAAAAATCCAATGATATTTAATAATAATAATGATAATATATTTAAGAGTATGAAAAGTATGCACCGCTTCTCTCTAAGTTGTTAATAGAGTTACAGTTACTGAACCAACAATTTTTAAAGTGCCATTGTACATGAGATTAATATAGATCGACTGGAATGTGCTTTGCGCAAATTATAGGGAATTAAATGTTTCTTTTCTCAGATCATAGGCTTTACAGTGTTTTTTTTGTTAAGAATGAAGTAACTAAATGAAAAAATGAGACGGAACATGTTTATAATCCTTTCGACTGCATACTTATAGTAGAAACGTGAATCTGAGGAAGAATTCTTCGATCTGACGCTAATTTCGTCCAGGATTTTCCTCATCTTGACTTCAGAATTGAATTACTCTCTCCTTCTAGCAAATGGTGTGAGTTAGTGTCACTGCAACCATTTCGTTCCTTTTCAATGAGCCACTATTCCATCCCACAAAGGTGCTCAGCCCTCCATTTACGAATAGCGTGTTAGGAATCGTTTCCCCATCTGCTAGGAATAAAAGGTGCCTGGGGAATTCCGTCCCTTGCTAAAAATCTACAAATGATTGGACTGCGCTTCAGCGTACCGAGAAATATTGATTTGGAGGACACATTTTTTCCCAGGTAGTCAACTATTTTAATTATTCATCAGATTATAGTCTACAATTTTATGTCATAATGTCGTTGTGTCTAATTCTTGAGAAGAGGGAGATTGTGCCACCTTTCAAATGAACTTTTGACCATTTTCCTAATAACCAGTTAGATACAAAAGTTCAGTTTTTTAAATAATTATTATTATATAACAACCTAATGGCGAATTTGCAATTTTTCCATTTGCTTTATCTTTCCTCATGAACAACTCAAAGACCTGGATTCAGACATCTGGTTAATAAATGTGGTTCTGAGGCTCATATCGTCCTAATATATTACTTTAACATTAAGTTTACAGGGTGATAATACCCATGTAAGAATCTACTTTGTTCCTGGCGTGGTTCATTGATTTCACCATACTTATAGGCTCAAATTCAGTTTGCTAAATTCCTTATATTTTTCTCAAATGACGTAAAATATTTCGAACAGTTTGTGGAGGAATTCAGATGCATTCCGCTATTTTAGTTTCTCCATTCTCTCTCCAGCTACCAGTTCTCTCTACAATTTTATCCAGCTCTCTCTACCAGTTTATCCAGCTCTCTCTACCAGTCTCTCCAGCTCTCTCAGTTTCCATTTACGTGTTGACCTTTCAAGTTGAGAAGAACAACGTTCAGCTCATGTTATGTTATGTTATGTTATGTTATGTTATGTTATGTTATGTTATGTTATGTTATGTTATGTTATGTTATGTTATGTTATGTTATGTTATGACAAGATATTGCCTGCAATCCATGCAGTTTTTCAAATGATATAGATTAATTTTACTGTAGAGCTATATAATGTCTTCGCTGTTCGTTTAATGCCAACTTTCAGTGATTTCATTCCTGTCGTTTGTGAATGTTTTCGCAATTGATTTAATTCAAAAAATAAAAGGCAGATAAATATATAAGTTAATTAACAACTATTTATTCCTTAGTGAGGTCCTCTTTTAAGTTCCTTTTGAAGTAGTTCGTCTCGTCAATGTTTGCTTCATAAAGCGTGGTCTCTCTAGGTTCTTCCAGCTATCAGGGAATTAAGTGACTGACCATCTTCAATTTTGAATGAAATGTGTTCTTTCAGAGTTTTCTTGTTCATCTTTTGTATTTTATATGCAGGAATTCTGAAATTGACTCACTGATTAGTTACTGTTTTAAAATCTTCTCAACAAACGATATTTATTTATAATTACTATTAACCACTAAAATGCTTCGTACGTGTATCGAATTATCGTATTTTTAAAATTTATAATCTAAAATTAGAATATTCAGAGGCGTTATAACTTAACACAGAATATAGGAAGAATACATGAATATCTTAAGTTTAAAATAACTCTAGTTGAATGAAAACGGTAACACTTTCTCAAAACAGAAGTTGCCATCTGAATAGGTGGCAGAAAAGACAAAATTAGTTAAATGGTTAATGGGAAATGGGCCTGTAAACTGAGTGTTTTGCTTTTTAATGGTGATCTCATATACTATTCTGCTTCAGAGCAGCTGATACTTGTGGAATGGATTATTTATTTTTAATTTTCAAAAGTTCTAATAAAATAACAAACAGCTAAGCTCTTATTAGATGATTGAAGTGTTCTTTAACGGTCAATAGGAATTTTTATAAAAAAAATTCATGCTCTGTACCCAAAAAAAGTGGTAAATGGTTCAGAATTTCAGCTGACGAAGAAATTGTTAGATTTTGTGAACTATCATTTCTTCGTTGGTCGTAAATGATGTTGAATCAATCTTTATCTCATTTAGAGCACCCGTAAGATCCCTGAGCGAAAACTTTTGCATTTCTTCAAAATATTTCGGAGAACAGGAGTTTCTTCTAGTCTAATAAGATGTAGTGCTGATTTTAAAACTTATTTTAAAATAGAACATTTCATACAAACCGAACAACTGTGTGTGAGCTAAATTCATCAGACAAAATGTAATTTGATAGCAAATTATAAGGGTTTGATTTGTAAAGTTAGTTTTGCAGGAGTTGGTTTGCAAAGTTTAGAGATTCTAAAATATTAATTATTAGTTTTTCAACGAAGAAGTTTTTGTTTCATTATAAGTGATATCGAGGTAATGTAACATAGTTTACAAATTATTTTTTATAACTTTTCAGGTTTATGATTTAATATATTCTCACAAAACAAAATATTAACAAACTACTCATAAGCGTATATAAATATATAATAAATTATAATAATCATAAATTTTTAAATACTTATAAGCATGACATGCATAAAGCCCACTTCATAAAGTTACAAAATATTTTGAGTCGGCAAAATACTTGAGCTTTTAATTTTTTTCATCTTGCATTTGCTGCATGAAATTGGACATCGAATGACTTTTATAATATGTCTAGTGTTTTTTAATATGAATTAACTTTATCTTATAAAATAAATCGAGATAGAAACGCTAATTCTGTAAATTGCAGTCAGGTAGCATTGTAAGTAATCTATTCGCTTACCGCATAGTTCCTTTACTATACCGAGACTCCCCTTTTATGACTATAGTTGGCGTCATTCGGAAGTTAAGGGTGTGTAAAGGACTTTAGTAGGCACCCTGTATATAAGGTATAAGATTCTATTTGGTAAAGTAGACATTTAAAAGTAGCTCGCAGTCGTTTAAATTCAGAAATCAGTTTATTGTTGTCTTGATAAATTATTATGAACGATTAATGACTGTATTAAAAGCCTTCGAGCGGTCCAAACGTCTTTTTCCGGTTTCATGTTCAGTTCAAAAGCAGATAGCTCGTATTTATATGTATATTTTCTTAAACAATCATTGATAAAGTATTCTTAAGATTTCAAAGATATAAATAATACAAAAAAGATAGATTCATTTACTTTAAAAGTTAAGTTCTTTAATCTGATTGCTAAAAGTTCAAAATAATTGGGCGCTCAAAGGGTTAAAATCCGTGATGATAATTTAAGTTAATCCAAGCCGAGGTCATGTTTGAAATCTTGCGTGGAAAACGGATCACAAGAAGCTGGAACGCGGTTACAGATTTATGCTCTCGTAACGGGAACTCCCCCTCCTCATTTTTATAGATCAGGAATTTCTGGGTTCGGGATGCTATTTGCTACGGAAATCCATGTCAAACAGTTCCAATAATTTTGAGGGGTGTCGGAAAAAGGAATAAAAGGAATAGTTCCCACCATTCATATATGAAAGTAGAAGCGCGCACGCACGCACGCACACACACACACAGAGCATGTATGGATTTTTTTTGTTTGAATTATTCCATCATTATGGGAAAATAAATGCCTTCTTTTGGTGTTTAATCATTTACGCAGAAAATGCATAATTGTATACCAGTAAGGTTAGTATTTATGATACGACGAGTTTTTTAAGCAACAATCTCCAGTAAACCACAGTCTGTATTTCGTGCTGTCGCTCTTACAGTAAATTTCACAGGATTGTATACAAAATGTTGATGGAAATTCAGAGTATTCATTGCTCGGGCTTCAGTCAACTTTTTGACAGAGTAAGTGTGCTAGTTGAAATTCTAATTTGTCGTACAATACTTAACAGTTAATTAATAATAACTGATGAAGCAAACGGTGTTAAAAATAATTGATTTCAGAAACAAAAATCAAGATTAATTTACTATAATAGTTCATGATATATAACTTTATCTTTTAGTTATTCTTGTAATATCATGTGGCCGCTTCGAAAGTTTTATAATAAAGATGATAATCAACGAAATGTGGTAGTACCTCGTCAAGGCATCGAGGTTACTCAAATTCATTTGTATCTGCGCATTAAAAGTTGTGCCACTAGGTGGGCAACTTTTAAATAGGCACCGCACTTGTGCTCCTTAAGGAGTTACTATTAATCAGTCTGTCTTCATAAACCGGGAAACTAGCACTCACTAGAAACTTTCTTTCTTCAAGTGGGGAGTCCTTCATTAAAGGAAGAATGCTCCTTGGAGTGATTAAATACAGTTATACAATACAAAGAAATATCGAAAACAGGAACACAATCATAGTTGTTTGAAATGTCTGTTGAAAATGTTTTAAAGCTTTTTAAAAAAGCTCTGGTTACAGATTCATCAGCGATGATGTACCCAACCGTAATCAGAGCTTGGATGATTTCTGGTATTTAGGAGGTTTAGAAGGATTGTTTTAGATCATGTTTTAAAAATACGAAAATAAAGCTTATTACTTTTTCTTTCTTCGAGAAAACGGGTTCTTGTTTTTCATGTGGCGATGGGGACATATTGCCAAAGAACAAAAAAAAGAACTCTAGTTTGATGATTGGTTCAACAAAGGAGCAAATCTTTAAAGCATTATTTAGCCAATTTTCGTCTTAATAAATGTACAAAGAATAGAATATTTTATCTTTTAACACAGGAGAGCCATTTTAGCCAATAGTACTAATTTTCAGGAAAGACCTGTTAAGTGGAAAATATGTTTCCGTCTTTTATGTCTGAGAAATGAAGAGTACTTACATCCAGCTTGTAAAATTATAAATTGTTTTTTAAAAGATGAAACATCGTTTGGTTTTGGTAATTAAACTGTTAAAGGAATAACTGAAGATGCACTGTGATTGGTAATGGTAATTTTCTGAAGAAAATAATCGAGGAGGTTATGGAAATCTCCCTTCAAAATACTTGAAAGGGAAGTAAAATATGTACATGCGGAATTGCCGTCATAAGGAAGGAGGTAGCGTGCTGGGAAAGTTCATGAAGCTATAACCTAGTGAGAAGAAGCTGATAGAATCGATTCTAAATATTCCCAATTGTAGCGTAAAAATGAAAGAACTTTCGAAAAGTGTTGAGAAGGTTTCGTATCGACAGTTTCTAGCAAATTCAGCCTTTGAAAAGGATTTGAACTAGGATTCTTTATATTCAAATTATCACTTAGAACTTTCTGTGTTCTTCTTCGAGATCAATTGAAGTTTATCGAAGTACAGAAGTTTTAATTATCTATGTAGTTGACGTCGAGGTGACGTTTCTATTCGGACTTTTCATAAAGTGTTTTTGTTAAAAGACTGGAAACTAATAGTCTCTTACTTAAGACTGTTAAACTACTGTTTCTGCTTATCATATCATTTTCTTGGATATGAAAGACAATTAAGAACGATATTCACTTCATGAACATCCAAAGGTTTAATGTCATTAAATTTAATTCCCTCAGGAAGGTGATCTTTAATGGTTTCTTTTCCGAAAATTCGCAAGAAGTTGAGCTGAAAGAGCGGCGAGCCAGATGAAGGCATCAAAAATAGAAAAGGCAAAATAAACCGCCCTCATTACGGTGATGGCTGGTCATCAAGCGTATTGACGCAGGATGCTTCCACTAAACACTGTTACCTTCATTTGAAGTAATGCATTTTCTCTGGACTATTAGTTCTCCTATTTTGTTTGCCATAGATGAAGAATTAAGGGGCCCTCCGGAGAATGGGGCACGTTCCGAGAGACTTGCATTATTAACCACAAACAAACTTGGATGACGAGTGAATTGACTAATATTTCAAACTTTATTAATTAGTAGAACTCTAAATCCAAGAGGTCTAAATTATTTGCCTAATTAAGTAGACTGATGATTAAAATGCATATCTCAAATTTTAGTTGCCGCTAGAGACGACCAAATAACAGCTCGATGATTATAATAATAAGGGACACTCAAATGTGCGATCTTAAGCATTACCAGGCTTTTATCTTAATGATTCTCTGTTATAACGTAGGATTATTTACAAGACTGATTTTCAACTGAAGTTTTAGAACATTTCAGTCACTCGCATTAGGAACAGTAGATATTCCGTCAAAGGAATATAAATATTATAGATCATGAATTCCATTCGAGTTGATTAAGAAAAGTGACAGGAAAGCTCAGATAGTGAAAGTTTAAGACATCATACAATTATGTTTTGGGATTATATGCGATGATTTTAAAGATATTGTGGATAGGACCCTATACTATTCGGGTAGGAGACCTCTTGAAACAACATGTTGAAGCTTTGAATTAAATATTTCATTAACATATAATATAATGTCCTTAAAATACATTCATACCCCTACTTCTCTTGTTAATTCCTATTTTAAACAACAAAAAATAGATTATTTGTAGGTATGCTATTTCAGCCTATGAGCAAAAATTAGATCTAAATCCATATTAGTTACGTTGAAGAACAGTTCTGAATTCTTTTCAAAGATGAAAGCTAGCTCTTAATTTTGAATACTATTTTTGTCTCTGATTATGTACATTCAATTTTCATTCAAGCGGGAATCAAAATTTTGAATTAAACATGTTGTGAAACCTTTTTATCAGCTGCGACTTGTGAACACATTTCCAATCAACAAATTAAACTACAAGAATTAAGATTAATATTTTCTTCTTTACGGCAATTTATCATTTAGGAATGTAATTCAGAGGAGTGAAATATTCATATTCATTGATTGAGGTTAGAAAGTCATTTCCCTAAATTTGCAATTTTGGATGTGTTTTGAATAAAAATGTTTAACATTCCTACAAAATAGGGGATATGCCTGTCATAAATTGGATGCCGCCATTTGTGTTGATGGATCTGACGTAAAGAGAGAAATATAATACAGAGAAAATTTATTTGCTTGGTATGATCATAGTAATTTAGAAAATTTTATGAAAGGCAAATTTGCATATTGAGATCTAAGCTATCTTTTAGTGGTCTGTTGCAAATGAATATGTGAAAGCTTACCCTAATTTGAAAAATGCAAGTTACATGCTGAAAAAACATACTAATATATAAATCCGTTTTTTTTATAGAATATGAAAGAATGAAGCCCACAAAAATCTTGAAGTGTCTTAAGGGAAAAAGTTGTATTTTCTCTTTTGACCATGTTCTTTTAGAACTGCATGAACAAAATTGTTTATTCTATTTCTTATGGGACCATATTTTTAGGAGTTTTGAAATTATTTATTATCTCTCCCGACCCAATATTTTGTAAAAAATGTAAGTAAATACGCAAATAATTGTCAAAATAAATATCGTTGTCCGTATAACTGCTTTGAATTACAACTGATTCTCTTTTATGATATTGACACTCTTTTATATTAAATTTGCCCGCCTGAAACCAAAAATGCCCTATCACTTAACAGTTCTTTTAATTCAAGTATTTATAATAATCAGTCAACAGAAACGCAAAGTTTGTTTGAAACTAAATATATCACGTGAGTTTGTTCATTTTATGTCTTTGCGTTACTACAAATGAGAAGATGGTAATACTTTCAAGTGACTTGCGGAAGGAGAATTTAGAAGCCGCTACTGTACCATAAGACCAATGTGGCTTGCCGTAAAGCCTGCCTATTTCTTCCTGCGAAGTGGTGTATTCAACTCTGAGAGCTTCATATGAAAGTAAGTCCTTTTCTTTCACTTTTTTCAGATGTTGGCTTCTGGCCAGATACGCTAATCTGGTCATTTTCTGTTTCAAATGCTAACGCTTGTATTACACGCAAATGAACTTGGGCATTACATATTTCATATATTACCCTGAAGGAAAAAGAATAAATGATCTATCGAAGCTGTTGGCAAATATTTTTTTCCAACTTTAAAACTAAGAATCAAAGAAATAATGTAAATATGGCGAATAACCAGCAGGCTTTGTGACGAAGCTATTTTTCCAATAAAGTTAGAAAAAATGGGAGAAATTCATTTTCTTTTCCATTTGACAGGCAATGAAATTATTTTGCAAACAGTCGATTCTGCATAAATTTGAATTCCCATTCTATTGATCTGCAAGCAATTTTTAAGTTTGAAAGAAAAAAAATCGAACGCAATAATTGATAATACATATTGTAGATTGAAATAATTCAGAAAAATAAAGCCGTTTTATTGATATCACAAGCGTTTGTTTTGATCCGCTGCTTGATCCTTTGAGCAAAGATATACAGATGCACTGCTGTAAAAGCAACTTGTAGAATGCAATAGTTTAGAGGCTCCCTTTCACGTACAAATGAGACATGCTAACTTTTTGGAATATATTAGTAAATTTGAGCATATTTTTCGAATGTCATCTTAGGCGTAACTCTTGCTAGTTGAAGTTATTTAAAATGAATTACAGCAAGTAATAAAATGAAATCAGATTTTAAAATTTTGTATCACTGATTAAAATATTTATTTTATCAAGATTTCATGAATTTCTTTAGAGGTTTAAAAAGAGTTGTTCGCTTTAAAGCAAAAAAAAAAAAAAAAAAAACCTCAAATACTCTTAATACGGCAGAATCATGCTTAATCTGATAAAAAATTTCGCTGGTTTCTTTGTAAGCAGAAATTAAGCACCTGTTGATCAATGCATCAATTTTATTTCTCAGACACAGTCTTTTCATTTAATAAAATGAATTTAAAAAATAGTTTTTCGTGCGAATAGTTTTTCGAAAGACAGCAACTTTTGTGAGAAACACTAAAAAATTATTAAAAAACTAATTGATGTACAAATTTACAAAGTCAAATATAACATAAACCTTATTTATCTTATTTATTTAAAACGCTCTTTGAAATTTTGAATTTATCCTCACTTTCATAAAAGGTAATAAAAATTTCATCAAAATTTTTATATTTATGTACTAAATCATTACATACGTGAAATTTGAATATACAGATTTAAACATTTTGCACTAAGATCTTTTAATAAAAGAAACTTGATGAATTTACTGCGTATTTTTCATATGATTAAAAATTGAACCTGTGCGTAGATTGCGTTCAGATAAGATTCAGAAAGCGTCAAAAAATGTGCACAAGCACTGTTAATTCAGCAATTTTTAAAAGTACTAGAAGTAAAATAAAGTGCTAGTGTAATTTTCCCATTTATTCGTATTGATAAATGGCAGATTCTAATGATATTTTGTTATTATGCGTAAACGAGCACTCTCTTTTTCAGACCATAGCAGTTTCGCATGAAAGTTTAAAAAACTCTAGTGTATGAATTACAGTCAGACGATAGGATCACACACCAATTTTTTTGTATTGTTTTGTAAGCTAGAACTTGGAAGATATCATTTCAACCAAAGATGGTAGTAGAAGTTTCGTCTTTTGAGCCTATATATTTAAAATAGTGAAATATAATTTAATAAAAGTAGAGCGGAAAATAGCTCCAACTGGAACAGGTTAGAAGCGATCCATCTCTAAGTTAAGATGCACATGCTTACTTCAGAGAATTAAGAAAATAGATCTCCAGATCCCCTTTAGCAGTGTGGAGAAGGTCCCCGATTTTCATCGCTCGCGAGGACCTGTTGAGAGGGAGAAGCTGAAGAGAAAGAGGAGGGAAGTAATACTACCTGAATGACTGCTGTAGAAACACGTCTAGGTAAAGAAGAATTAATTATACCTATATTAAAATCGTGGCTGCCTTCAACGGGGAAAGAGCATCAAAACTATTAGCATAAACTTAAAACTGCGCCATTTCTGCGTAACTTATCAACTGCTCTGAAAAGTCTAATGTTGTTGGAGAGAAAAATTTTTAAAACAGCCATTCTATTGGCGGCTTTATTCCAAAGAAGTTAAAATAAAATTCGGTAAGCATTTTCTTCCTCTTTCGCTTCGATATTTAGAAAGAATTTGCGGAAAGCTCTCCGGAAAATAGAAATACTACCAACGGAAAAGAATGCGCAGCAATTTTAAAGTAACCAAACGCTTGCATTTAAAACCGCTTTTTGAAAAGTACATGTGTTCAGCCAAGTGTCATAGATAGCTTCTTTAAATAATCACAATCTGACATTTCTCTCATTACGTTTTAATTATTTGTGGCATGATACCGGAAAAATCTCTAAAACTAAGTATTTCTTAAGGAAAATTATGTTTTTCCAGCATTTATGGGTTGATCTTAAATACACGAATATTCTTAAAGACTTGGAAATAAACGTCTTAAATAAACATTTAAGGGCACAATGTGTTTTTAAGCAGGCTTTTTTACTTTTAGTTTTCCAGCTATTACTCGTAAATTTTTGCCATAAATTGATTACATTATTCAAATATTTCAAATTATAATTTATCTGAACGAACTAATAATTTTTTGATTTATTGTTATTATCAGCCCAACGAACAAATAATTTTTATCTTATAATTAATATTATTTACTTATTATTTTCACAGTGTTTAAATGAATAAAACACATTTAAACATTATGAAAATTCAAAATATTCCATGCCCGTTAACTGTTTGGTTATTCTTAATATTTTCACGCATATTTTAGCTCTTTATAAGAATTTGTTTGTTTATAAGATTGATATAAGAATTTGTATGTTTTGTGTCATTAAAATTAAAGTATTTGTTTCAAGTACAAAACTACTCGAAATTTCTTTTAAAGTTTTTTCTTTTGAAATCATGACTGTTAGCAAGAACGAGGGCCTCTTTTTCAAAAAAGTAAATTTCGGATATGATTTCTTTTCTGCGAAATACTGTCGACGTAAGTTGTGTACCAAATGGAGAATCTTAATAATGAATATATATTTGTTAATTTGCTTAATTTTAAGGTCATGGTTCAAATCAAAATAATTTCATTTCATGCTAATATGGATGAATCTGATAGAAGCGCTCGCCAAAAACGCTTCCGTCTCGAGGATTGAGAAAACATTTTCAGATTCTTCTAGCGATTATAAGCAAAAGTCATTTTGACTAAAAAATATTTCAATTTTTTTTTACAATTCTCTAAGCAGCTATTTCAAATTCAATTGATTTTTATTTATCAGTAATTAATGATTCATATATTTTTCAGCTTTAGGGTTATATTTTGCACCCTAAAGAGGTGAAAAGAAAAAGTCCAGTTGACTATTTCTAACGAGTTCGCAGTCTGAATGAACGATGCGTTGAAGTATTGGGTATGAGATATCCAGCCTTTTAATTCACTATTTTGATTTACATTTCGTCTAATACGGTTTCACTTGACTGAATTTTTCTAATTATTAAAACTTTTTCTCTAAGAAAGATCGAATTATTTGTCAAGCGGAAAACAACCGATGACGACAGCTCTTTCTAACATAAAAAGAGTGGATTGAAACTTCATTAGGTGCGGAGGCGGAGATGTCTATTAACTGATTAAAACGAAAGATTTTTTTTATTAAGCTGCATTCGAGAAAGTGTGGGAGGCTAACTATTTATGAAGACTGAGTGCAATGCGTGCAAAAACTTAAATGCCAACAAAATTTCTAAGATTATAGACAAATTTTAAATTTAAAAATATAAATTGTATTTCAATATTATCATCCAATACTAGTATAATAAGTTTACAAAATGTATCTGTGAGAGTTTTATTAAGAAAATAAAACAATTACTAAGAAAATTGCATTTTACTTATTTAAGAAGTTAAAGGCCATCGCTATAGAATTTATACTCAATCCTATTATTGCTTAGGGACGTTAAAGTCATAGAAGGAAGTAAATTTCTTTTTGACATCTTCTATTGAGGTATAGTATTAACCCTCTTTCGCACTTTACAAGGAACCAGAGGATTAGCGGTGTAAACCGGGGGGTGTAAAACGCGGAGAAGGAGAAAAATCACTCGAGCCCTTGTCACTCAGAGCTGAAGGGAGAGTTTTGAAATGAGCATCAATCGGAAAATACTCTAGTAGAGAAATTATGTGACTGGTTGGTTTAAATGTTGTTTGTAAGAAAGATATTCGTAATAATATTACCGTAAAATGGGGTTACTTTGCACCGATTTTCATGACTTCCGACAGAATTTCCAAATTAATTACATGTATTTTTCTAAAAGAAAGGGTTTTCTATTTTTTCCTCATTGAGGGATTATTAGAGAAACGTCTTGCATCAAAATTTAATTTGAATCATTCAGCGATTTAATAATTAATTATGATTTTTCGAAATTTTGGTGCAAAGTTTCCTCATAGGTGGGGATACTTTACACTGGTTAATTTTTTTCAGTATATTACAAAAATGAATTCTCTGGATGCAATTCTAGATATATTTATTGATAGCCTGGGTGGAAATGTAGAAGAAAAATAAACTTCATAAATGCCTGATTATAACGAACAGTTTGAAGTCATTGTATTCGGTCAAATCAGGATGGCGTTTTAGAAATCCTTTTATCCAATTATTTCCGGGTGTGTTATTAATATATCTGTCTAATACTGCACCTTCTTAGTAAGATAAACGTTTATTACCATTTTAAGATCTGTACTATTGACAGGAAAACCGAAGACACTGAATTGTACTACACATTGCAACGGTTTTTTACTTCTCATTGGAGAAAGCCAGCTGATTTCCATGTTTAGTTATAGGAATTCTTTCTTTTGTAACAAACTGTTCACTTGGGGTACTAAAAAAGTTTCTGTCTCTTTAAAAATACCCTAAACTTGTGAAATCGCGTTAAATCAAGCTTCTAAGGTCTCTGGAGAGAACTCCATATGCTTACAAGTCCCTAACTTTCTTTTATACACCCTGGGCATATCTGAAGCTTAAGAAAACATTGTTCTTATTATTATTCAATACAAAAATAAATTAAAAAAAATGAACTGGGATTGCTGTTCATCACAAATTTCCATGGTGCAAAGAATCCCTCCTTTTCGGTGCAAAGTTACCCCAGGTCAGAAAAAAAATGAATTACACTTATATTTATTCAAACAAATACACATATACATTAAATTTACACAAATTATTACTAACAAATATAATTGGCATTCAAAGCAACAAACTGAAAGTTAGGCTTATTATCATTCACATTTAAATGCATTTGCCTTCAGAAATGTCATACTTTCTACATCATAGACAGAATTTTCAGCACTAACATTTTCGCTGAAAAACTGGCTCTTTGTCTCTTCCTTCTGGAACCTCCTGAATGATTGTTATTACGTTTAAGGAATGAAATACACTAGTCAGTGTTCCCAAGAAGCTAGAAAAAAATCTCAATCCCGTACCCCTAATCAATTGATCTATATTTCACTTTTCACACAAATTTGCACTGGTGTAAAGTAACCCAGTTTTACGGTACTCGATCTCGGAATTTCCAGTGCAAAGTAAGGTTACGCAAGTCTTCTTCACTGATAAGATACAAAACAGAAGATGCAACGCAAGTGATGGCATGGGACGACCAATGACTGCAGGTTACTTTGATGAAAACAAAAGAAGCTTAATTAGTCCTCATGGCATGAAGTATTATGATTTGCATACGCATACATAATTTGAGATGAGAAAAAACGTCAATTAGCAGGTGGATATATTATGGCATGGGACTTTGTTTCATTTTATGGCTTGCGTTTTCTTGAATTTGTTTCTGGAAAAATGAATTAGAGACACACAGAGTAAGTATTTCTGACCATCTTTTAAATGCTGAAACTTCTCAGAGCTTATTTCTAATACTCAGTGTTTCGTATTTTAGCAAAGATACTTTTCCAAAATCCTAAAGTTCACTTAATTTTAGGAATTGGGATCTATCTCAATTGTTAATATTCTTTTGGACATGCACATACTGGACAAGATAAAAGCAGCTGTCTTCATGTTCTCATTCGTTCTCCAGAAAATCTTTTACTAACTTTTGATACAAATATATAATAATAAATATTTGTTTTCTAGAAACTCTTATACTAACTTTTGACATAATAGGCGGTCATTTCAAGGAATGTCTCATCTTCTCCTGTACAAAAACCTACATTTATAAAAATAGTATCATCGTTTCCTTAACGTCATAATAACCCCTAAACCATGAATTCAGGCCTTAGTTTCTGATGATTACCATTCCTGTAGAACTCTATCATTAACAATATTTGCAAATCTTTAATTGTTAATTTAATATCATTCAGTTATCATCCAATACTTCCTTTGTGTTTATATCGCAACCATCCCGAAAATTCATGCCTTTGCTTATTGTCTGGTTAAGTCTTATTTATGGGGAAATACGACAAATCAAAAGCTATGCTCTAATGATTTATCAGTTTTCTGCTAACCCTTTCAAGTGGATGAGAAAGCAACAAATTACTTTTTGAATTGAAAAATAACTATTCATCATTTGAG
>BGPR01000001.1:7722656-7825122 GCA_013235015.1 Araneus ventricosus
CACGATTCAACTTTTGTTTCAAAATTGAGTTCATGTTGTTTTCACATTCTAAAGGCATATTTGCATAATGAGTGAAGGAATGACAAGAGATAAGTCACATTATAGGTATATAAATATACCAGGTAAAAAAAAATTAATCAGTTTTTAAAGCTCCTAAAATTTTGATATTATCGACTCGTGGTTTCTGCAATCAACGATTCATTCGTTATAAGTTACTTTTATAATTGACGACTTATAATTTATACCATAGTAAAACAACATTTTTAAAGATTTCTTCATAAAAATAATTTAAAGTCTTTTTCAAAAATAATGTCTTAAATACAAAGAATTCTACGCTCGAGGAAAAAAAGCAGTCAAACTTTCCCAGTCACCCTCTTGGGAAATATTTCCTTTCTGTTAAGAACGCTCGATTTTCTCTGAGTCTGGTTTAAGTTCCTACTTTTTAGCCAACACATTCCGAGGCTCTCCAAAGGCAGAAAAGGGCTATAAATATCTGTTAACAAAAAGTTTTCCGTTCCCAGAATCCTTTTAAAGTAAAATGGAATCGTTTTGGATGCGTACAAAAAATTTAGAGACAAAGCTAGAGCTGAAGTCTGAATAATGATCCCTCTCACTGATATTTAAAACAAAACAGAAAAACAATGAAGCAATAGGATTATAGAAATCAGAACATTTATTTCAAAGTTAATATGTTGCTATTTAAAAGCACTACTCTATTACAAACACTTCGTAATTCAAAAAAAAAAAAAAAATCGTAAAATTGCTTTATTAATATTTTTAGCATAAAAAATTACTTTATTAATATACTTAGTATAAAAAATTACTTTATTAATATTCTTAGCATAAAAAATTACTTTATTAATATTCTTAGCATAAAAAAATTATTTTCATAATACTTCAGCAGCTTCTTACATTAAACAACCATTTTCAGGGTGGCTTAGCATTTCAAAAATTACTAAAAGTGATATTTATTACGTACGTTTGCCTCCCGCTTCCCCCTACAATTGCAAAAGACGATTTAAGACCCGAAGACATACAAAAACTTGAAGGTTCGGTTTTTTTGATATTTATGATTTTTAATTATGACGTATTTACCACTATTATTATAAATATTAATAGATTAGACACGCAAAAATCATCACTCGGAAATCATGGTAGCGCATAGATAGAAACGATACAGTGGTACAAATACTGAGAGAAGCTACAGTGCTTGCTAATTTTTTCTCAATGAAAATGCTTTGGTAGCGATCAAATTAAGACAGGTCATAAACGTTTTCTTTACGAATGAGAAAAATTTTCGCGGACCGCATTCGTCTGAAAATGTTTGCCACAACTACGAAGTCAGTAAATAAATACAGAAACAAGCATTTATTAATGATAAATTAAAAGAAATTAAATTAAACGAGTGATTTACAACTTTTCAAATCTTTTAAATCAATATGATTATCTTAATTACTTTCGTTTACAAATGTTAATTAATTTTAAAGAAAAACTTGTATTTATTTTTGCAACCCCAATATTTTTCTACCCTATCCAACATAGGGTCCTCGTGGACAGTTTAAGAAGTTTTGTGATAAATTTTCATATGAGTGACTGGTGTTTTGACTTTTATTCTTTATAGTTATGTTAAATCAAAACTAGATAAATTCTTATCAAGAATAAGGAAATTGGAGTTCCTATATTTTGTAATATTATCTCTAAGACGTTAAATGTATAATTTTGTCATGCAACAAAATCAAATCATATGCCTTGTCTCTTGTCCCTTTTCGACATAAATTGGGCTTTTTTTAATGTAATTTTAAAAATATTTCCTTCTATTAATAACGTTCCGTACATTGAGTTATAAGAATTAATAAAATTGAAAATTAATTCAGTGTCTGTTTTTTACATTTTACTTGATTATTATTCTGAGTGGAAGGCAATATTGCTATTGATTTTAACTTTTTTTTGTATGCCTAATGGAAAATACAACTCGCTTTAAAAATCACGAGATGTTTGACACTTCACACTTGTATAGTTTGAAGATTGCGTTTTAATTTACAAGAGAAAAGTATAGGATCATTTACTTTAATTAAAACGCTCTAAATTTCTGTTGAAAATTGCTGTTGTGTAATAGCATACATTTTAATTGAAAACTGCTTACTAGAATGAAAACACAATTTTTAGTGGTGTTTTTTTCTTTAGCACATTTTTAAATCATCAACTTCTATGATAAACCGAGGTTGCAAACCGTTCTCTACAAATTTGTTTAAGGTATCCGACTAGTTTAAAATCGTCGTTTTTGATGAAATTATCAAAAGAAATCATGACTTAATTTTGTAGCCTGTTTAATCAGCTTTCTAAAACTGTCTCATTTTTTCACTCTACGTGAATTACAAATGGAGTTACAGCTGTTTTATTACCGAACTGTAAGCATTATTTTATGTTGCATGTAAACTTTAAATGCGTTCTCTGAGAAATGATATTTTTGAAGAAAACTGTCGACCACAACAATGATTTCTCAAAAAGTTATTCAAGTATTGATGTGAAATTTTCTGAGATTGTTTTCTGTAATATGCTTGATGTTTTCTTCTAAAAACTAAGGTGGATTTTAAAATCAAGTATTATTTTTAAATGCTTAAATATAAACGAAAAGCATTTTTTATGAAAAATTACCAGTTTAGTAACTATGTTCAGCTATATCTCAAAAATATTTTGAAGTACAAGAAATATTTTAGAGCACAACATAGATGACTGTCATAAAAATGTACGCCTACAAGGATTTATGTATATTTAGAATATGATTTTGTCTATGGCTGTTAGCGTAATGCAAATATTTTAGTCATTTTTCTTCAAATTTCGCAGTTTTATTTTTTTAAATTACTTTGAAAGCCTAATTTTACAATATTTTCATAGTTTTAAAGCATATGCAGTTGAAAAATAACATTAAAAATATATATAAGTTATTTTTCAACAAAATGTCTCCGATTACAGTCGGATACCTTAATAAATTCAGTGTAATCAATGAGACCGTTCTGTAAAGATAATCGATTTTTTTTAATGCAACTTGTCACTGAGCTTAATTTGGAATGCTTTCATTGCTTATATATCTGAATAAAATTAGGAATTGTTTCTGAGCGCCGGGAGATCATTTAGCTCTTTTCTGTGATCAGCGTAAGAGGTCTCCGCATCCGCAGGTGAGTTTCCACGGATAATGGGCGGCAGGTGGCGCTGTCGTCTCCAGAAATGCCTTTTACTTCCGCAACCACGTACGCAATATCTATTCCTTTCCCATTCTCTCTCCCTCCTCTTCTCATTTTCAACCATCCCGAATTCCTTAATTTTTGGCCGCCTTTTCTTCTCGGAGGCCAATTCTGCTCCACAATGTCCGAAAATATTTTTGCTCGTAAGAGGTAGCGGATGTATCGGCAAGACCAGAAACAAGACGATTGCTTAATTCTCCTGCCTTGCTCCAGCCATAAGCTTTAATAATGTAGCAGGTTGGAGGTTTGGGTACCCGCAGTACCTGTAAATATTTCATGGACGCTGCTATAGACGTGACTCCGTTAGGGCTTCACTGAGTGCCTTCCAAACTCAATTACGCCTGGTCAGGGCTATATCAGCTGTACTACGTGTCCTACGATGGGCGAGGGTACTCTGTTTAATGACAAACCGGGCAGAAAAGCCACCGCTACAGGCGCTTTTTTGCCTGCCGCTCGGATATAGATATATAAACAGCGCCTTTTTGCGCTCCGTGTGAGGTGGCGCCTTGTTTGCCTATTACCTGCTGCCGATCAGCGCAATTCATTACGCACTCGTTTCTGCATAATTTATCAAAAAAATTGCAATTAATTTCAATTTCACACTTTCCTCTGCAGCTTTCAGTTAAAATGCGTTTTCAGTTCATCTCGAAGATTTTTTTTTGCAACTCTTGCTTTTGTATTCACAGGGAAATATTAATGACAGTTACGTAGATAAGTGAAGGTCAGTCGTTCGCTTTTTGTTTTATTTAGATAAAATGCGTTGAAAAGATCGTTATTTTCAGTTATTTATTATTGAACTGAACCTTTTGCTGTTTGGAAATTCAGAAAGAAAATATTTTTTTTTTATTTCTTGAATTACAATTAAAATTAGGCTTTGTTGTTCAAATATAATTTGTAATTTCATTTTTATGCAATTTTAGTAATTTATTAGTTTCTGTTTTGCTTAAATGACAAACACGAAATGACTAGCTTTTAAATATTTTAAGAACTAATTTTTAAGAAAAAATTTAAGTGATACCTATTAAGCTGTATTGCTATATATATATGTCATGAAAAATGAGACTGATAAAAACATTAGAAATCATTTGATTATTTTCAGAAAAACTGAATATTTTTAAACTTTGAATGATTTTTCTAATTGTAATTAATCGGATTTATTATTCAGAAACCTTTTGTTTTATTTAATCATTTTTTTCTAATGCAATAAAACAATTTATGATAAATTTTATTTATTTTAACAATTAAATGAAATTAATGTTAGAATTATAAGAATATTTTCAATACATTTAATTTAACATTTTCAGCTCTTCTTAATTAAGAGCAATTAATTTAAAGCTTCCATGACAGTTAAAAATGTTTCTAAAATCATTTTATAATTAACATATTCTTTTCAATCCAATTCCAATAATTTTACTTTTGCGCCAAGTAGAAATTAGCTTTTTTATACTTTAATTTTTTAATACATGGAATCTCTGTGGGATAAATGTAGAAATAGTTATTGGATATTATTTCTTTTTTTCTCCTTAATTCCTGTATCATTTAAAAATGCGTGCATTTTTGAACTTCGCAATTCCTTTCAATACGAAAACACTTTGTCACAATCCCAGAATTCTAGAATATGTACGAAAATGAAGTAAATAAAAAGAAATAGTATTTAAAACAGCTATTTCTTAACCCTTAATAAGGTTCAAAGCTTGATTTTATTAGCAATTTTTTCTAACGTATATTAAAGAAGTTTTAACGACAATCTTATACTGATCTTTAATCGGTTTGATATAACATTCGGTTTTAAAATTTGTCTATTCGCTAATAAAATTTCTAATTTTACTAAAAATTAAATAAAACTCGAAGTATAGAGATCTTCATACTTTGTGGCAAGAATGCTTACTCATTCAAATGATTTTAGAGCATCATCATCGAGATTAGTTTGTGTGTATGAGTACCAGTGCTAGGCACTTCCGCTTAGTCTCAATTGCTGCTTAAACCAAAGTATAAAAAACCCATCAGAAACACCAAGAATGGATATGAAATAAATAGGAAAATAAAAGAGAAACAACCGTAAAGAATACAATTATTGTGGGTGACATGGATTTTATCAAAATTTTAATAACCACAGGAAGGAGTTCGTATGAAATTATGAAACACATTTATTATGGGGGAAAACTGTATTTAGAATTGTTGTGAGCGAAAAGAACTTGAGAACGAACGAGTGGATTTCGATGATCTAAAATGCCTATAAGAAAGATTTCTAGCCAGTTTTTGTGCTATGGTCTTCTACCTTTTCTATTCTCAAGTCAGAATGTATAGCCGAGTTTCTTATGTACCAGGACGCGTTTGTAATTATGCGAAGAACTTTATTTTGAATTACTTGTACCTTGTTGAGGTTAGTCTTAGTTGCCAACACCCAGATAGGATATGCGTACATCAGAATGGGTCTGATTACTTGTTTATATAAAATAACTTTTTCTTGAGTGACAACTTGGAATTTCTACCAATCAGAGGTAAACTCAAATGAGGTTTCGCCCAAAACTTCTCTTTGATATATGATACATTTCCCCTGAAAGTGAGACCGTTCTCCAATTTCACACTAAGATATGTAACCTCAGTTACCCATTCAATGTGATCTTCGAACATTTTGCGTATAATTTACAGGGTGATTTAAAAAATATTGTTGAAACTTGAAAAGGTGGTGGTATGTATAAAAATAAGCATTTTTCGCCGTGGTTTGCGAAATCGGAAACGAAAAGTACAATAGCTCACAATTCCAATCCTTACTAACCAGTGGGCACTTAACAACGAAACCGATGAGACAAAAGGAAAACACAAGAATGCCATAGAAATTATCAAACGAAATCATAAAGACAAATAATCACATCAATGGCTCGAAAGAGTAACTTTCAATCTGAATTCACGTCTCACAATGATGACAAAGGGACTGGTTGACAACCCAGGCATGTCGCGCACTTCTGTAGCATTTCGGAAATATTCTTGTGTTTGTATTAACTTATCCTGTTGTGTATTCGTATAAACTTCAAAATTTCTAAGAAATTCTTTATTGTGAATGAAGTATTTATCATATTTTAGATTTTTGAAATAAACCGGAAAGATTAGTTTTATTTTCAAAAATTATACTTTTTACCGAAATTGAAGTAAACATTTCCGTTAATTTTTCTGAAGGATTATGATTCTTGTAAATCTTAGTTTAATTATTCACTGGCTGCATTTAAAGAATGAAAAGACTATAACTTGATTTTTAGAGGATTGTTTTGGACATTCATCAAAAATAAACAGTTTTCCATCCCAGAATCACTAAAACTTTATTTCCAATATCTTAAAATCGAAGTCATAGAGGTTCTGCATTTTAAGTTTTTATTTCAACTGAGTTTTCTCTGATATTATGGTTCGTTCAGCTTTCTTTTGTTCAATATAGAAGCTTGCATCTGTGAAGGAAGACCCCTCCAACTTTTAAAATCGAATTTAGCTCTTGAATACGTGGAAAAAAAACCCACCTGTGGCTGTTGAAAGTCGTAGGCTGCGAGATTGCAATGGTTTTGTATTTCTTCTATTCAAATTTAAGACTTTTACTGCTTTTTCGTTTTACAATTGTATTTTTTCGAAAAAAATATGAAAATAAAGTTTATCTTAGATTCTAGGAGCTGAAAGGTTTGCACGTTACTTTCTATAAATACATGTTTTCAAATGCTTAATTTTCACTTGGATAAATGTTGGATGAATAGTTGAGATTTTATGGCACGAAGGTCAGATTTGGCCATACTGGCGCTATTCATAAGGTTATGCATAAAACTGCAGTTAAAATTCAAAGATTTTAAAACGTTTAGTCTGGTAAGAATGGCTAAATGTTGGCAAATGTAGCGGATAAAATTTCACGAAGCAGGTGATGAAGACTTCTTATCGTCTCATTTATAAAAATTCAATTTATTCTAAAAGATATTTCTGGTTTTTGTTTATGTAAATTCTGGCCATTGAGAAATTCAGTTTAGTTTCCTTTTTAATTAAAATTCTAATATTTTTGAAGAAATCTGTTATTAAAACAAATGATTAAGAATGAAAAGGAAAAAGATCGATTTTAGATCCTTTTATTTCGAAATTTCCAATACAGGTCATGACCTACTTTAAGATTAAATTTAATAAAATATTTCCTGTGCTCAAAATTATTTTAAAATCAAAAGTATAGGTACATAATGTGTATACTACTTCAAACTATTACATCTATAAAGTTCTAGGTCAATAATTATAATATCTCTCAAGATATCAACAAAAATTCAAAATTTTACTTTAACATTAGAGACTCAAAATTTTATTTGCTTATAATTTCGAAACAAATAAAGTTTGAATGATAAAATTTGGTATACATGCATAACTTTCGGTGCAATTTTGAAATCTATAAAAAAATGGTGTTGCCATTGGAAATTTTAAATTTAGTGACATTATAAATGTGTAAACGACCCCTTATGAAATATTTAGATATGGAATCCTTTATTAGATGTTATTTCCTGAAATTTGGTACCTTTTGTTTTAATTTCCGATGAACGATGGCAGAATAATGCTGGGTGGTTCTTTTTTTCCGCGTCTACACTTTGGAAGCATTAGGTGCTTATAAATTTTTCCGGTTTTTTTTTCTTAATGTGATATTATATTACGCGATATGAAACAAAAATTATCATAAGTAGAATTGGCAAATTAAAAAATATTAAATATTTTGTTATTTAATATTAAATGTTATTTTATTTCAAATAACAAACTGAATTTGTTAACCATTTGTATGAATTATTTATCATAATTATTAATCCATTTTCAAATTTCCTAAGCACAAAAATATGTCCTGTTAACACTTCTCTTCTGTTTAAGAATTAAGAGCAATTTTATAGACTATAAGTATTAATATCTCATATCTTTCTAATGCTTTAAATGTGTGCTACAAAATTCAATCAAGTAAACGCTGTAAATATTCTGTCGACTGGATTCTATTCTTTACGATGCTCCTTAAATAAGATTAAACATGCAATTCGCATTAATGAGATAAATAGCCACTGGTTTGCTGTCAAAAAGTTTCAGAAACAAGAGAAGCCAAATATAACTAATTCGAGGGTGCTGAATAGGAATCTGACAATAAAAATCGAAAGTGGGTTCTTGTTTGCGAAATTTCAAAAATAAATATTATCTATCTACATGTAATACTATGTTTTTATGTTGAATTCTTATTTATATATTTATGATATATATGGCACTTAATTTGTTTTTCTTTCGGCTCCTATTCATAAAACATTATGTCAGTCAAGGAATTCTATCAGCCTCTTATAGTTAGGACATTAGCAGGCAAATTTTAATACCAATCAAAGATTGTATCATTCTATACTAGTCGCGTCAGTTCTTTCTGTAAAATCCAGCATTATAGACACGTGAAAGATGAATTCGTATTGTTTTCTCCATTTTATCAATAAATGAGTGTATTAAGTACACAATGGCTCGAATGTGTGTGAATAATTTTGAACATTTTTATTACATTTCTGGAGAATTCATGTTTGCTTTGCCAAAGCTAAATATCATTCCACTTGTAAGAACCACCTGAAAAATATACTTTGATTGCAAGTTTGTCGATCAGGATAAAGCAGGGGCCCGCACATTTGTTCAAGCGACTCTTCGTCAGCGGCTGAAAAGAAAGAAGTGCTCCATGAAACCTGATCTTTAAAAATACATTTTTTACATTCTCTCATTGAATTTCCACTTGAAAACTGTGGTTCTATATGCAATGAGCATGATGAACAGGACATCCCTAGTATGGAGAACTCAATGGAGCCCGTCAATGTTAGCAGACCCCGTTGGAATGTCACGCGTGAAACGTCTATAAATTCATCAAAAGAGGGCAGTAAGGAAATTCAGCTAATGTCCAGATTGCATTGTGTTATTGTGCTTTTTAACAGGTACTTTATGTTTTTCATAGACAGAATATTATATTGACAGTTACTGGGCTGCGAGTAGCCTGTAGGGGGAACTAGGGATACTTGACCCTACGTGATTTCTCAGATTGTGAGATAATTGGTAATTTGTGAGTCATTTTTATATGACCTTTGGTCATATGATTTATTGGAAGGATTTTCATTTCAATCTAAAAAGCCATCGTAATGATGTGTAGGTAAATATGTTTTGGGGGTCCAAAAGTAAACGTTCACTTTTTAATTCCTCAGCGTATTAAAATTTTTTTATTGAAGGTATGATGAATTAAAATATTTCTGAGTTTTAAGCATATTTCTAGCTATAATTTGATATACGATATTACGCAGTATCTTAATTCTAAGTGGTTTAATTTTTAGGTTATTTAGAAAAAGTCAAATTAGGGATACACTTGACCCTATCAAAAGCCACTGCTGCTTCGATGACGTAGCCAACCGAAGCACATTTTGTGGTTGGAACTAGTTTTCTGGTGCGTGGAGTTTGTCGGCAATGTGGCAACTCAAATATAGAGAACAATTAGTTAAAAATAGTTTAAGTAATTATTTAATAAATAAAATTTCTTTTTAATGTTATAATTTCAAACAACACAGACAATTATTTTTTGTAAGAATTTTAAAAATAATTAAAATTTATTTATTCCATAATTTTCTGGCTTGCGAAAAAAAAAAACGATTTTTAACCATTTATTATTTTAATAAAAGTCTTTTAGTCGAACTATTTGTCATCGTTTGGTTTCTTTTAACGTTTCGCTATTACGTTAAAAGTTCGTCTCTTTGCTGGTTTGAATTTGCTCGTTGAATATATCTTCCTTCTTCTGCTTTTGTTTGCATTATAATATTAGGAGAACCTAGTAAGTCTTTTAGCTTTTCCAATTTCTTGATTTGTACAACATTTTTAAAATCCTTTCTTTTCATTTTGGTGCTGTTATATTCTATTCTAATTTTACCCAAACTGGAAATTCTTCAATGCGCTATGGACTATGCTAGGTTCCCAGTTCCATTGCTGTAATTTTTTATCATTTGATGAATTCAATATTTTATTTGTTTAGTTAATTTTGAACTAATTTAATTTAGTTTAATAACTAAATTTAAATTAATGAGTAGACTAATTTAATCTATTAACTAGAATTTTATTAATAACAATTGCCATTATAAATACCATATTATTTTATATTTAATATTAATTTCATTAATATTTTTTGATAATTAAGACTTTTAATTCAGTACTTGTAACCTAATATTGGAATTTTGCGTATATCCAAATTATCGAAAGAATTTAAGTAATCTTTGAATGTAGGGTCAAGTATCCGTATCGCTAGGGTCAAGTATTGCTCGCTTAGGGTTCTTAACCTTAGGGTCAAGTATCCCTAAGGTTAAGGATACTTGAGCCTATGTGATTTCATGAAATATATTTATTATGTGATTAAATGACATAACAATTTGGCATAAGTACATTTGTCATTCTAAATGCATACCCTTTTATTATGCTTACTATCAAAATTTTCGAGAAATATAAGAAAAATTAAAAGTTGGGTCAAGTATCCCATGTTTCCTCTATTACACCATATGTATGCTTGTAGTTTTATTTTAGTCGTAGTCTATAAATCTGGTAAATCTGAGCTAAGCCAAGGGTTTTATTCCCATTTTCGAATTTCCCACGTGAAAATCAATAAGAATTAGACTACTTCCGAAGCAAACGAAACATTGAATTTTGTTGACCAGCGTAGTATTTACTTAAGAATCACTAAATTGTTTAGCAATATTTCCGACGAAATAAAACAACCCTCGTGCAGCTTCAAATCGGGACGTTGAAATAATCCGATAAAATAATATAGACAGATGTGCTCTTACCTCGTCAATACATAGCAAAAATTACTTAGAGGCAGTGACGAAGAAGTACAGCAGTTATTCAAAGTCAATTAATGCCAATTTGTAATGCAACCAAGGAAGGTTTTAAAATTATGTTTTCACGAAATGAAACTATTTAGATTCACGCGATCTAAGATAGTTGTGTTCTCCAGATATATAAGTTGAGAATGGCACTACATATTAGATTGTATAATTTATCTGATTTGGATGCAATTTTACAGAGTTAATAAAAAACTGATTATCATTTAGTCAAAACCTTTCTAAGAACCTGAACATGCCTAACAAAAGCACTTCTAACCTACTGTTTTACGAGGCTGTATATGGAAACTTCTTTAACTATATGTATCCCCCTCGCCCGACTGGGCCGCGATAGCCTTGTGGTAGTCTTGACTTCGTGATTGTGCATCCACCGTGAATACGAGCATTGTGTACGTTAACCTTCCTATCCTGTTGAAGAAGGAAGATATAATAAAATAAATTATAGAAATGGGTCGATTAGACCCATTCAGGGTCGGAAGGCTAGGGGAGGATCAAGCGCCTTCCCACTTGTATGGTGCGGAAGTTAGGAGAGGATCAAGCGCCTTCCCACTTGTATGGTGTGGAAGTTAGGAGAGGATCAAGCGCCTTCCCACTTGTATGGTGCGGACGTTAGGAGAGGGGAGTGCTGACTCAGAGGTCGTCCTCTTCATCTGACCATGGTTTAAATTCATGAGATCCGTCCTAAAACAGTCCTCATGTAACTTCAAAACGGAAAATTATGCTAACGACATTAAACTGACCTCCATTGGATCCACACTGTTTATTCGAAATCTTTGACAGCACATACTTTTATCGAACTCTTCAATATAAAATAATTCAGAAAATCATCATCATTTAGATATCAAATTATAATTTATCGAAAAACTGTATTGAATGGGATTTTTTTAATGTATCATCATTGAAAATTTCATTGATATGTTTAGTTTGACTTTTTAAACGGCCTCGAAAAAAAATTTTGAACGAAGATTGGGGGTTCAAAATTATCTATCGGCTAAAAAGTGGTACTGAATGCGAAAAGTTTTATGAGCCATGCTGTATACAAACAACATGAAAGTGAAATGTCTATATTTGAGCAGAAAAATGAGGAATTCCACATAACCTTCTGTAGACTATAATCCCAATTTCTCAATTGAACCGCAGAAATCCCAAATAGAGCCTAGAATAATCTTACGATCTCTTGAAGATAAAGGAGAATTTTTTCCTTATTCTACGCTACAAAAGTGTTAAACGACTCCTTAAGGAAGTTCGTCAGAAGCGTTTGAATAATAAGAGGATTTCTTTTGATGTCAACAGCTTCGAAGTATGTGCTAAGAGATTTGATTGAATGCCATGCGGAAGCCTCTCGATTTAATTCATATGCAAATTTCCTCGCGGTAGTGTGGAAAATTGGGGCAATTTCGGAAAAAGAGAAATGATTATGGAAATGCCTCTTTTGCTTAGTCCCCCTCCGGATGGGATGCGACAAATGTAAGATCTGCGAGGAGCTTACTTTGGCATAACAAAATGATCTTAGCTCGCGGTGAAATTTAGCTTTCGATAGTGGACAGCAATGGACAGATTCAGAGTGATCCCTTTCTGTATATCAAAATTGAATTGACTTTGCTTTCAACGTTTAATGAAAGAGTACAACTTTTCAAAAATTAATTTCGGTGTATGTGTCACAGTTCAGAACCGAACCTTGAATTAATATATTTACATTCTAAGAAAAGTTTTAGGGCTTAAAAAGTAAAAGAAAGTATTTTTTTAATGCTTTTTGAGTTGATATTTACTTCATGCTTAGGTAAAAGACTATAAGAGATAGAAGTTATATATCAGTTTTATACATGCATATCAAAGAAGTACGACGATTCTATTTTTAGGAGAAAAGACATTTCAGAGTTTTTGTAAATGTAAAAAGAAAAATAAGTAAGTTTAAAAAGAATTTAATAATTTGCTTTGGCAAATACATTAGATGAACGGTCGAGAAATAAACTGTCTTATTTCATGTCATGTAGGTGTCATAATGTCATGAGACTCAAATATTGTATAATATTTGCACAATATTGTAAATACTTAGAAATACCGAAAACCGTATGAACAATATTGTATAATATATAAAAACAACAAACACATCAATAATCCCCTGCAGAAACTTCAATTTTAACTAAATTATATCTAATTTTAATGTAATAATTAAAAGTACTCAATAAATGCCAAAAGAACCTATAGAAAATGTGAACATATCATATGCACTCTGTTATAATTAAGACTATAAATATAATTGAATAAGACAATGCAGGATATGGAGTTTTCAACAATTAAAGTGGTTAGCTCGGCTTTGGACGAGCTTGCCATGTTAAATCTGATTTTATCTGCGCAAAACCATCCATGAAACCAATTGCTGAAGAAAACAGAAAGGGTAATTAACCTTAAATAAGAATAAAGAAAGTAGGGTACCTAACCCTGAATTATTGCAACACTATAATATAAAAATAGCTAGCATGTATCTAAAATAAACAATTAAATATATTGCACATTATCCAATATTGCACTTAAACAAAGAATTCAACATCTAAGAAAATTTCTTTCATTTTTAACAAAGAATTAGAAAATAAATGTGTGAAACTTTCCATGTTACCTGCCTACACAAACCAAGAACAGTCCAATGACAGATATATATATATATATATATATATATATATATATATATATATATAAGAAGCAAAACATAACCGGAAAGCAATAAAATAAAATAAAATAACAAACTTTCATATCAAATTCTAAAAGATATGAAAAAACGAATTGAAAGTATATCCGAGTAAAGTTAAATTGGAACTCTATTATCTCATATAAAATCTACAAAAACGCAATTATCAATCAACTTATAAGAATCAACAAAATATGCAATAACACTAATTCTGCCAAAAAGCAAATCATGCACTTAAGAAATAGCCTCACCATTAATAAAATTCCCTCCTCACGTTACGAACCTCTGATTAATGAATTTAGTATGTAAGTAAAGGATTGCTTATCAGAACGATGTCGACGCGAAGTATAATCTTCGCAATAGGGTCACTCAAGCCGATAAGGTCTGATATTTTACCTCGAAAACGCATCTTTTAGACATTTTTCACTGGTTTTTCATATACTGCTTTCTTTCACTATTTATCTACGCTTTCTACCGCTATCGCTTTTCTATTTAATCTTCATCGTTCCCAATACTGTTTACGCCTCTTCAACGCCAGTCTGCATCATAACCCTCCTCAGACACCGCCAAGTCAACATCCAACCTACTGGTACGTAAAATTTATTCTTACTTTGCTCTAATGTTATATCACATCGTACTTTTGGTTTTAATTATTCAAAACTCCTCTCTCTGTTTTTGGTTTGACATTAGGGATGAAAATCAGTGTTTTAGGCCTTACGGCGTAACTGATGGCAAGAAAATGCCAAACTTTTTATATTTTAGCTATTCACAACGGTATTGTGCTTTAATTGCGTTTCTCATTTATATATATATATATATATATATAAAGATCTGCAATGTGTAACATTGTATTATATTGGGAAAATCTTACATTTTACAATGTTTCAGCTTTGGGAAACAATTTTGTATAGTATTATTTTTACAAATTTGCAATATTACACAAATATTAATGCTGCTTGGATAAAAGTCATTTAAAAAAAAAGCCAGTTTACATTTCACATTGTTTCCTGATGAAATATTATGAGAATTCTGCAAAAGTCTTCACGACGCTAAGTAACTAAAAGCAATATTCTGACTAAAACGATTTTTATTTCTTCTTCGTTATTTTAGACATGCTTTTATGTTAGACTTCTCGCTTGAAAGTTGTAAATAAAACACACTTCATTCAAAAATAATAACAATCGAGTAGGTGCGGAATTAGTTTGAACTAGCCGCCTTCTGAGACCAGCTTGTTCGACCGCAATACAATTTAATTTGAACCTCTTATACATAATTTGATATTAATGATCCCCTTAACAAAGCCATTTTAAATTTTGAACTTTGATAGACATTTAACCCATGATCTTTCAGTGGCTTTTTGCACTTGTTTTGTTAATTGGTTACATGAACGTCCCTAATGGAGTCAAGTAGCTGTCTGTATCATGTAACATCTAATTATACCCTGTCTGCGCCAACTTCACTTTCTTAGTCCTCATGCGCATTTGATTTCAATATTAAAATGTCGCGGCACATTTTACGTCCAGCAGCATGTTTACTGTATTAAAACATTCTGATAAAAAGAATTCAAACATCTTTCTGCGTACTGGATGTATTTCCTAATATATTAAGCATCTTGAAGGACTTCGTTTACAGATTTCAGATGAAAATTGATGAAATGAAAAAGAAAGTAAATTTCTTAGCTTTCAACACGCAATTAAGTATTTGTTTAAACAATGAAAACGATTTGAATTTCATTGCAACAACGAAAAGTATTTTTGTAAATTATACCTAGATTGTACATCAACTTGATTAAAATCATTGAAAAGATATTTTTTGCACTTTCAGTTACTGCAAAAAAATTTTGTGCTGTTATAATTTTCAGTTATTAAGGAAACAGGGGAACAGCGGGTAGTATGGGCCACTTAAGTAAAATTTAATATAAAATTTATATTTTTAGTTAGAATGAGCTATAACTGTTCAAAACTTTCTTTGAACACTTTTTTTCATGGTGATTATATTAAACAAATTTATCTAAGATATGAAAATTAGATATGACATCTAAGTTTTAAGTCGATAGTTTACAAAAAGTTATATATGTCGGGTAGTTTGGGCCACACTAAAAAACACAAGGTTTAAAATAAAAAAGAATTTTTTTTGCTTACAAATGGATATACAGTAGAGTCTCCCTACAACGAAGTCTCTCTACAACGAATTTCTTCCTATAACGAAATTTTTAATCGGAATGTTAAATAACATTCAAAATATTCTCCATATAACGAAGTGGTTGTCTCCCTATAACGAATTTTTTCAGAGGTTTATCTTTTCGATTTTTGAAGAAAGTTGATAGTTGCTGTGGAACCAATTCGCTCACACGTGCCTGTTTCTGGAACCACTCACTCTTAAAATGTGAAAATTTTTCTGAAAATTTAACATCACGAAATTCAAAGCAATGTAAAATAACGGAATTTTTCAAGTAAAATAAACGTAAGTACACACTAGTACATATTATTCTCTAAATTGGTGAATTGTCTTAACTTTTGAGCATTTTATTTATACAATAAAAATTAGCATAATTTTAACAAATTTATAATATATATTACCTCATTTTTAATTGAAAATCATAATTAAATACAATTGAACTTATCGCACCAATTGAAAAGTTTGGAACATTTACTTAAATAACTGCAAAAATCTCTAATCTCCGTATAACGAAATTTTCTCTATAACGAATTTTTCATTTGGAACCAAGCGATTTCGTTATAGGGAGACTCCACTGTATTTTGATTCTGTAGCCAAATTACAATAACGGAAAGAAATCTTCTTACATTTCAATCGTTATCTTGTTAGTTATTTAATCTTAGTTATTAGTTATTTAATTATTTTTTCTTCTTTGCAATATACTTCTAAGCTCACCGTAATGGTCGGATGCAACCCTTTCAAATAATTTATTTTCCAAAACACTTGCAATTGAAGTTAGTCCAGTTTAGTTATATAAATATCCGGTTTTGAAGCAACGCGAGTGATATTTTGGGACGCAAATTGTAATTCTGACCGCGATCAGATGACGAGGACGACGCCTGAGCTGGCATCCCACTCCCCTCTCCAAACTTCCTCGCTACACTAAAGGGAGGGCATTTGATCAATATGTAGGATTTAAAGTGGAACAGGACCCATATACGGCGGGGTTTTGCTGGAATTGGGTCCCCTCCCATTGGAATTGCAAGTTTCATAGGATCCGCAAATCACTCTCCTCGACCCTCGGCTTCAGGCTTCTTCCTAAACTTAGGCATTTTTTGGTAAAAAAGGATGGTTTGCTCACATGACCCATACTACCCGACCGACATTGCAAAGAAAAACACGGTGACGGCTTCAGTCGGATATTATTACACTTTAAGTATATTTTTCTCATTTGTCTTTTTTGTTACTTCATGTTTTCTACATGTTAGATTATTTTCTTGTGTCTGATACTCATAGTAAACGGGCTTGAATTTGTCGTAAATAAATATACATTTCTATATTAAATAGCAAGTTAGATTATTTAAATTGTTGTTTTGTGTGTTGCTTTTAGGACTGGAAGTATTACTGTTTTTCAGAGCAGAAGTTTGCCGCGATACAATCAAGTGGAAAGTAATTACTGTGAAATACAATGAAACAACGATTTCAACATAATTTTATATTACAATTAACACATAAAAGTTGTTTATTCTATAATTATATAATAGCACATAACATAATAGTCCAAATGTGTATAATATCCTCCAGACGATATGTTTCTTGCGTTCTTTTCTTTTACAAAGTTATTAATGGTTCAATTGATTGTAATGGTATAATGAGCTCAATAGATTCCGCTGTGCCCGCCAGATTTTTAAGAAACCAGAGTTCCTTTCCAAATTTATATTCAAAATTTAATTATATTAGCAGGTTCTCGTTATATAGGTTTTATAAAATTTTTAACACGTTCTCTGATGAACTTGACATTTTTAATATGTCTCTTGGTGCTTTTAAGTCGAAATGTTTGCATCTTTTAAATACATGATGTGTTTTATTTTGCCTTTCTGCAACATTTTAGATTTTTATGCTATTTGATTTTCTGTGTTCTTATGTATTCGACCAGTTTTTTGGCGACGTGTTTGATTTATTTTATCTTAAGTGTTGCATTTTTTTTAATCTCAAGTGTGTGCCTTTTGGAAATGAACTTTATATTTTTTAAAAAATAAGGCTTTTGGTGTCATAGTGAGTCTTAAAGTTTTGTGATTATGTGTTTTCGTTTTTAATTATATATACGTTTGCATAAGTTTTATGATTTTATGTATTCTCTGTGTTCTACTTTTTGCTTTCTAAGGCATATTCTTTTTTATTTTTTATTTACTCATTGTGACTTTTGTTCTTTGTGTGTTTGTCAGCACTCTGTAAATGGAGTTTTCTCTGTAGTGTGCTTTTCGTTAAATAAATAAATTTCCAATCCCCTGAAAAATATTGCGCGACACAGTTGTATAATACTTACGGTATCATACAATGTTGAATGCTATTATACAATATCATACATCTTACAAAACGCAGGAAAACTCATATACGTATATAATTTGTTACTTTTGATTAACTTTTCCATTAAAATAATAGCAATTTATAATCCACGATGGATTATAATAAAATCGTGGGAAAATGAAGGATAATTCGTCAAGGAAACTAGAAGTGCGACTCCTAACAAAATATGACAACAAAATTTAATCTGTACTTGCCAATTTCTCTTTCTAAAGCTCTTTTACTTGGTAGAAGAAAGCTTCTGTTATGAATAAGTTCGAAAAGAACTAACACCCAAAAGATTTTCGGCAAAATTAGTCTCTCTATTATCTCGTCAGTGTGAAAGAACGTTTTGATATTACGACGGTCTGTGATTAATGTTAAGAGTTTCCGAAAGTTTGTTGTGATACAAGCGTGGAAAATTGGAAGAGATATCGCGAGTGTATAAAGGTGAGAGCTAATTTTTTATACTAAAGATTTCATACTCTAAAATGATAGCCCCCAAGTACCTCTGTGTCATTGAACAGCATGCACCGCTTGCGATACAGAACAATGGCAGCTTAAAACCGTGAAAAACATCTTAAGAAAAACTACCTGTGTTGCTTGACCCGGGCTATCTTTCCTTTGCACTCTGAATAGGACATTCATTCTTGACCTTTTTTTTATTCTATTTTAAAAGAAGTAACCTGTGAAAGTGAGAAGAAAACTTATGGTTGGATCCCCCTCCCTTTTTTTTATCTGCAAGAGAACATCAGAAATGTTTCGCGAACGGCCTCGAGACCAACATTTCGAAAGTATCATTCCGTAACGCTGATAGTCCGCTCCCTTCTTTATTATTTTTTCCTTCTCTCGATTTGTACTTTTTCCCAAACGCATTTCTTTTTCGCTACTGACCAGGTGTGAATTCTTGGGGCTTTAAATGCCGTTTCTTATCAGCTGTTGTCCAGATCCAGAAGGGGGAGGGATACTTCGTTTCCGGCGGTTGGGATAAATGAAAGAAAACATCCCGGGATTTATCTGCTCTCACAAGCTACTTGGGAGGGGTGTTCAGAGGTAATAAAATGTACCAATTTTTTTAACTGTACATGGACGGCAAATTTAGAAAACCAATGCATTTTCTTATACTACGAATTACAAATCCAGAAAGTTTGAAAGATTTTAAAGAACAACTTGTGAATTAGCTCCCTTATGCCATATGTTATGTAATATTGAAATATATTTTACGGCATCGTGAATGCATTACAGTATCTTTGTATTTTTGGGTTTGATAAGAGCTCAGTTTTTAATCATAACATTCCTTTAGCCCTCTGATTGCCCAATTATTTCGACTTTTTAGCTGTCAGGTTAGAAAATTAGCTTTTAAAATAAATGAGTCAATATTTTTGTATTTAATTATATCTCTGAAATCTTAAGAATACTTTATCCATGATTGTAAAATATAAATACGAGCTATCCGTTTTTGAACTGAACATGCAAAACGGAAAAAGACGTTTGCGCCGCTCGGAGGGTTAAAATTTGAACAGAGTATTCAACTGAAGGAAAATTGGTTCTTTTTCCTATGAATTTGTGCTTGACTTTTCTATGCTACTAGGACGAGGCCAAAGTCAAAAAATAAGCATTAACTACTATTGATTTCAATCAATTGGATTGTAATTTGATTTCGTCTTAAAAGAACATTTTATTCCACTTGTCTGACGCAATATGGCTAAATCTGATCCTTCAGCAACTAAAGTACACCACCATCAAAAATGAATATTACTTAACTGTATTTTTTTGCTACGAGAGAGTTGTGTTACTTGAATTTAATCCAGTGCATCGCAAGAAAATCGTCGATGGTTAGGATAATTGAAAGACATTTTCCCTTGGAGATGTAATGTTGTTATAGGTATCAAGAGAAGGATGAAAGTTAATTAATAGTAAAATTTACAAGTAGATAGAAATTTCTCAATTATGGCGATCTTTAAAGGTAGGTAAAAAATAGATAGATAGGTACAAACACATTGGTAAGAGAAATTTTAAAAGGCAAAATAACACGAATCGGCAAATATAAGTCGTTTAATGAAAAACCTTCAATTTTTCTTTATTTAAATGTCTTTGCAAACACTAAAAATTTATCTCTTGCTGTTCTTGCAGCACATTAAGAATATTTAATAAAAATTGATCAAATTCACTAGTAAAACAGTTTCATTTCTTAAAATAATATTATTATCCACTACTTTATGTCAAGAAATAATTATTTACAAATTATTTCTTTGTTATTCTCTATTCCAATAAACATGGACCCTTCATTTTTTTAGTATATAGGCAAGAAGTAATTTTTTACTGAGTGACATTAATCAGAAGATATTATAACATGAAAATTATTAAAGGAAAATAATTTTTGGTCGAAAATCTACTTGAATAAATGAAACAGAACGATACCTGTTCGGGCGAGGTCGAACTTAATTTCACCGAACTTATTGCTTTGTTTTAGTTTTCGCATTTAATATATATTTACGGCCAATGTTAGTAATGGGTTATTATATATAATAAACGGACATTATATGTAATAACCTCATAAAATACCCGGTTATTATATATAATAACTGCTTAAAGATAGGTTATTATATATATTAACCGATTTATCACATTGACCGTAACATATATATAAATATCAGCTATTTTATATAATGGATCCTAAATTTTTTAGAATAATTGAGACGAATATTACATATAAAAGCAAAGCATATTTACAATTTAAATATTCTAGTTGAAAAATAAAACCTGCATATCAGCTAAGAAGGGCGAAAGCCATCAGAAGCTCAAAAATATTATTATTAAGGATGCACTCCATCGAAGCAGAATAAATATGTGATCTCAGCATCAGTGGTAGTTTCCTTTGCAAACAGTTGGACCCAAAAGTCCGAAAGTGTTCATTACGTTGAAGGTAAGGCACAAAATTGAATTTTTTGAAAGAAGGTAATAAATAAAAATATTTAATTTATATTACTATTAACTGTATTACAAAACTTACATTTTGAACGAGAGGGAGAACTCCTAGAAATTTCGTATTTCAATTCAATAAACCTAATATTTGAAACTTTGAGATTGAAATATTTGAAAATTGAGATTCCTTGACGCTGGTACATGATTTGGAAAGATGTGATGAAGAGTTCCAGTAAGTGAGCTCAGTCACTGAATGAAGATGATTTTTAAGGATGAAACACAAAAGGGGAGAATTAAAACAGACCTTCAGAAAGGCCTCAAAGACCACTGTTCCTCAACTACAATTCAAAATCATTAAAATTTTAGGGTTAGGTTAGATTAACGTCCCGTTTTGAAGCAACACGAGGGCTATTTAGGGACGGACCTCGTAATTTTGAACCACCGTCAGATGACAAGGACGACACCTGAGCTGGCGCCCCCTCTCCAAACTTCCACGCCACACCAGCGGGAGGACGTTCGGCCATTGCGTGTGATTTAGCGTGCAACAGGCCCCATACACAGCGGATCTTCAGTGGATTCGGTTTCGAGCCTGCGACCCTCCGGTCCCGAGGTCGAGACCTTGCCACTAGGCCACCGCAACCTCTAAAATTGTAGGGATTCTTGAAATCAATTTTTTCTAGAATTCAGATAGTAGGGAATTACAATTCAATTTAATTCATCGATTAACCGATAATTGAAGATTTCCCAACACATTAAAATTGCGTCTTGTCATTGAGAATGCACAAATGTACAAGTTTTTAAACTCTAGCACATCAGGAAATGAAGGAAAAATTGGTTATAAAATTCCCTCTTTGCAAACAGCTCAAGTTAAATAAAATTCTATAATAACCAACTGAATTAAGAGCTGACCTTTTAAAAAGAAAGAGATACATTCTATGTAAAAAATATAGAAACATTTAGGAATTTAGTCTTTGAACTCAGACGCTCGTTTGAAATATTCTACAGGTATTTCATGTTAAAAGAATTCCAAATCATTTTTTATTGGAAAATTTCTGTATTAAAATCCTTTCAACGAAGAAGGAATGGAGAGAAATAATGGCTGTATTTTTTGTGCATACTTTCAATGTAAAAGCTGTTCATTTCGAATATTTTATGTCTACCTGAAAAATAGTAGCTCTCAATATCTGTAAAATAAAACTAAGAATTCTGTTTTAAATTTTCATTGGCTGAGTTGAACAATCTATATAGAAGATTTTTATTATTATCTAAAGTTAATGTAGCGTTGTTTGGAAATGTATGTAAAATCAAAAGAAGGAGCACCCAAAAATTTCGTTTCTAGTTGTTCAAGCATCTTTTCTTTAGACTGTACTAAACAACATATGCTCCTAGTATAAAATTTCCCATGAATCTTCTTGAAGAAATGGAGAATGGCCTCGATTAAAGTATGGGTGTCAAAAGTAAATTATGATTCATACAGTATTAAATAACAAACTTGTCCTACTAGGGATTATTACAAGCAAAATCAAACCACTCTAATAAAAAACCATTCAAAGTACCGGATACGAACTGAATATTAACTTCCGAAAGAATTATCGCATGAAAATGATTTTTATACCAATTTAAAGTGAAAGCAATTATCTTTCCAATGGTATTAGTTTAAGCACTGTACGATAATTAATCTCAATTTTACAAAGTTTTTAATTATCATGATCTGCGATGAAGGTTGCTCGAGGAGACTATGTTCGCTTTCGTGGCCTTCCATATAATAGCTCCGTTTCTCTGGACCGGAAACAGAGACAGAAGGAACAAACAAGTTCTAGCGGGTTATATGAGATGTTGGGGGTGGGAAAATTTCGTGGTTACTACCGATTCACTACCAGAAGTTTTTAATGAATTACAGTTAAGAAATGCTATTTTTTAAAAAATTAAATTACTTTCGTGCATTTTAAACGCATTTTGAGCGTTTAACGCTTCCAATCCCTGATTCAAATTAAATGTCCATCCTATTTTTCAACAAACGGAATTAGAATATCACAAATAGAACGGAACAGGCTATGCAACATTAAATTTAAAAAAACCATTAAAATATTTTTTGTCCATATAGATGTTTTTTGATTGCACATAATTATCTTTTAAATTCTCTCTAATATTGACTCGAGTTTCAATGATTATTATTGCATTTTTTATTTCAAATAATAACTTTTTAAATTTTTGTGCCACATTTACTTGAAATTAAAATGCATTTTAAATTGTTATAATATTGTTACAAGAGGTTCAAATAATATTTGAGAAGTTGTAGAGGATAAATGCATTCATTTACAATTCTGTAAACATTAGATTTAATTTACTTACTGACGAAGTGTGAAGTTTGAATTGATGTAATTGAAGATTATCCATCTGAACTATTTGATTCCGGATGCATTTGAATTTGAATTTTTATTTTGGTAGTGTTTTATCTAAAAAAATATTTACAATTCACGAGTTTAACATTTCACTTGGTTTATAGTCGTCATTTATTGAAATCTTCAGTTTTATCTATCATTTTTCTCGAAACTAAAAGTTTGCTATATTCAGGAACTTCAATTGGAAATTACTCCATCGCATAGTTTAATTCTAAATAATTAATATAAAATACAAAAATAAAAACTAGTTTATACAATTAGCTAACTTAAAATTTTATTCATATAACTGAATCATTATAACTAATAAGTTGGGCAAACCAGCTGATCGCCGAAGGCGGCTAGCAAAAGATAATAATAAAGTAATAGTTTTGAATGCATTCAAAGTTATCAAATTAAGTTTCCATCCATTTATTATTCATTACACTTGAATTTTGATATGTGAGAAAAGCGGCCGCGAGGAAAATTCCAGTCAGAAATGGGTGGTGTATTTTTTGATAAAAGACACTGCGAAATGTGATACCTTTTGAAGGAAAAAAAGGGCTTTGATAAATTTCTCTCTCAACTCATTAGTTAATCCGCGCTCTATAGAATGAACTTCCTGGTCGATCCTCCCGAGTCTCATTTCCAAAATCAATTCCACGAAGTAGGTTTTCTAATATTAGAGCGGAGCGAGAAATAATTACTGCAGATGATATTGAAATGCAATGGCTATTGGAGTAGCAAGGATTGAAAAAGCCTCTCCCAGAGGCATGCTGTAATATTCATTTTAATGTGAAGGTCGTAAAGAAAATGTCACTACAGGGGCTGATGTCCAATCCCTTCTGAATTACCAGCGAGCTATTTCCTGGCACAGAAATTAACAATCTCAGTATTTGTGACTGAGGCAGTTGGAATTTCAGAAGAGGGGAAAAGGCCTCTTGTTAAGTTCGGGGCAAGTTTCTATTTTGAAAAACTTGCGGATCATTTTTATAACTCGGAGCAAATGGTAGCAAGGATTACTTTAAGGGGTAATCAAGTATAAAAAAATCATTCGCATTACATCATTTCGAACACTGAGGAAGAACTCGGGTACGGAGTGCGTCCAAGGGGGTGGAGAACGAAATTACAACATCTGAATAAGAACAGAAACACATTTGGTTTACGACGGTTCTGAAGAAGAACTGTTATTGCTTCTCCAGTGTGTGGTTCTCTAATGGTGCCAACGCACACGACCGAACCAAGACTCCCCGTAAACAGTCATATATGTATAAAGGGAACGAAAAGAGAAAAAAGCACTAAAATCACCAATAGGTAGTAATTCTCATTGTTTATAACGGAAACTGCGCGCAGTACAATAAGGGAACGATCTCGGACCGATATGACTTTGGTTATAAATACATTATTCACAGTAATGACTTGATCTTGAAGTTTGTTGTTTGATGACTCTGGGAGTTAGGTAACGTGATCCCCAGATAAAAGTCCTTTCAAGTGAAAAAATAAGAGAAAGAAAAGTCTGCGGTTGCAAAAAATAAAAAAGAAGAAGAGTTCTTTTCTTTCTTCTTTTTCTCGTTGGAAAGGAAGCTTTAATGGCAATTTTACTCGATCCGCTATTGCTCGGAAATGTGTTACGCGTACTATGTAATGATTGGCAAAAGAGGGGTGAAGTCATCAACACCCCGACCTCCCCCTTCCATAAAGGGGAGGGGGAGGACATCGAATGACACACTGTTCGTTTTATCGAAGTAGTCATGGGCTAGTCGATCACGTTCGTGAATGTTAACGGAGTAGGGGAAGGAGCGAGCAAAGGTAAGAAAAACGGGAAATTTGAAAATTATCAAAAAGATAAAAAAAATGCGGAAAAAGTAGAGCCAAAGAACCGAAAGTGACAGGCAGAAAAGGGGGAAAGGCTTCTTCCCTCACTGGTGAATACTTTTAGAAGCATCCAATCGGATGGTACCATATCGGTTGTTAACGTTCCTGTACCACGATTCTCTGAAGAAAATGCGGAGAGTGAAACCATTCTTTTTCATACACATTCAAGGGGGAAAAAGAATCTGGGAGAACAAAAGAATTTTTGTAAAGATATTTTCCCACAGATACCCGATGCCATCAAAAGTTGAGAAACTGCATCAAAGTTTTCATACGGTGCCTCGGCGTACTCACCTACCGTGTCTGATTGTTTGTTTAGTCATTGTGTATCACGTTCCAAGATGCAACTTACTTCTTCTCTCCTCATACTCTTTCCTGAATAACATTTAGAACTGTTTTTCTAGGCGAAGTTCTTGTTTTATGAGTGAGTTTTTATTCATTTTTAGAGACATCTTTTTTTTTGAAGAGTGAATTTGAAAGAGGTTGTCTTCTTAGTACATGTGAAAGAACTAAAGAAATTAATATTTTCTTTTATCATTCATTTCTTCAATAAAGAACGAGTTACACCTTTCTGCTTCTTATTTTAAAGGTTTTTATTTACAAAGAATGTCTTTTGGATCAGTTGGTTTCTTCACTATATCATTTGAATGAATTGCAACTAAAAATTAATTATTTTGTTTCTTCATACATTTCTGTAATAAATTATGATTTAAATGTTTCTAGTGTTCAGAAAACTCTAACATGTTTATTTATTTCGCCGGATTTTAGTCCAACTAAAAGTATGAAATCCTTTTTAAAAATGCAAATGATTTCTTTAAATGATTCTTTTTTTATCTCGGTATCTACCATCTATAAACACAATTTTGTGCACTAAAACTTTAATTACTGATCATAATCCTTCATAATGTTAGAAAATGAGGCAAAAAGTTTAAAAAAGGAATCAGCAATTTTATTAAATTTGACTTAATGTTTTTTTACAAAAAATATTCAGAAAAAGTATTGCATGATAAAGTGACTCTTCGAATTATTTTTTATAGATATTCATGGTGAGTTTGGGAGTGCAATAGCTTGTTTCAAAACAATCCAAACAGCAGATCATATTATACAATAGAATAAACCTTGTGCGGCACCAATAGTGTATCTTGAATAATGAAACGTACCGCATTGCGAATTTGGTACAATAATGTCAAACTTAAAGGAGTCAATTAAAATGCGCATGTCAATTATACGAGGCTGACAGCATTGGCTGTCTCAAAATATTTCGAGGAATACAATGTTGAAGAAGAACAATTTAGCAACCAAAGTAATGCTTTATCCTAGAGACTTTAAATTTGTTTTCTGATATTTCTTTTCCTCCTTCTGGACAAATCTTGTAAACAATGAATGATGTAAAACTGTTCAAAGATGGGTGTCAGTATTCTGTATTCTACATGAGTACACTTTTCCTCCTTCTGGACAAACCTTGTAAACAATGAATGATGTAAGACTGTTCAAAGATGAGTGTCAGTATTCTGTATTCTACAAGAGTACACTTTTCCACCTTCTGGACAAACCTTGTAAACAATGAATGAGGTAAAACGGTTCAAAGATGATTGTCAGCATTCTGTATTCTACATGAGTTTTCTTTCCTTTTACACATGATGGCACTGATAAATATTTCCAAACAAGCAAATAACTTCATAACCAAAGTTTCAAACTTGTCTGGCAGTAATTTTCCAAATTCAGGCACTATAGTTTACGACTTATAGCACATTGATGAACTGATATAAAAATGGTTATCTATTTTTTTAAAAATCTGTTAAATTCACCTTATTATTCAATTGAAAAAGTAAAACATTCTGCATCTGAGTTTTGTTGTATGGCCAGATGTCGTGCGTTTTATGGTGGCTAGTCATATTGTTTTACGAGTTGAATTTTAATTGAAACAAAGGAAATGAACAAAAGTTTAAAGCGACTTCTTATAATTGAATTGCATACAAATTGTGGCAGCAAGCGTGTTATGTAAAAAATCTACGTACCAATTCAATATGCAAACAAATGAACTACATTTGTGAATACAGTGGTGAAATATGCCAATAGAAACAAAAATCTAGATGTATCAGATGTTAAAAGTTACAGGATGGCTAGTGAAGATGTCACATCCCTGAATTAAAAGAAAACAAGTGTTGAGATCCAATAGTTTTAGCATCTCAAATTTAATTAAAACACTCCTCTTTAGATTGAAGCCTTCTGACTCGAATCTCGATTCAGATTTAGATTACTGTGCATGTACACATTTTTCACTTCAACTTGAACTTTCCTATCCTGCTGTGATGTAGAGAATTAGTAAGTGTTATATGAATACTGATGGAACATCCAGTTTTATTTAAAATCCAGTTGGATTCCGTTTGGTAATTACGATATCAATGTTTCTAAGCCAATGATGTGTTCTTGAAACACATTACTTTAATCTCATTTATTTATTAATCACATAACTACTTTTAAAATTGCTTTTATTGATTCCACATGAAACACGGAATATATTAAAATTATTCACCATTCAATAAAGAGGCAGTTTTTATCTACATAGTCTGAAGGACGCGAACCCGAAAAAAAACAAATTATTCTGTGTAAAGGATCTGAGGAATGTAAGGTTTTAAAACAACACATTATTCTTTGCTGCACTTTTAACATAATGCTCATGCATTGTTTAGCAATGGATTCGGAAACCCTCCGCGGTTTTGCGCATGCGCCGGGCGGAGTTGTCTTCATCAAAATAGGGGGGAAAGTGAAGAATGGAAGGGTGATGCTTATTTTTTACTGAGCGTGATCTAACAAAGAACTCCAGAAATGTTCTCATATGACTCATAGAATGACACCCCTTTCCGGTGTAAAATCGTCCAAAAGTGGTAGTCTCGGAATCCGTTGCTGAACAGTATAAAGGATTGTTTTTGAATAGAAGAAGGAATTAGAAGAACTTTACATCTGTGGCTTTCAATTCAGAGACACATTTTTAGTAAGTAAAACGAACTCCAAAAACAATACCTTAACATAAAAGTGCGAACATTTTCCCTAAAGTTACATAGTCAAGTAAGTCCGTTCTGAAGTTTATCTGCTACTTGTGTTTTTTGTGAATGAAAAGAGGCCGTTTTCTTTCCCAATAGAAATTTTGAATTCTCATAGGTTAATAAAATGGGATGGGCAATAATCATAAGGGCAATGTTCTTAGAAGTAGTGAATTAGAAAGTGAACATATGCTTTACGGGAAGTTGGATAGTTAACACACAAATATCAAAATTTCAGCAATTGCGATCACGTCTTGCTTGCCTGTTAGTAACACAAACTACCACACAAGAAAATGAAATTTCTTGAAAAATTCTACTAAAAATGCATACATTAAGGAAACAGTGAACTCAAAAGGTCAACTTTTTCAACAATTCTAAAGACCAAAAATATTTTTAAAAGCTTTTCTTTATCTTTTTAATGCAGTTCAATGAGTAAATTTTCAAATATATTTATTCGGTGAAAGAAAATTTCAACCATCATACAAGAGAACGAATCAAGGAATTCCAGGAAGACTTTCCAGAGCCGAACTTCTCTTTTAACACAATCGGTTTATTTTAACGTAGGACTACGTTCCTCCCATTGGGGTCTCAGGAAGGAATTTGATTCACACGCCAAAATGCCATGGAAGATCCTCTATATCTCGGTAACTACATATGTTAAAAACATAACTAATGTCTTAATTTAGAGATAAAGGGTAACAACAGAAGTTACAAAAAAAAAAAAAAAATTGAAACTCGGAATTGTAGTTCAGCGACTACAATTTAGAGTTTTGACTACTGAGTCGCAAAGTTGGGCAAAAATACGCATGAATTGGTGACGTCACACGCATGAGGTGCGCGCGCACAATTGGCTGACGCTCTCACTTGCCACGTTTTCGCGAGCGAGATTTCGTGATTGCGTTGACAATTTTGTTTCGACAAATTTAATAGAGAATCGCGAGTAACTTCGAGAAACAAGAGTATCGCCAGTAACTTCGAGAAACAAAAGAGTATCGCGAGTAACAAAGAGAATCCGAGAAGCTTCGAGAAACAAATGAGAATCGCGAGTAACAAAGAGAAACCGAGAAATTTCGAGAAACAAAAAAGTCACGAGAGTCAAGTAGTCCTACGCCTTTAACATCAGCTGCTGTTTGAAAAAGACAGCCTCTCGTCATTTTTTATAAAGTTTAATATCATGTTTTGAACGCTTACTTATTAAATGGAAGCTTTCTTTTTCATTTTAAAAGTATTAATTTCGAGTTCAACCGTCGTTCGGGGAAATCGTGTAGTGGATGAAGGGAATTTCTCCCTAGGAAAGCTTTTTCATGCAATTGCAATTTTCCTGAGAAGAGCGGAAAATAATCCCTAAGTAACAGACATCACTAAAAATTAATGACCGGAACGGGTGGTGTGTAATCATGAGGTATACGTAATTGGTTCGGCCGGAGAGAATGGGGACAACTTTTTAAACTTCATTTTTAAACTTGCAGAACAAAGAAGGCTCGCTCGACGCCACTAATAAAACCTCCGCACTTAGCGGTTCCGTATTTTTGATAGTCCTATCTGCGGATGTTACACCTCGCAATGAAAGAGGGGAAAAACACCAAAAAGGAGGAACATTTTAAAGCATTTAATTTATGGAAAAAAAAGCCAAGCATAGAAAATCGAGCTAAAATACTGAAAGTGTAGATAGGTTCTATTGTTGCTTAAAACTTACTTAAAAGAAGTCTGAGAATGAGGGTGAAAATTAACAACGTTCCTGTAGAGAATAACCTCTGACAACTGTCCGATTAGTTAGTCTAAAGAATGCCGTGGTTCTCAATTTTCATTATCTTTTGGTTCTTTTCCGAATTTCAGGAAGTTTTACTACTTCTAAAAGAATTTTTTCTCCGCCGCGTAGAATTCTTGAATGCTTGAAACGACGTCGCCTTTAGAGTTATGACAGTGTCTGTGTGACAAGTGCCTATCGCTTGTCAAGCTAGGAGCACTTTTAGGCTTAAGGCTCATGTCAGGTGAAAATTCTATTGTTTTGCTACATTTGGATAAAGCTCAAGAATTTTTGCGAGAATAAAAAGATTGAGACATCTTTTAATAAATAAATTGTATTACAAATTTTTTCGCTTTTAAGAGTTATGACAGTGTCTATGTGACGAGTATCTATCGCTTGTCAAGCTAGGAGCACTTTTAGACTTAAGGCTCCTGTCAGGGGAAAATTTTATTGTTTTGCTATATTTCGATAAAGCTCAAGAATTTTTGAGAGAATAAAAAGATTGAGACATCTTTTAATAAATAATTTCTATAAAAATATTTTTTCCTTATAGTATGTTGATTCATTTCAAATAGCTTATTCATCTGTATAATTTTACAATTAATAAAAATCTCAATCATTTTTACAGAACTTTTGAAACTATGATAGTTTTTACAAGCAGCTTAAGTTTTTATTTGTGATTTCGAAGAAGTAAAGAAATCAAATTTGTAAGATCTTGATTTCAGATTTGTTCTATGTATATAAAATGTTTCCGCATATTCATCCATATTTTTAGGGGTTGCAAAGGTTAGAAAGCAAAATTTAGTTTTTTTAAAAAAATTTCCAGTACAGATCCTTACTTTATTAAAAACGCATTTGAAGAGCCTGAGTTTTGTCCTTTTTTGACGAATAAGCTAAATTCATTTATCCAATTAGGAAAATTTTAAAAATATTTCCAAAGTCTCATAAATGTTTTGAAAAAATTAAAAACGTTCTAAAGTAAAATAATTTTCTTTCTACTGTTAGACAAGGCGAATTTATTTAACATTTAGATATGAAATTTCGGTATCCTGCATGAGAATTTTCTAATGATTATTTTTTGGTTCACTCTTTTCTACTTTTCATTTTTTAAGGGAAAAGATGAAGTTAGGTAGATATTATATTATTATTGAGGTCATTTTATTGCCCTTTATCATATAAATAAAATTCACCGCTACAAGAAACGGATGGGAAATTCACTAGAAACTCTTTCTTGCTGACTGCTTTCTACGCAGACTTCATTGAATGTCAGAAATATTCCAGATGCTTAAAACACAAATGGTTTGGTCTAAAAGTTCGGTAGAGAATGATGATCAAATGACCTGCTATGAAACTGAAATTTGTGTCATTCATTGATTGGTGTTGCATAAACGTTTTAAAGTTTAATTTCCCTAAATGCGCTATTAGAAAATTCAATCCAGCACACGATTGTGACTAAAGAAATTCTTGATGTATATCCGACGTCATTATTTGTGTAGAGCAGATCTATTAGCATGTCTTGGATAGTAAGCGTCTGTAAGAAGTAAAGGTTTAAAGACAATAATAAAGCATCAAATAGTCATTTTGAAGGCATAGTGATAACTTTCTCCTCAAAAGCACGGCATATTCTGTCACTAAAGAGAAGAAAAAAGGTCCCAATAATTTATTTGTTTCCTCTCAGATCAGGTGATTTTCCCTCAGAGGTATAGAAGAGTATAAGGGGCCAATTAATTCAATTATTTTACTTAATGGAATTTTTAAATTTCTTTGCATACCCAATTCGAAACTTTAAATTTCAACAGCTATTGAATTCAAATACTGAAGAGGTAAAAATTCTTCCAGTCATGCCAAATCATGCTGAAGCACAAGACAAAATTGTTCTACTTTATAACTATCGAAAAGCTGATAAAAATGAAAATTTCTTGGGATTTAAAATAGTGCGGAAGGAAAAAATGAATTCCTTTTCAGTTTTTACTTTCTCGTATACGAAGTATACAAACAGAAAGTATTGTAATCGTCAAAAAATTCGAACTCGAGATTTTGACGAATCTCCACATTTTAGACCTCCCCGAGTCCGAAACACACAATTTTGGAATTATGTCTGTGTGTCTGTGAACACGATAACTCGAAAACTATTAGAGCTACGGGGATGAAATTTGGTATGTGGTCTTTAAACATAATCTGTAGGTTCCTATCAAATTTTGGAGAAAATATGTCAACGGGTCTGTCAACAAGTCTGTCTGTATGTCCGCGGTCATGTGAACACTATAACTCAAAAACTTGAATAGCTAGATGGATAAAATTTGGTACACGGTTTTGTCGTAATGAATGTAGGTCCGTATAAAAGTTTGGTAGAAATCCGTCAATGGGTTGATTGTCTGTCGGTCTGTATAATTTACCTTTGAAACCAATCCGTTATCTCCACGCACATGTGTACTGGAAGCAATCTTCTGTGCACGCGAAAGGAGCGAATTACGTTAGTTTGTCCTTGAGACAGCAAGAGCGGAAAATCGGTACGCATCTCTTTGAATTTGATTCTTTACCTAGATATTTTTCAATCACTATAATGAACAACCTTCTGATAGTCATTGGATTCTGGGTAACAGTAGGTTCGAATTTTTTTAGCCACGCGGGGGGAGTGGAAACGGCACCTTTTTGGGAAGTACACGAGATAGTTTAGGGGAGAACACTCCCGCTGGTTTTTGTTTGGTATTGTCATCAAAATATACGAAGAGAATTATATTTCTGAACGCTAAATTGTTCGAATGGTTCAAAATATTTAAAGCTTTGATACTAACTTTTGATTTAGTGGTCATTAGAATAATGTTAGGCTTAATTAAAAATTTATAACAACAATAAAATCTGTAACTCGATGTTTATGATTTCCTTCATACAAGGTAAGTTGGAAGGAGGGGGAATGGGTGTTATGAATTTTAAAATTCAGTCCTGCAGTCTAACATTTTTAAAAATTGAAATTAATACTCAAGTTGTTTTTGTACTCAACTTTGCTCTTTAGTTATGATATATTAAATTTTCATTGTTAATTTTGAATGTAAAAGAATAAATAAAAACAGTTTATAACCCAATTCTTACAGGGTGGGGCCTCTGTAAGTCATAAAGGACATTTGTTAAAATTAGTGGGCAAACGATCGTTACAAAAGAACCCTTAAAATAAATATTTACACTGGTTTCAACTTCAACAACTTTTTTCACATTAAAAACATTAATTTTTAGAAACTTGTTCTCTTTTTTAAAAAGGGGTGTGAGGAATTAAGGTATGAGGCATTCTGCACTTTGGTAAGGAGGGGAAATTGGGTGCACGAGGCATCTGCGCCCCCTTGATATTTTTAAAAATATGGATTAAAATTTTAACGTACGCCATACATGCATCGAATTATTGGATTTTTAGTCTTAGAAATTAAAATATAACCCGGGAATACGCGCATCGGGCCTGTTAGGCCCGGAGGTTACAAGAATTTAGTACAGAAAATCCCCCCTCGGTGAAAATTTCTAGATTCACAGTAGCTGCATTCAGTGTCATTTACTTGCTGACCACAGGGATTCTAGAAGACCACAGAATCCCATCCCCATTTCTTATCTCAGAAAACATATACTCAGACCTCGGAAGCCCGATCCGCTCTCTCGCGTATGTTTGAGGATTACATTGAAGAACAGATAATCGCGACAATTTATCGCTATTTGATAAATAAATATGAAATGGAAAGAATGGAAAAGTTTTAACTAAACTAATTAATAATCGATTAATGTAGAAAATAAAGATGTCGTTGACGAATAGATAGTGATGGTAAGTCAAATTCTAAAGAGACAATGAATCGGATATTTGTGAAACATCATAATATTTAGAAGAAATCTAGGATTAAAAAATGCCGCGAAAAACAGGAACTAGTTAGAAAGCTGGAATTATCAAGTGCTGAAAGAAAGAACCACCCAAAAATATAAGAGCTTTTACGCATCGTCATAAAACTACCTGGGAAATAATGGTGAAGCAGATGATGTAACATCGGTTCAAAATTCTTATACATGCTTACCGATGAAATAATAATATCAATTATTGTAAATTGCATCAATACTTATATCCGGGTGATTACAGGTAATTTTGAACGGGGAAGCTGAGCAATTCTCCTAAATACCTCGGAAGAACAAGTATTCAGCGATCTTCTTTATTTTATATATAATGTACTATTTTTTATATTTTATACAGTATATATTAATGCAACAAATGTTTTCTATTTAAATAAATGTAATTTCTTGCGTGCCTTGTTAACATAACGTCTTCGCAAGGAACGCGAATGCTCGCGGCTTAATCATAATAGCTTCATAATTTAACACAAAAATTACGTAGAATCCATAAGCATCTCAAGTATTCTAAGCCTTCTTAGATGAATGAAAACGACAGCCCCTTTTCAAAACAGAAGGGGTCATCTTATTAGACAGCAAAGAAAATGAAAATGTTAAATGGTTAAAGAAATTACCATGCCATTTACCGGCAACCCTCAATATGTCCTCACTCCAAAACAGCGGTCAGATGACAAGACGCAGTAAGGAAGAGAGGCTATTCATGAAAGGAAGACATTTTGCCGCTTACAACCCGAGACACTACTCATGTTAAGCTAGTCCGGTAAGTGTAATACAATAAAAATAACTAGACCACTTCAAAAACTATACTAAGAAGTTTTAATATCCACTTGTTTTGTTCGGTATAAACAAGTTATAAAGGAGTTCCCCGTTTCAAAAACTGATTTGGAGCAGATGGGTACTATCGCTTGATACCCAGCTACTCCTGAATTTCTATCTTTATATATTTTGTACTTCAGTCTCCAAACCATCGTTGCAGAACAAATAAATTTGCCTAAATTAATTGAGAAAAATAAAGTGATATTAATTTTTTCCTTTTAGATTGATGTTAATGTGTTAAAAAATAAGTATTATTATTTAGTTATGTATACCCCCCAAGTCCTATTATGCTGCATCATCGTAAAGGGGGGGGGGTGGCCCTGGGTGGAATGGGCGATGTATGTCTGGAGTTTTTTCTCCTGGCAGGGTCACCCAAGGCGTGAAGGCCATTCTATTATACCCAGCTAAAGCATAAAAGCAATGGACAAGTCAGACTTCTTCCCTCGGGCGTCCAAGGTCTAGTGCCAACAGAAGCTGCACTCTCCTCCTTTACCATGAATCGTTCGTTTTCCGTGGGCGAGCGGACTCTTGGACTTGGTCTAGCTGAGGACTAGAACAAGTGGAATAAGAAACAACAACAGTTATGCACAAATGTTTTATATGTTTCATTTCTGTATTAAAAATTAACGATTTTATTTATTAATTCACCTTTTTATTTACTGCTGCCAAACACCACATTTGTGCCCAGGCCTCAAAATCCAAAGGCAGGCGCTGAAATTAATTACAATAGTATCAAACGACTATGTATTGACTTTATATAAGAATTAGAAATATTCTGGGAAAGTTTTTGAAATTGTGAACGATAAGTTAAAAGTTATTTCTATTTTTTGGGTAAGACATGTTGGACGTGGCCGTAGAGGAAGCCATTTTTTTGTATTATCACCCTGAAATAATTCAAATTATACCATCTCCCAAAAAATTAAATAAATGTGGGATATATAAGGTTCCTGATTTACCTTTATTACTAAGGCTGTTAACTTACATCTTATGATCTGTAAATTAAGTTTTCCAACTAACGTTCATGTTTAACTTATATAGGATAGGTTAGCTCAATAATATATTGTTTAATCCTAGAATATGAAGCGTTACGTTCTTGTTATAACACATTATTTTTAATGCTTAATTTAATTTAATGTTTTCAAGCTACAATAACTTATTTTAAATGCTTTGTTGTTTAATTTAGCTTAAAAAAATTCTCTTAAACATTTTGTCAATATGTTTAATTTTTTAAGAATGTTTGAATCACATAACAACTTACGCTTACTGGAGATTTCTAAATTCTAATTTTCTGTGATATGATAATTTTTAGAGAATTCCATAAATGCAATGTTTATCGAAGTCCTAAACAAAAGTTATTGTATTTCCTGCTGTTTCATAAATGTGGGATGTGCAGACACACATTTGCGCATACCTATGTGAAAGCACACTGAATAATTGAAAAGAATCGGATAAGAATAAAAAAATGCCCCATTATATTAGTCTTTTGAGAGTATTTAAGATATTGTCAGTCAACTGCTGAGGTAGAGGTCAGTTTCCTTCTCGATGACCTCTGCAACTACAATTAAAATACTAAAACTTTAAGTTTTTAACCATATAAACAATATTTAAACATTATTAAATAATCAAAGAAGAGCCAAGATACTAAATTAATTTTTTCTTTGTACTTTTTCAAAGTTTTAGAGGGGGATGATCAGTTACCCCGACGAGATGGGGAACTGGACATCTATGATTACTTCATAATAAATTGATTTTTACACCAATTTTTAACAAGTGATTAGTTTCAAAACGTCTCATACTCCAATTTAAAGGGTAAAGTACGCTGAACATTTTGAAATCAGAATCTTTCAGAGAAAGCCAAAAAACTAAGATAAACTCGAAGGGAATCGAATTAAACAAACAAGGAATCCATTCTAGTCCACTTTATCAAGGGCTAAGGACTTTATTCGAAATGAATTCAAAATATTTGGGAAATCTTTCTGTAAGAAGCTTGAATTACGTCAAATATATAATATTTTGATATGTTAATAGAATAAAAGAGTAACATTATAGCTAGACGAAACTATTGAACTAAGTATCAATTTGTGGTGTTGTAAAATAGATACCCACTTACTCTGTTCTAACCTAATTTATAACTGAATATTAGTGATAGAAAACCTAACTTTAATTTTTAACTTCATTGAAAACCGATTTTACAAAGCTTCATAAAAGTCAGCAACTTTCAAATAAAACTTTTCTACTTCCCACCACTCCATCATTAGCATTTGCAAAAAAGTATGGGTTGGGTATTAACATATCTTCATAGAAAAATAAAATGTTTAAAAAAAAGTTTGCTTAATTTAGAAAAATTAAACCCGTTTTTTGTGACATATTATTGTAAAGTAGGAGAAAAGTGAAAAACTTTTCAAAACGGTGTGCCAACAACAACAAAATAAATATTGTACTTTTTTGGATTAAAGAAAAAAAATGGCGGATATATATTTATCATAAAGCTTAAAAATGAAACATACAATTATGCATTTGTTAAAGCTCTAAAGCGCATATCGAGAAAATGGAAAAAAACTTTGTACAGACCTATGAACTATAGACTTTCCTAGTTAGTTTAAATTAAAGCAAAGATATGATATAAGAATATTTTTTGTATAACGATAAATTCAGTCTTACTAATTAATTCCAGTATCTTTGTATATTACTATAATTTTGAAAATTTGCATTATAATACCTTGCAAACAAGAAAATTAGAAATTTTTATAATTTCGTTTTTCAAAATCCACATGATTATCAAAATATATGAAAAGAAAAGTATGCAATTTTTTTTTTATTTGTGAGAAATTCTAAAAAATTCAAACTTTATTTCAATAAACGTTATTATAATTTTAAACAAGCAAGAAAACCAATGTAATCCTTAATTATCTAAGAATAATTGTTTTCATGTAAAATATAATTGACGTGGGTTATATTTGATTTAATTATTTTTATTTAATTTTGATGAAATATTTCTTATAAAACCGTTAATTGCTGGGTTTCTGGCCCATGGAATGACACAGCCCTTGGAATAACTCTACAAAATTTCAAATTCTTGTTTCGATCTGAAGCATTAAAAATTCGACGACTCAGTTGTTTTTACAGATAATTCTTCTAAGCCTTTAAAATAATTTGAAAATTATGGAAATTCAAGGTTATAAAGGAATTACAATATAACTGGTAATAAACTTACATTCGAATCGAAATCATTCTTTAAAAAATACCGAGAAACAAAATGAAATATTGTTCATCGATTAAACTCTGTGATCTTCCAAACAAGCGTCTATGTTTGTTCAGTCTTCTCGAAAATAAAAATTGTCATCGAAAGCATTTTTTATGTAATAAAAATTTTCATTAACATATAGTTTACATTTAATTTGACTTTATTTTTAAAAAAAGCTTAAACAATTATCCTGATGTATTTTTAAAGAAAATTGATGTCTTTATTCAGTGATATAATTTTAAAATCTACAGAAATTTATTTAGAAATCGAAAAGAAAAATGGAAGTATTCTTGCTCCCTGATTAACTTTTTAAAAAAATTCTGTGAAACAATTATTGATTCATTTTATTTGAATACTTCCCACGAGACAAAAATATGAAAAATAATAGATTTTTTGAATTTTAGCTCTTTAAACTGACTAGATTCAAGATGATTTAAACAAAATCTAAAACGCTGTTTAAATAACATCAAAATTTAAATATTTGCAGAAACTTCTAGTGAGGAAGATATTTGCCATGTATTAAGAATAGTTTATAGCATGAAATCAATCATATTATGTATTGGGACTTTTTACGTGCCATTTAAACGACAAATCTATTGTTAATTGCTACAGACGGGTATAGAGGTTCATTTAACATGGAGATGAACCCTCTCTCTGCGGGAACGTAATAAAGCTCAATATCTCCCTATATATTGACGCTCATTTGACTAATTTGGCATGCTGGATTTATTTATGACAACAGAAATGTGCGTTGCCATTGAGAATTTGAAGTTAGTGCATATTTTAATATATAGATGCCCCCTTAAGGAATTTTTTACTATGTATACTTTTAAAGATCCCCTTTCCTTTCAACTGATGCCCTTTGTTTAAATATAAGATGAGTAGCGTCAGAATAATATCTAGTGGTTCGTTTATTTTACCTCGACTGATCATAGAGGTTTAATGAACATCGTTCATCAAAGGATCACTCTACATAATTTTAAATAGCAATTTTAGGTGTAATATTTACATTAAGTTTAACGGAATTATAAAAAAAGATTGAGTTGCACTATTTTTTTTTTGCGGAAATTGCACAGACGTGTAAGGAAAAATTATTTTTTCCCTCCAAAATTATCGCGTCATGCTGCAATGCCTCAATCAAATTTAATTTGTCAAATATTGAATGGCTTTCGGTTACTAATGTAAAGGTATCCCGGGAAAATATTGTTTTACCTTAGCAATAAAAATCCATCTTATCCATATATTTTTAATACAATCAACTCCCGGACGACGTAGCTGAAGTCGCTTTACCTGAAATACGACCCAATAAGTGTACCGCTTAATTTATTCAAGATTCCTGACGAAAGAACCTAATAAACAAATGAGCCGATCAACCTGGCTTTACGTACACGCCAAAAAATGTGCATCTTTAGTGTGTTTACTTTTTAACATTCTGAAAGCCCAAAGTTATAAAAATAGACTACATATAGGTGCTGCGTGTATCTAGTTTGTTTAATGCTACATAGTTTTGTATCATATGGTGAGGAAACAGAAGAAGAAGAAGAAATGATACTGTACATAAAATGTCACGATTGGGGTCGCGCATTGAGTGCTGGTGTTAATTTGGGAATCAAAAGATATTTTGATTTAATTGTGCTTAGAGAAACTGGTGGTCCAATTTAGGAAACCAGTTTCCTTGATTGGACCGATGACAAACATTTTTATGGTGTTATTTTTTTAAAAAAGTTAATAAAATTGTTTTGAAGATAAATATGCTGCAAAAGGTTTTATTACTTTTTTTTTATTAAAATTACTTTTCTATCGCTGTACTTTAAAAAATGTTCAAGTAGTCTAAATTAGGCAACCTTCCCCTATATGGAGAGAAATGTTTTCGAAATTAAGGTCAAAATATAATTTTTAGAAGTTAAAAATATAATTTTTAATAAACAATGATATTGCTTGAACAGTTTGTTTAATTTTATTATCTGCAATGACGACTGGAGAAAAATATGAAATAGTTCGTAACTAAATATTACATTTGTAACTCTCTATATTATTTTGTACAGAGTAGTTTACATTTCTTAAATTAAACTCAGAATCTACCCTACTAACACAAGATATTGTACGATATATCTACGGCGTTGTTCGATATTCTGAATACCCTACAATATCGCGAAGATATCGTAGGAATATTATTGGGCATCTTATACTATTAGGGTAATCAGATGATTGAAAGCCATCATAAAATAACAACTGAAGCGTAGCGAAAGTTTCAGTTCCTGGAGTACTTTCAGACCAAATTTATTTGAGTCTTTAAAACAGTATATTTAAAATTCAAAATTCGAGAACAGTTTGAAATAAACATAACTTTAAGTCTTTTCTATTATTGAAAAAAAAAAATTGTTTGGTACTTTTTCAAAAGTAATAACACTAAAAGTTTTAAGAGAAACATTTTTATGAACAGTTGCAAGCATATACAAACAAAACAAATTGTAAAAATATGCTTAAGTGCTCAACCAATAGACCATGACATTTAAACAAAGAAAATAATAATAAGCGACTCCGCAAAAATGTATTATTTCGTGAACATTCATTTTCTAACATTTAATTACAGCGTTTTTGAACTAAGGCATAGTAAATATTCTAGAACTTACGCTAAGGGTTTTATAAAACTTTTCTGTGAAGGTCTGTGCAACAATTTTTAGTCAATTTTAATCAATAAGTGCCAATTCAATCCATTAAGTCGCTCTTCTTTTGCGATTTTATTGGATGAAAAGGGCAAAAGTGCTTTGGAATAATTACAAAATTCTTTTGAAAATGATTTTCTTCTCAAATTGTTTACAGAATAGTTTTATACTAAACTATAATTATGGCAATAACTAAAGCAAGATGACGCGGTCAAATGACTGTTGTTAGTTCGAACAAAGGCAGGGCCTATGTATTAAACTGCTTTTCCTGATGATTTTCATGATTTACAATCACTGACATAATAGTTTGCATAGACAATTAGAAGCTGTTACGAATATCTACGTATTTGTCTTCTAAATTCACGCCAGGAATGTTCCTAAAATTACTTCTTTCACTATTAGTCATCATAAAAGTTAAAACAAATTTCTTAGCATGTTCGCTACTACTCAGAGAAAAATCGAACATCAGAGTTGAGATATTTCATATCTTTATGAAGTAACTAATATAAATCTTCATACAATACATACGAAACTTTCTAAATAAGAGTAACAAGCTATTTTATGAAATGGCTTACCTATGTAACTGTAAGCTGTATATTAGAATTTTCTGTTTTAACCTGAAATTACGTTAATTAAAGGAATATCACATTTAGTTTTAAAATGACATAGAGCTTTTGTTAACTAACTTTATTATTAATTTTTTTACCATTTCTGCAATCGAATCGATCAATCTAACTATTGCTCAAAATTTAGAAGATGCAATTATTAACAGACCAGACGCAATCTACTTCTGTTTTATAATGTTTTATAAGAACTAGTCCCCTTTACTCATCAAGTTACATGCACGAAACTGAAGTTTAAGTTTTGCATATGTTTATATTGCAAGAAAGAAATATTTAAAAAAAGTTTTTTTTATATTGAGGATGTCACACTGTTATCAGAAATGATTTTAAAAAACCCTAGGAAAAAATCGTCCAGTTTTTTTTAAAACACAAATAGCATCTTATTGAAATCAAACATGCAAAATATTGCACAAAACTAACCCTCATTAAGAAATTCGAACATAAATATGAGTTCCGTTTTAATCCTCATTGAAATTTTTGAAGTTTTATTATATTTATGAAATTTCATTCATTTTTTATTGTAGTATCTGGCAACGTTAAGAATCAGCGATCCATCTTTTATGTAAGTTGCGTTGGCAACACATAGCGAAGAGAGAAGAACCAAGTGAGCGACGAATAAAGGTTAATGTTTACCTTATGATTATGGAATTACTTATTTAATTATTTTACACGCTCAAAACTCTACATTATCAATAAATCAAAATATCGTCAATGTGTTTTGTGAATTTCTTTTTATGGTGTGATGAAATTATGATAAAAATGTTAAAGAAAGTGCTGAGATATTAAAAAGAAACGCTAAACTGTTTTGAGCTTTGTTGAGCTTAATTGTGAGAATATTTACGGGAAAGTATTCTCACAGTCTCAGTTCTTTAAGCTAAAAATGCCCTTCTGAGGAACGGGAGCAATAAATATTACATCTCATAAATACCGTTACGTATGCTTCAATGTAAGCATGAGATCCTTGCGCTAATTCTTTGGATCGTCGAGTGCATGCCAGAAGACTCCTCATAACAATCAAACGGTGGATCGCTTTATTCTTATTGAGATTCCAATATTGCACTTATTGAGGAGCATATTACAACATTCTCTCTATGTCTTTCAATTATGGCTGGCAGGGATCACTCTGTTGCCAGGCAACGGGGACCACAAGCCTATTAATCACATTCAGACGCAACACTTCGGCCTAAGCTACAGCTTTACTCAGACTTCCGGCGTCTGATTAAAGACGCCTCCTTTCAACTCAGATAAAGAAGTCTCGTCAATATCAAAATTTTTATTTTTAAGAGGGCGCCTTCATTTTGATTTATTCAATCAAGTTTCATTGTTTGTAAATTTGTTAATGGGATGGGAATGGAGGGGTTGATTAAAATGATTTATCAAAATTCTTTCGTAAAATTACCGGGAAAGCTTTCCACCAGGAAATGGAAGTTTTGTATAAATAAGTGGACTGCAAGAGAAAGTTCACTCTTTTTCATGAATGGTGCTGCACGCGTATATTAATGTATTTATATTATTATATGACATTTTTCAAGGATGCTTCAAATTTATCTGCTTTTCATTTTATGACTTACTGATATGTTACTTTCATAATTAATAAAAAATACGCACATTTTCTTTAAATTTATTTCTAAAAATTTAGAGATTAAACGTATTTAGTGACATATAAAAATGGCAGATAATAGAATAGCTGAAACTTATTGAATAAAGAGTGAAAAAGCAATAAAATGTGACCTTAGTTCTTAGAGGGACTTATTTCATAATTTTTTTTAAATGTCGAAAAAGGATGCAATACCTATCCGTTTTCTAATTATTCGAAAATGTTGTCAAGTTCCTGTGTTTTGAAATGTGTTTATATAAGAGGAATAATTTAAATTTATTTGAAAGCTCATGTAGTGAGATTATCTAGTATGCTTTATCCCTGGAATTCTGAATACATTTCGATATTAAAGAAATTACATATTATCGAAAATAACGTAAGAATATGTTGACGTGGTTCTAGAAACACTTTGAGGTCTATTGTTTTTCTCCAATGATAAGTTTTCTTTAAAAGTCATAACAGAAATGTGTATTTTATATTCTATAAGTAGATGTAAAAAGACTTATTGAACAAATGAAAGAACACTTTGGCTTCCTCTTTACATTCGGTGGTTTATATTTATAAATAGTTCAATAGAAAAGCATTTTTGTTCATTAAACAGCAATTGCTAATGCTTCAATTAGAGTTAGGAATTATCAAGCTTTAGGATAGGATTTGAATAAGCGAAGGAAGTAAAATTTGAATAAGGAAAAATAATCAAGAAACTTACATCCTATTTTAGAACATTTCAATTAACTCAAATTTTATCACATACCTTTAATTTATTACCTTATCTTATACAGGGTGTCCCAAAAAAGTGGAAGAAGAGTTTATATTCTTGAATATTGATTCCATTCTTATACTTCCAATTACAAAGTTTTATCAAATAAGGTAAGAATTTGTATGAAAATACTTTGATATCCAGGGGGATTGATAATGAAATGTTACAAAAATTAAATTTTTATACGGTCCCCATAGTGCAAAAATGTCAATTAGTAAAATGTTTTTCTTACATTCATCTATTCACATACAAAGTTGCAGCTTCTATCTGCAAAACTTACAGAGATATAAGGAGACAAATTTATTGACTTAGACCACTTTTCCATACATCTCACTTCTGTTTGATCCAGTTTTTCTATGCAGATTTTAGGGTTAATATACATATTTCAATAAGTTATTTAATGGGAGGAATCAGGAAATATCAATTTATTTGTTAACTCTTTTTAATTCGAAAAAGCAGTCAAATAATACATTAATTGAGGTATTTACAAAAATAGTTCATCTTTTGAATCTTTGAAAAATATCCACGGTGATATATAAGCAGTGACAGATCATCTGCTCAGATACAAGCAGTGCTATAAAAATATTACTAGAATACAATTGAAATACAATTTTTCAAAAATAACTTTACTTTGAAATAGTCCAAACTTGTAATTATCTTAACTGTAAATCGAATACGTAGTAACCGTAGTTCACGGTGAAGCACCAGGAAAGTGAATCCGAAACCTAAAAACAGCCAATAAAAAATAAATCGAAGAAAAACAAATCAAGAGTGCGTAGGGAAACCTTGGGTGAGATTGAAGGACAGAAAAAAACATTTGTTGGCCTAGCGTTAAAGAGGAGTATCCGAAAATCCAGTTCTGGCTAAGTTCAAAGACAAAAAGGATAGCAATTCGCTTTCGCCTATTATGTCACTTATTTGCACTCGATGAGCGAATTATGGTGCTTTTCAAAACTATTTGGTGTGCTGCCCCGTCCTATGTCTGTCTTACTTTTTCATTAAATTTCTCTCTTCTTTTATCGTTTTTATCATTTTTTGTCCTTAATTGAATTCTCAGAGTGGAGAATGGAAATGAGAATAAAATGAAAATGCGAATTTTTAAATTAATTTTAGAGAATTCTGTAACTCTCCAACCCTAAAAGTCGAGTAGCCAATGCCTTTAGGTAAAACTTAATAATACGCTAAACGCTGAGACCTAATAATTTATTATTCTTGTCCGATATTAGGCTATTCTCCTGTTTTATGTTAAATTTTATTTTTTCAAGTTGTCCTTCCATTCTTTATCAAATCGATAGTTGCAACAGTCTGCCAATGAAACTGATTAACAGTATCCGTCATTGGCAAATGTTTTTCAATCCATGATACTTGGATGATGTACTACTAGACAAATATTTGTATCTCGCAGTTTTTCTATGTTGAATAAATTTGCATTTCTACAATAAACATCTGCATATAAATTTGTGAGCAGCCTCTTTAAATTTAAAAATTATTATATCTCTGCAAGTTCTTCAGATGGAATCTTGAAACTTAGTTTATACATAGATGAGTGTAAGAGAAACATTTTACTTTTTGACACTTTTTCTCTATGGGGAACGTATAAAAATTTAATTTTCTTAAATTTTTATTTTTAACTCCCACAGCGTTTCCACACTAATTCCTACCTTATTTGATGAATCTTTGTAGTTGGAAGTATATGTCTAGGTACAATATTTTACATTATATGTGCCTGTTCCACTTTTTTGGGACACCCTGTATAATACCTTATTTAATACCTTTACAATTATGTAATTTTCCTACACTTTTTCGAGCACAGATGAATATGGAAGAGGCAGAAAATGTAGAACATTCTTCCAGTAGCAAAATGAGTGAGAAAATTTTAAGAAACCTGTTTTCGACCATTATTTAGACATCAAATGCTTATGACGTCTTCCTTTCAGTTAAGAGGAGTGAATATTCAGCAGGTTGACTGATTTTCTACCGAAGATCTTCAACACTTAACTTTCGGGATTGGATGGAGGCAACTCAACAGAATAGCTACTCTTTTCGGAATTCGAATGTGAAATGTTACGACAAATGCCTTTTTTACCTTTGCTATTCCTAAAAAGATTCTTAATCAGCTTTATGTACTCACTTCCATTTTTCTTCGAGGCCTCAGATGAATGGAAAGATGCTTTGATACCTGAGGGCATTATGTCCGACAGCAAGCACTCAGTAAATGATATGCTATTTAATTGATGCCAACGTTCAAAGAATGGGCCGATACAAGAAACGACATTTCCGTTTGTTTTTCACAATCATCCCACGTCCTCTTAATGACTTTCTGATCGCTCTAACGTAATTGGGATTATCTGGGCACGGTGAGTGTTAATTTTCCTCCTCCGAAGCACATCACGTAGCGTTTCCTTAGTTGTTACTTATTCAATTTCGGGTCTCACTAGCATTCCCTGCCTCGACCCTCCCGTTTACCCCTCATTCGTTTTCATTTAGACGGACTTTTTTTAAATCTCACTGGTTGGTCACATATTTTATATCTTAATTGTAGGCATCAACTCTACTTGTTGCTTTTACGATAAATTAGCTAAAGAAATTTTCTTCTAACTGCCACAGTTTTAAAATTAGAGTTTAGCATAAAATATCCACTGCCAGTTTCTGACTGGATTAGCAAATAAAACGAGGATAGTTTTTAGACATAGTTTTTGATAATAAGAGTTGCTTCCGATTTGGAAGTATTTTCATTATTTATAAATGAAATATTAGAGAGGTTTTACTTTAAAATTCGAACTCAAATTAAAAAGATAATAAATGTGCAAATATCATATGAAAGCATAAACATTAATAATAAAAACAGTTTTCAAAAATATACTCCGATTAGTGCAATATAATAAGTAGAATTCTTATTTAATTTTAATTTTTTTCTTCTTTTTAATCTTTAATTCATAATTCATTTTCATAAATATTATGAAATTTTGTAATTTTTTTCTCAAAATCACTACCAGGTGGCGCCACTGGTATGGAACCAAAATATCATTAAATTAATCGATCCACTCAAAAATTAAGCTCTGAAAACATTAAAAAATGCTTTATCATCGAGAACAAAAATTGCTTAAAATTTAAAAACTCGAGCACATTAGGAAGTGGGTGAAAAATCAATGAAAAAATTCCATCTTTACAAGCATGAAACAAGTCAAGTTAAATGAAAGTTGTAAAAAATAGCCTTAGGGATTCAAACACAGGTTCACTATCTTTTACCAAGCCAAACGATGTCGTAGTTACTTTTGGTAAACACGCCTGGGATGAAAAGAAATAGTGCTTCACTTTACTACAAAAAGTTTTAGAAAAAGTAACTACTTTTGAGTATTACGAACGTTGTATGTAAATATTACTGCCAAATATGAATTCCATTCGATAAATCTGTAAAAAAATATCTGATTTCCTCATGTTAATGTCTACATCTTGATTGGAAAATTCAGAGAAACACAGATTAAGAGGCATGAAACGGACCAAAAAATGTTTTTTCTTGCCGAAATTTTCTATAGATTTCATATTATCTATTTTCTTTTCTTTTTGATTTAGAACACTTTCTCACTCAGGTCAAAGCATCTTTAGGTTAATTCACGCCCCAACTTATTATGATCGAAGATTGTGGCCCTTCGCGGCCGTGTGCTTCGCCCACGCACAATCGTCACTGGCTGCTTAGAACACTTTCACGCTATTGTTTAAAATTCAGTATTTTTAATTTTAAGTACATTTTGCATAAACAGGGAAAGATTCATGAAGTGTAGTCTGTTCGACATATCCAGGCATAAATCTGATTTTGTTGAATCGATTAGTTAAAATATGTTTTAAGGGAGGTGTAATTGGTGGAAACTGGAATGAAGAAGTCTTTTGGTTGAATCATTTGGAGTTCCGAAGTATTCATATTAGTTTTCAGAAAGATGTTCATCCTACGTGTCGTATTTAATTCGAAAATGAGGTTAACAATTCTCATATTTTCAAGTAGATAATATTCATTCAACGTTTAACTTACTTCAACTGCTTTAAAGCCCACTATTAAATACACCTATTTGAAAAAATAAATATTTTTAATATTTATTTCAACTCAGTTACACTAAATCAATTTGATATGGAGCGGAAGGAAGTGATTCCAATTATGATATTCTCACAAAAATGGAAAAATGCCTTATTCAAGCACTTATTATAAGTTGTCACATGTTGTAAAACCTAATTACTAATAGTAAGAAATCCGCACTTTTTAACTGTTTAAATAAGTTGTCATACTTGTATCTTGCAAGGCCATATTGCTAATAGTAAGAAATCTGTACTGTGTATCTATTTGAATAAATAAGATCCATTATTAAGATAATTTGTTTCATTAAGCTTTCCTTGACAAATGGAGCTGCTTTCATGAATTTTTTGAGTCATGAAAACTCGAGTTTTGTCAGATTCTTCAATCATACTAAAACATAAAGCCATGCTGGTTTGAAACATTTCGTGAGAGTTTTCCAAAAAATTGTATTGAAATCAGTTTTTTTTCTTGATTATTAATAACGAATACTCAGTCGGCTTGTTGCTTTGGGAATTCGAAAAAAGTTTCGTTCATGGATTGGACGGCGAAATTTTTATCAGCTCCCACCTTCTCAAAAAACAATAAGAACTTGCTGAAGGCACAAAGAATCTTATAAGCTATAATTGCAAATTCGTTCTGCTGCGCAATTCAGATAATCAATTAAGAAAAGGCTTCGATCGAGTGTCAATTAAGTTCATAAAGTAAGTTTAAATTGCACTAAATTAGGCGTTATAAATAACAATAAATATTATTACAATAATTACATTAAGTAGTATTACAAAAATACAATTACAATAAAAAATATTACAAAAATAAAATTATGATAAATATTATTGCAAAAATATAATTACATTAAATATAATCACAAAAATCCAATTACAATAAATATTATTACAACAGTAGGTTTACAATAAATATTATTACAATAGTACCTTTACAATAAATATTATTAAAACAGTACCTTTACAATAAATATTATTGATGAATCTGCAGGATAAGCAAAACATAAAAGGTGTCCGGATACTTTCAATCTTATAGCGTATATCCAGTTGCATAATATTAGAACTTTAATGTTTCTGGAAATAATATGATTAACGTAATAATATTTATTGTTATTTATAATGCCTAATTTACTGCAATTTAATGATTAAATTTTTATGAGCATGCTTGAGTATTTAGCATATTTAACTTTTATGCAATTCAATATATCTGTTCGAATATTCTAGTCAAAATTCAAATTTGTGGAAAAACCCTTATCATTTACCTTCTCTTAGACAGCAACATAAAATCAGTTCGCGGCAGTGCCGATATCTTTGCGCATCTTAATGGTATTCAACTGCAATTTTCATGAAAGCTTCCCTTTATAACTGGCTTCCATGTAATAAAAGAAAAACTATACTGTCTCTCACATGCGCAATTAAAAATTATTTACTACAAATACTCATATTTCCTCAAATATTCGAAAATTTAATTCGAATTTTAATACAATGCTTTGCAAACATGTTGTCACGTGTTATGTCAGTTTCGTACAATTTGGTTGAAAACTCTGCATTTCATAAGCAAAAAACATGTGCAAAAATTTGCGAGTTTTTAAAAACTTTTATATCTTCCCGAATATAGTGCTATTTGTACGGACTGCATGCAGTATTGCGGATAGCAAACAAAAACATTGAAAAGCATGAATTTCTGGTCGGTCCCTTAAATATCCTCGCGACAAAATCTTCGATGTAAAATGTGAGTTTAAGCCTATTCTTTACATAGTCGAAGTTCAAAGGCAGTTCGTCCTGGAGAAATTACTGTATTCATTACAATAGTTAAGCATTCCTTTCCATCGAAAAGTATACAGCTTATTGTTAATAATTCGAAAATTTATTGCTCAGGATATATAAAGGCTTCTCGAATTGTTTCATGTTTTAAAGGGCTTCAAACCATTCAAAGGGCTTGACCTTAAAACTTAAAATGGTTTTCCGAAATTCAAAAATTTAAAGCTGTTAGCATGGTTCAATAAATAGGCTATTATTTGTTACCGTTATTTAAAAATTTACATCTCCAGCTATGCCATCTATAAAAATTTTTCAGAAGCGTAAAATAATTTTTTTCTTTTAAAAAATGGCAGAATTAATTTTTTTATATAGTCAAGTTCAGATTTTTAAGCTATTTTAAAACTACATTAGTTTTAAGACAAAAGTCTTTACGTTTTTCATTGAAACTGAATTTGCAACTAATGTGGTAGTATTGCTCGTTCGATATAAATGTGAATTACTTTTGAAAACATAAAATTATTCTCAAAAGTAAAAGCTTAGATATTGATAAATTTTCAATTGAGTGCAAGGTACAACAAAATAGGCGATTTGTTTTAAGGAAAAATGAAAGTTGATATGGGTGTTCCACACCTCTTGTATATTTGCATTATATTCATAGGTTTAGGGAAACATATGATTTCTTTCTCTGTGAGTTAAGCAAGAGTGATTTATCCAACTCAAAATTTTTGATGTAAAAATACTTTTCAAAAATAAACTTTAAAGGCCAAATACGTTCAGTGTAATAACACCATATTTTTAAACTGAAATTTAAAAACTGTGCAAGTAATCTTCCATCTACATTTCGAGAGGACACTGGAAAAAGGTTTCTGCTGATAATAATGATTTTAAAATATACTTTAATGGGAAAATATGGTCAATGTAATAACACTATCCATATTTTTAAACTGAAAATTTAAAACTCTACAAATAATCTTCCATCTACATTTCGAGAGGACATTTCAAGAAGTTTTGGCTGATAATAACGAAGATTTTAAAATATACTTTAAGGGGCAAATATGTTCAATGTAATAACACTATCCATATTTTTAAACTGAAAATTAAAAACTGTGCAGATACTCTTCCATCTACATTTCTAGAGGACACTGGAAAGAGGTTTTTGCTAATAGTAATGAAGATTTTCAAATATACTTTAAGGCGCAAATATGTTCAATGTAATAACACTATCCATATTTTAAAACTGAAAATTAAAAACTGTGCAAATAATCTTCCATCTACATTTCTAGAGGACACTGCAATGAGATTTTTGCTGATAATAATGAAGATTTTCAAATATACTTTAAGGGGCAAATATGTCCAATGTAATAAAACTATCCATATTTTGAAACTGAAAATTAAAAATTGTGCAAATAATCTTCCATCTACATTTCGAGAGGACATTGGAAGGGGTTTTTGCTGATAATAATGAAGATTTTAAAATGTGAAAGGCGCCAAAACAGTGACAAAATTCTCCAGTCTAATAATGGGCTATCAGCTTTGCTGGAAAGTGATTATTACTAGATGCAGTAATCGAGGGAATGGGGAAAGGGCACGATTAAAGAGGGATAAAAAAAACCCACCCTCTGCTTTTCCTAAGGGCATCTATTGTGAGTCGGTTAATGACACAAAAACGCATCTATTTGGGAGAAAGAGGGAGCTCGTGTATTACACACCGATAACAGAAACAAACACCAGATAAAGTTTAGATAGATAAAAAAAAAAGAAAAAAGATGGGGAACAAATAAAATATAGGAATCAGTTTGGGCCGTGGAGCCAATGTACACGGGGCGATAACAGCGCCCCTCAGCGGATACAGTTTGCAAACTTTCTTGCTTAATGTTCGCCCCTAGGGCCCAGGGTACACTTGGGCAGTGGTGCGAAACGCCAGCATGTCATCACTAAGGTAGATAAGCCTAATTACTGTTATGTTTACCCCAGAAATACATGCCACATATGCGCATATAAATGTATAAGTTATCACCATACCTACGGATAAAAAGGACAACGGATAACTTTGCATTTTCTACGGATAACTTTGCTCTTAAACTTTGAACATTAACTTAATGGAGATTTGAAAGTTATAACTTTAGTACAAAAGAAAAATCCAAGCTTTTAGAAAATAAATGAAAGTAAACAAATAGCTGTCCGGAAAGTAACAAATAGCTCCAACAAATACCTTTGGGTATGTTAAATTACTAACTCAGCCTTTGTTTTTTCATGGATATTTTTTTGTTCTTTGTTTTTCGAGTTGTGAAGAAAAAAGGGAAGGGGAGTGTTATCTTGTTTATGCGGTGAAGCTGTTTTTTTAATTGCAATTCCCCCCTCCTAACACTAAGGGATACCTTTCAGCATTTTTATCACATGATTGCTGAAGTGTTTTCACTCTCACTTTTTTTACAGAACTTTTTTAGGTTTACCCTTTTTTTCCTTCTCTTTATCTTGTTTGTGATCACTCACGTGATTCGCAGAATGTTAATGATTAAGGAAAAACTCCTGCTAGCTCATGAAACCAAACAATTAATTAAGAAGATAAACATAAACTGTTGTTAATTGAATTTTTGATGGGCCTTATCAACCCGCATTATGCATCGCTTCAATGCCTGCATTTCTGCAATCACTCAAATAATTCAAGCGCAACACTGATATAATTAGAGGTAACTATTTTTTAAGGTTTTTCCTCTACGACAGCCAAGTTTGTGAATGTTTTCTTGACGATAAACTTCAGAAAACAGGTATTTAAGAGTTTTGATTAATAAATACCTCATTAAAATCTGTGCATAATTCTTACATAAATTTGTTCTTTTTTTTCTGCCGAGGCTGTTTTTTTCCTCGTTTGCTTTTCAAACCTCGTAATCAATCTTCTTACGCATATACATGCAGACATCGGTCAAACCACCAGTTGAAACAGCAGACTTTCAAAAAATAAAAGCTTCTAGAAGTTTTCCCTTTCTGCTATGCTAAAATTCTTAATGGAGGGAAGAGAACATATCTTTCATTGATAACCCAGTCTTGAAAGGGTTCTTAAATAGGATCGATTTCTACCGAAGTGCAACTAAAACATTATGGCATAAACCGATATTTGGCAATTTTTAAATTGATTGAGATACTTGTGGAAGGTATTTTTAAGAAGAGCTTTAGTAAGGATATTTCAAAAGGAGTATTAAAAGTGGGCCTGTACAACTAGTTGGCATACAAAGTAGATTACATCAAGTACAGAATGATGTTTTTTTGTCTAATAGTTGATTAGTGGAGGAACTTTTCAATGAAATATGCGTCGATTTTTTTCGCAATAAAAAGAAAAGAAATATATTTTAATAAAGAATTCAAACTGTTTTAAGACCACCAAAAGAAAATGCCGAGGGTGAGAATTCCTCTCACTCGTTTTCTTTCTTTCAATTGTCAAGAAAGAATTGCTGAGATCATATCGTGGGGTGAGTGCTGTAACTGTAAAATTGCCGAATTATGGGCAAATGCAATAAAAGGTGCCGGGAGGCTAGGCTCAGAACAAAGTGCGACTGGTTTACTATAATAGATCCCTAGGAGCAACTGGTATGGAAGTTTGGAGAGGAGAGTGCCGTCCGCGTCATCTGACCACGGCTCAAAATGACTAGGTCTGTCTAAAAATAGCCCCCCCTTGTTGCTTCAAAGTGGAACGTTAATATAACTAAACTTCACGGAATAAGAGATTGCATCTCCATACAATATACAGGGTGTACACAAATGAAGTGAATCATTTAAAAAATTAATTTAAAAAAAACTAAAAATGTTGGAACTACGGTTTTTTAAAAATGAGAGCGCATCTCAGACAGTTCTTTTTAGATAGGTAGCATGCCATTTCGGTGGTCTAGGGAGTCGTAAATTACTGGAACTCAAAAATTTGTTTAGAGCCATTATCTGAGAAAATATTAAAACTGGAAGAAAATTAGAAGCATGCATTTGTAGGGAATTTTACGCTCTTTAATTTGATATTCACATGTAGTGTGAAAACTGAAGAGTTTTCGTGATATTCAAGAAAAACTAAAAAAGAAACCAGAAAACACGCATCGGCTTCTGCTGATCTGTAGCCATTGCGTACGGAATTTTCTCGATGTAACAAATTTAGAACGGCGTAACGCCGCGTTACCTATCTGAAAAAAATTTTTTGAGATACGCTCTTTGAGATAGATCACTTAATTTTTTTCACTGTATATACTAAATACACCACTATTTGACACTACCAGAAATTCTTTAAAACTCTCCAATGGATGGCTCCAATGGACCAGTAGTGGAATTTAGGAAAAATTCGGAAAGCTTCAAGTTTACCAAAACTTCAAATACAACTCGTCTTAACTGAGTACCTTAGGACCTAAATGGTCTGGAGCCAAAGTTTCAGCCTCGATCTTACGAATTTTGGATTCGATTCCTCCAAATGCGTCGTGCGTTCTCACGTTATCTTGGGGAGAACCGGATGAAGCGTTTTCATCTGAGGAAGAATCAGAATTGCGAGGTTATGTATCTTCCCGATAAGAAAAAAAGCATGAAAATTTGAAACAATCATGGACTTCAATGACAAATATGGACGACATTACTCGGAGTGTGGTTATGAAAATATAAGAATTAAAGTCAATATCCATCAAGAATTTCACCATCTAACGAAATGAACCCTTTTATTCCTTAAAAAAGGCATAAGAAAAATATTCTTTGAGAGTGTGGATTCTAAATACTGTTTGTATAAACTGAATAATTAATGTGTTTTCTTTAATGTAAACCGAAAAGACATTCTAAACTCTGTAGTAGGAAAACCAAAGTCATCTACTGCTGTTTTAGAAGGATATTATTTAAACGCAGTAAAGCACCGTTTGTTCGTCTTTCAAGTTTAGTTTAGTTTAGTTATATTAACGTCCCGTTTTGAAGCAACACGAGGGTTATTTTGGGACGGACCTCGTAATTTTGAACCTCGGTCAGATGACGAGGACGACACCTGAGCTGGCACCCCCCTCTCCAAACTTCCACGCCACACCAACGGGAGGATGTTTGACCACTACGTATGATTTAACGTGCAACAGGCCCCATACACGGTGGATCTTCAGTGGAATCGGGTTTTGAACCTGGAGCCCTCCGGCCCTAAAGCCGAGACCTTACCACTAGGCCACCGCGGCCCTCGTCTTTCAAGAAACTGGCATAAAACGACGTATAATCGAAACTCTAATAAACAGCTTTGATTATTATAAATTTAACGCTACTATTGCAAATTCATTTCAAAGTAATAATTTTAAGGGCTTTTAAAATAGTGCTAGAATATTATTACATACATTTTACAGAATTTTCTCTTAAACTGCTTTCAACTGTTAACACGCAGTTATAGGAAGACCTCGAGTTCCCGATATTTTCCACCAACAAACATGTGCGTGTGGGAAACTTCAAATCTCATCAAATAATGATCTTGGGTAAAAGTTGAAGTAGTGGTGTGGCTCCAGCATTGTAAGCATTCTCGTTTTCTGGTTTAAAATACTCTGTATGGCACATTTAAATTTTGAAATTAATTAAGCAAATAAATGAATTATTTTCAGAAAATTGATAGATTGCCAGCAAAAGAAGCAAATATTACCTAAAACTGATTTTAGAACACATTCGATTCTAACACTTCTTTAGAATTCTTCTTATATTTCAGTAAAACCTGAATTATTGCTCTGTTAGTCAATTTATGATTAACAATATTTCTATTAGACTCAATTATTTCTTATTAAAACTATTGAATAATAGCATATTTTGTACTTGACTTAGTTGTCTTTGTACCAACTGCTTTTACAGTCACAATTTCAATTTACTGGTAGTTCAATATATATAGTTGAGAACTCTCCAAAATTTATTATAAAAAAGTCAAATAATTATTTATCCATTTTATAAAAGATATTACCAAATTCGCTGGTATTAATTGCAAATGAGATCTATCAAAGCCAACCAAGTTCTAGGAACAAACCTTTGACAACGTTAGGTGTAGCTGTATTTATTGGGTTTGCCAGTTTCTATTCGTCAAAAGCTTTTCGATAATTGATTAGCATTCCATTGCATTAAATGGCACGCCTTCAAATTCCCTATCAGAATTTATATACTTAATTTTAAAATCGCTATTATTAATTCTGGCATATTCACTGTTAAATTACGTAAGTGTGTTACATCTATATAAAACATAGGTCAATACGATTAAATTTTTTAAAACTGATTTTATGTGTATTTCATGTGTTGAAAACAAATATGGTATTAGTTTCTGCCCATCACGTCTTACTATAAGACAGCAGCAATATTTACGTTGACACATTAAATTAGGCTTAGAGTATAGGCGTTAAATTAAAAAAAAATTCTTTAATAAATTTTGTAATACACATTTATTAATAGATAAAAAAACATAGCAGTAATTCTGCAAATCTGCAGTAACTGAAATAAAAATCAGAAACGAGATGAATGACATGAAAAAAGAAAAAGTTTTGTTCCACCCCGTAAACTTCCTTTGTTTGACATTCTTGAGGGAGTCTTGTCTCCAAAGTCTCTTTGCAGATTCTAACAGTAATCTGTCATCATATCTTCCCTGGTATCAGTCCTCCGTTGTGTTTAAGCCCTAGTAAAATTGTTCACCTTCTTCTTCACTAGTATCACCAAGATTTTCAAGGAAACTGTCTAAATGTCTGCGAAAGTAATGAACTTTCATGCTCATATTACAACCAAGGGCTCTGAAACTGTTAAGCATGCTGTTCACTAAATCTGCGTAGTTTTCAGACTTGTGGTTGCCCGGAAAGTTCTTGACAACAATGAGATTCACGCTTCTCCCTCATTCATATTCATGGAATCCACGAAATGAGTATAGTTTTTGCGCTGTCTGATTTGCGGGCCATCAAAAATTCCAGTTTTTAAGTTTTTCTGTACTACTAGGCCTTCTTGTCCAATATATGCTAGAAAATATTATCCTGATGGAAAGCTTTCATGAATTCTTTCATTAACCCTTGAATTATATGGAGCGAAGGCAAGATGCTTCTATCTCCTCTGACTATGGGTTCAAGAATGATGTTTCTTTCTCCAACAACCTGTTTCTGTCTCATCATCGTTTGGCTCTGCTATCCTAAAGGTATAGGAATCAAGTAAATTTCATGTACCAACCTCCCACCTCTCTCTTGTTGCCCAAGGAAAAAATTAACCATTTTTAAGTCCTCACAAATTGCACATTGATGTTCTTGAAACTTAATCTTTTCCGTGACCAAACTTAGTATGGTATCGTGTTCTTTCATCAATCACATGACTTCCTCTGCATAAGTAGACGCTTATATTCTTTCTTTATTCTTCATCAATTACTTTTCTTTCTTTATGAAATATTTCTTCACGCATCTTTTTCATATCAACTTCTTTTTCAATAATTTCTTTTGTTTCTTTTTCATGTGATTCATCCTTTCCAGGAACAACTTCTTCTTTAAAATCTTAAATATTTCCTAATTTAGCTATACTGAATCTCAAAAAGTACAGTTGATAGAGAAAAACTGATTTTTATTTGAAACCACCAGCCAAATAGAGTAAAAAATCAACTAAAAAATTTCAGGCACCAAGCAAAAATTTCTTTTGTTCGTCTGTGCAATTAAATTCTCATCTAAAACCGTAGTGGAAATATTCTACTTTAAAAATAAATTTTGGAGATCATACATCATCATAAAACTTAAGTTTGAAATTTTTTCAGAGTTTTCCATTTTTGTAGTAAATGTTTACCTATTCTTAAAAAATGTAAAATTTTGTAAATGATGATTTTGATCATCTGTGAATCTTATTTTTAAGATTCATTTTCCTTTCATTCACTGTTAACTGATTTATTTAATAATTTTATCGACAAGATAATAAAGTAAAATTTTGCACTGAGTCAGCTCACAACAGAATAGACTTTTCAAAATTGACGTTACCTTATATAGTCTCAAATTCTGCCTTCAAATAAATAAATGAATGTAGTGTTCTAAAGTAACAAAAAATACTTACCTACTATTATTAGAGATATAAAATAGCAAGTAGGCAGCAATAAATTCATTGAAATTAGTTAATAGACAAAAAAAGACCGCCACATTAAAGATATATTGTACAGATATACAAAACAAAACAAAAAGAAAGAATTGAACATTGCACTTGTAACATTGCACTTGAAGCAAATCGTTGAGTAAGAAAATGAGAAATTTTCTGTTCTGCGATCTTACTACGGTATAAGCTTTGTCCAAACATCCTTACCAAAAAGTGATACCATGTCTAAGTTTTCTTGAACTATTATCGTCAAAATACAGAACACTGATACAATATTCAAAATGCATATTAGAACAGCTGTCCTCAAATTAAAGAAGAGTCGGTGTGCGTGTGTGAAAATTTCCACAATGCTTTCTACTTTCGGGTTGTTCAGTTTGAGTTTGTTAAATTATTATTGAAAAACCCGAAATTCTGTTATTCTAACCCTTCTCTGTAATTAATTAATGAATTATTTATCTTCCAATTTTGTGGTTTTGATGACGACTATTTTCGAATGAAATTGTTGGTATCCGATGGGAAAATTAAAAAAAATCCTTCTAAATTATATTTAAGAGTTGATATTAATAAGTATTTAAGTATAAAATTAAATTTTATTTGCAATTTATTCTCAATTATATCTAAGTGGATAAATGCGCTTAAACCTCATTTTATTTAAAACTCCTTATGATTTTCATGAGGTAAATTGGTCATTTTATTGAATTCAAGACATGAAAGATGAATGAGCTAATTAAAACATGTTACAAAGGATATAAAAATGAAATGTATTTATTTGATAAGCGCATGTCCAAGTTTTGTATTTAAATCTATGTAAGATAATTAGTATTTAGAAAATTATAATGTTTGAACTTAATGCAGTTCTTTAACACAGCATTTCTTTATCTGTTTTGAACGTAGAAAAAATGTAAGTCTTCAAATGAATACTTCATGCAGTATATTTATCTCTCAACACTGCAGTCGTAAATCCTTTTTCAACCACTTTCTTCTCGTTGACATTCATTAAATGATCCAGTCCATACAATTAAACCATTACATACCATAAGATAAAAAAACACCAGAAGAAAAAAGAGCCAGAGAAAGAAAAAGGTTGTCTCACACACAGTATTGATTAAGTGGCAAAAAGGTTTACAAAAGTATATCACCATCAAAATATATATTAAAAAAATCAAGCATGAGCGAGTATCAAGCAAGTAATATCTATCTTATTTTGATTCCTATCTCGAGAATTTTTTGAAGAAGAATGCATTAAGCTATCGTTAATAATCGGTTTTGCATAGTTGCAATCCGTGTGCAGTCTATGCAAAATTAACGGCTTCCTATTGCGTAACACGTAGCGCATCCCGAAAAGAATGGATTTCGAAGTGAAGAAGTTCAAGCAGTCGGAAAGCATTAAGGTTTCTGGTTTTCAATGCAATATTTTTCGATTTAGTTTTATTAATGGGATTTTTCTCCCATGCTCTATCTAGACGGGTGATCTCCTCAGGGAGTTTCATCTCTTAAGGGACAGAAAGCAAAAGGGGGATTTTCTGCGTTTGGCAGCATTCAAAAAATTCAAATACAGCTTAACTGTGTCAAAAATTAAAATAATTCAATTTTTACAAACTTAACCCTTTTCAATGATCCTGCATTACTTTAGAATTCGGTATAAAACATCCAAACTGCTGAATACTCTGCAGTGAATAAATATCAGTTGCATTCACTTTCTCCTGTATTAAATAGTAGAAACGAAAACAGCAATGTAATATTTTTCAGCGGAGGCAAAAATGCAGAGCAACTTTTTCTACTGTTATAACTTTCTGTGTTTGGTAGCGAATCTTAATAAAATCGAACATTTTTCTCTATTCGTTATCTGACAACTTTATATAAAAATATACAATTTGGAGATCAACATAAATAATTATCTGTATTTTAAAGCAGGCTGGAAATGCCAAATAAATCCTTCAAATCAAACCAGCTTTTCTTCAATGCGTTTTTTTCATTAAATTTTTAATAAGTAAACTTTTATAATAGTCTGAAAATAAAACTTTATAATAATGAAAATAAAATAATAAGGTTATTAAGCGTTAGTTTCAAAGTATGAATAACAAGAGAAAGATGTTTTCTTTAACAGTATTGTAGAATTTTCAGAGATAAGAAGTAATCTACATAAATATTCAGAAAGGCGCGTCTTCGCTCTAATGACGTCAAGATAAAACATCTGGGTACATGGTCTAAGACTTGAATCTAGCAAAGAGTTTCAGTGAGGTAAACTTCAAAAAAAGTCATTGATATATATTCAGTAAAAAATAATCTTGGAATTCATTTAAATTCTCATTTTTGTCGGAAAATTAAATAAATGAATTATGTTATCTTAAAATTTGTTTCTACTTTAAAATACAGTTGAAGTAAAACAATTCTGACAATTTTTTACTTTCAGAACGAATAAGTGATAAAATTCTACAGCAAAAATATGTTCTTTGAGAGACAAAAACATTAATTATTGTGCATAATTTAAGCGGAAGAAGAAAGTTTATTCAATCCCACTGTATAAGGTTTAAGACCAAAGTTGTATTGAAAGCATCGATGAGAAAGCATGAATGTTTAAAATTAATATCCACTCCCCAATGACATCATGATCATGTTTTCTTTTGAAGAATTGATTTTAAAATAGAATATCAAAGAAAGATATTTTATTTTAAAGAATTAGATAGATTCTTAAGACAAGAAATAATTTGGGTTTCACAGCCAGTTTCGTTAAAATCGAATTGGTTTCTTCATGAAAACACATATAATTTAGAAACGAATCATAAAACGGATTTCTGAATTACTCTAAGCTTGCTTTCAAATTTTTGAGATGAATTGAGAAAATTTTGAATATAATCCGGGGTATAAAAAATAAATGATCATTTAATTTGCCATATACTCCGGGGTATAATTATTAATTTGCCATATAGTCCGGGGTATAATTATTAATTTGCCAAATAGTCCGGGGTATAAAAAATAAACGATAATTTAATTTGCCATATACGAAGACGGTTGAGCAAAAGGATCCACGAATGAATTATGGCATATATCAAGGTTAACTGTCAACTATGAAATATCTCATAGTTTGGACTTACCCATGAAATAAAATAAGACAAAAATAATGCTGAAGGATAAGACTTCATTTTCTTTTAAAAAACAATCAATTTCGAATGGTGCCAACCACGAGATGACTCCTAGTAATATTATCAAGTGCTTTCCTTCATACTCAGTATAAAAAGGATTTGGAGCAATTAAATAACAGGAAAAGGTTACACTGGAATGTTTCTCGATATTCAGGAATGGGTTCACTTCAATTTCATTATCAAAGGTCGAATTATCAATCATTTTTCAAAGCTTTTCAGTTTGTTTTTAATGGTTTAGTTGAAAATTGTTTCAAAACTTCTACAACTTTTTCGTGTTTTAAAGAATACATAACTATTTTCAATGAATCGAAATACATTTAAATATATTACTCATTTGTGAATAATTGTTAATTACGTTTCGAAATAATATAAATTTTTGACAATTCCAATCGAATTCTATCGTTTAAATTTAAGTATTCTTTAAAGCTAAGATGTATACTAAATTTGCATTTTCACTTCAAAACTGGAACTCTTTTATAGATATCTGATGGAGAAACGGAGGTTATTTCTTTGATACCGCTTTATTTCATCAGTTATTTTTGACATTTTTAAAAACTGAAGACATTTTGATATTCATATTTCAAAATTTTTAATTCTTCGCTGTATAAAAATGATTTGGATCATTCGAATAGAATAAAGGTTGGGCTATTTCGCATGTAATTGAATTGAAATGGTGAATACAAGTGGTCAGATACTCAATAGTCCCGCTTTTTAGATTTAAGCATGAATTTCAGTTTTTTTTTCTGTGCGCTCAGAATACTCGAACCAGCAGGAAAGAAACTCTCCTACGAAGAATTATTTTCACTTCAATAACTTTTAACGCTGGCTTGTCAAATTCATCTCGCCTTTTATTAATTCACTTGTTTAATGTGGAGAAGCAAGTGAGTAAATATTTGTGCTTGTGGAGCGTAATTAATGACGCTTCATTATTAAATCTGGGAGGAATTAATTGGCTGAACGCCTTTTAGTGTTTTTACAGAAAAGTTTCTAATAACAAATCTGAAAAGGATCCATCAAACAAAGCGAAAAAATTCAGCATTTTTCTATACAAACCATCATTAAGGTACAATTCAGAGTGTGCGGTTCCCAGAAATAGGAGCAAAAATAATTAATTTAAAGTAGAAATCAAGTGAAATCGATATTTGTGGGCTCAAAATTTTGTTTTAAAGAGAAATTGAAGTGAAATTATTGCTCATTCATAAGAAAAATGAGCAACTTTCACCTTTGTAAGTCTTTTCAACTGCAAATAATTTAAACAAAGGCGCATTACATTGAAGGAGAGCGCCAGAAGGCATGATAAGTGTCATTTGAAAGAAAAATAAAAAAAAAATGAAATATTTGGCTTTAATACGTAAAACAATAAAAATCAATACGTTTGCTCAAGGGTTAAAGTTAATACAGATCAAACAACGTAAATAACAAGAACAAGAAAAAAGTGAAAGGCATAGCTTCTCATAAATGAAACTAAGTATTGGTTCTGAGGTTTTTCAAAGGAAGCAGGATTTCTCTACTTGTTTTGCTACTGCTGATCAGGAGTTGTCTTCATTAAAGCAGAAATATAAATTCAGTCTTTTCTGCTTTCACTGTGTAATTCTAGATTGTGTTGCGGCATAATTTTTGTTTCAGGGTAGTGCAAAGATTGGTAAGCCCATACATTCCACTTTCGCTATATTATGCTCTTTTATTTTAAAAAGAAAAAAATGCTAGTCAGACACTCGTAAATTTTGTACTGTATACAGGCAAAGTGCTGTTTCTGATGACACAGGTTTGAGAAGTTTAACCGTGGAAATTTCAGTCTCGAAGATGATGCCAGTTCCGGATGATCATCCTCTGTGAACGAAGACCTATTAAAAGAAGCTACCTCTGAAAATCCACTTTACGCAGTTCAGGAACTATCACATAGACTAAATATTAAAATAATAATCAGTCAGTACATGAACTGAGAAGACTGAGAATGTAAGTCGTGCTGCTTTACTTACCATACTTTTATACCCCATACTTTAACTCAGCAGAAAATTCTTGCTCAATTTTCGGCATATTATTCTTTGCTGAAGTCAAATGAAGAACCTCCTTTTTCAAAACGGCCCATTATTGGAGATGAGAAGTGGATACTAGCAATAATGTTACAAGAAAAAAACCGTGGGGTAAGCCAAACAAATCTCCCCCAACTACAACGAGGGGGGGGGGCTGCACGCGAAAAAGTAATGCTTTGTGTATGGTGGGACTACAAAGGAACTTTTTATTACAAAGTATTGTCACCAAATCAGACCATAAATTTGGAATTCTACTCTCAGATGGCAATTTTAAAAGCAAAAATCGAAGAAAAGCGATTGAACTGACCAGTCGTCGAGGTCTTCTAACATGACGATTCTCGGCCCCACATTGCAATGAATGTGAGACAAAGACTTTTTGAGTACGGCTGGGATGTTTTGTTCCACCCCTCATATTCACTAGACCTTGCCCTCCCAGATTGCATAGTCTCTGAACGGCTTGGAGTTAACTTCTTTAGAGACTATCAAACAGAACTTCGACAACATTTTTACAAATAAATCTAAAGACTTATAAGAAACCAATTTTCCCAGCTGCCTGAACGATGGCAAAATGTAATAGAACAAATTGGTGCATATGTGATTCAATCCAATTTTATTATGTTTTGGTACTGCTTCATTGACATTCATCATCAAAAACCGCAGAACTTTCTGGATAACCCAATAGGTACAAAAAAGTATTTTTAATCGGAAAGTGCTTTTCAATCTCTAATACATCGTGGACTTCTTTTGCGCCATTCTCCAAAGTCTCCAGAAAACGGAAATTATTGATATCCCTCAGATTATTAAATGCAAAGGAATACTTACGTAGTCGTTTTTCTCAACAAATGAATATCTAATAAAAGCCATAAAAATAAAAAGTTTCACTGTCGCTATTTCATTGTTTGTTAGATAGCGTTCGTGTATTTTGTCTCACGTACTGTAATTTTCAAGATCTTACGTATGATCTCGTGGACTAACAGCTGGTACACGGTGGTTTGGTTATTCTTTGCTATGCATGACTACCTTAGACAATACGCTTTTCACAATAACTATTTATTTATATAATCATTCTTGTTTATCCCACCAAAAAAATCAAACACTTTTAATATTTCCGTTCGAGGCAAATTAATGATCTCGCCATCTTCTCCCAAAGTGTTTTTACTTTTTCTTTTTGATGTTTATATGGATTTTTAAAAATTTATTTTTTATAATTTTCTTGAGCTGCAAGGTTCAAAAACTGTTGCGTAACATGTTGTAAGTTGTATAGACCTATAGAAAACATTTTAAGAAGCTTACCTAAGAAAGAGACGTTGATTCAGAAAGAAACACAAAAGGTGAAAGAAGACCGTTTAAAGCAACAAAGACAAGAAGTTCAGGGTGTAAAAAAGTTGTAACAAAGAAATTGAAATTTGATTCCTGTAAAACTCTAAGAAACCCGAACTTCTGATATTCATGACGTCAGCTCCGTCTTCGAATGAAAATACTATGCATTGTCCTGCGTGTGATGAAATCTATCATGATCCTCCATCAGAAGATTGGATAGAGTGTAGCAATTGCCATACATGGTCGAAAGAAGGCTCTTCACACTTCTACGGAAGAAAATTTGTGTCTAATTTTTGTAAAGGAAAAACATTGATTTTGAGTTATATTAATTTACAATGAGCTAAAATTTTAGGCAAAATATCCTTTTTGTTACATGATAATCAAGTAAAAAGTACTTAAGGTATCCGCACACGTTCGGAGCACTTTTTCTTAAATTGTGAAATAGAAACACCAAAATATGTTTTTTAGATTCGAATTTAATAAAGATTAATATTAGCGTATGATTTTTGAGTATAAATTATTATAAATTTACAAAATTCTTGAATTTCTGCTGCTTTTTAGAGGAAATTTCCCAAAACTTCAAACATGCTACAGGTCAAACTTTTGTAATAATTCAAATAAAACTAATACTAAAATAAACTACATACTATGGACTAGAGCTTGTACAATAATCTTAACATTCTTTGGATAAATAAAAATTTTAGAGCTAATCGAACAATCATTATAAGATTTTCAGCAAATTTTCTCTGTCATTTTTCAAATAAAAGACCATAATTTAAAAAATATTGTTACAATATACATTATTCTAGTACATTCACTAGAGAAACATTTGAAGAAAGTGTTCACAAAATTTCAGAACAATCGAATGATAATATCTTGAGTTATCATGTTTGAAGTTTGAAAAATATGCATAAAATCTAATTTTGAGAAAAATCAAATTTTAGTTTTTCCACGCGCTCAAATTATGTATCTAAACTTTAAAAAAAATTCCTAAAAATATACTGACATCATATTAGCTTGCAAAAAAGGAGTTTAAAAGAATTTTTGACAGGTTTCTGTCCCTTTAAATGACAACTTTCGGCTAATTAAACGCCCACTTCCGATTTTCGGTTTGTTATAAAACAATTAATATCTCATCTTCTAATTAACGTACCGACAAAAGTAAATATGTTTTAGAAAGGTAAATGAATGAACTATTGAAAACATCAAAAATTGAAAAAATGGAATTTTGGTCGAGAATCGACTTTCGAACGTGTTCGGATACCTTAACAATGTTTTATCAATTAGTGTTCTGGTTATACTTTCTAAAAATAAAAATGTATTCAACTTTTATCGGAATTGTCATCTTGCCCCGTGGAGAAATCTTCTTGCCCCGGTACTGAGGCAAGTTGACGCTTTTTCTTTATATTTTTTAAATGGCAAAATAACTTTGATTATTGAAATGAAAATTTATCCATTTAGGTACAACACAATGAAAGGTCATTCCAATAATCTATCCAAAGAAAAAATTTACCTCAAAAACTAAATGTATTAAAAGTGATTAGCATCGTCAACTTGCCCCGGTCTTCCCTCCTTTGAAAGCGAAGGCTTAGGAGGAAAGATAGGAAAGTACTTTTCTCCCTTTTCAAGTCATAAGATTTGTGGTCCACTTCGAAAAGTCCGTAGTTATTCTTGTCTACTTTCATTAGCAATAAACTTAGCCATAATGCATGGGGTGATGCAGTAAGAATGGGGAATAAAACTATATAAGAGACACCAGGGCAAGATGGCATGTTAACACGTAACCATTTTTAATAAATTCAGTTTTTGAGGTAAATTTTTTTCTTCGCATGTATTATTAGATTAACATTTCTTTGATTGAATTTAAATTGAGAAATTTTTACTTTTAATATAATCAAAGTTATTCTGCCATTTAAAAAAAGCAAAGCGAAAGAGCCAACTTGCCCAGTTACCGGGGGAAAATGAAAATTATGATAAAAGTTCAATACATTTTTATTTTTAGAAAATATAAGGCAGAACACTAATTAATTAAACGTTATTAAGTATTTTTTATTAGTGTAATGAAAGGGTTATTTTAGTTAAAATTTGAGCTCATAGTAAAATAATATGACTCAAAACCAATGTTTTTCATTTACAAAAATTCGACACATATTCTCGTCGTTCAGCGTCTGAGTAGCACTCGGGCCAGCATGTGTGGCATTTGCAACACTCGTTTAATCTTCTGATGGAGAATCAACATAGATCTTCTCACATGCAAGGCACTGTATTATATTTTGTTCGGAAGTTTGAACTGACGTCATGAGTGTCAGAAGTTCGGGCTTTTTAAAGGAACCAAACTTCAATTTCTTTGTAATAACTCCTTTTATGCGCCCTAGCCTCTCGTCTTGGCTGCTATAAATGTTCTTCCACCTTCTGTGAGTCTTTCTCAACCGACATCTCTTTTATAGGTAAGCTTATTAAAATATTTTCTGTAGGTCTCTCGAATTGCAACATGTTATGGAACTGATAGTGGATCATGTAGCTCAGGAAAATTATACAAAATAAATGAAAAAATTCATATATTCTTCAAAAAGAAAACAGTAAAAAGCACTTCGGTCAAGATGACGAGATCTTCAACTCATCCCGGTCAATATTGCCTGATCGGAAATGTTATAGTCTTTGTTGTTTTGATGGGATTAACAAGAATTAGATAAAAATAAAGAGTGATTTTGAAAAGCGTATTATCTTAGGTAGTCATGCATAGCAAAAAATAACTAAATATCTTAGGTATTAGTCCACGAGATCTTACGTTGAAGGTCTTGAAAATTACAACACGCCAGGCAAAAAACACGAACACCATATAATAAACAACGAAATGGGGGCACTGTGCGATTTTTTACTTTCTAGCACTGTGGAGGAGGAGTGTGTAATATCCGTATGGTGGTGAAGTAAAAGCAGTATGAATTTCAAATAAGCTATTTGCCATCTTGCCCTGATCTCCCCTACATGGTAGTTGTAGAATAGAAAATTTTTAATTAGTTTTATAGGGAGTGTGAAATTCCAATAGTTTAGTAGTACATTGTCAGAATCAAAACAGGACCGAGAAAAGACAAGGACAGTTCCATAGAGGCCTCAGCGAAGAATCTGTTGGGACAAATTGTGACATACACGCTCTATGTTTGAAAACATGAGATTCATTTAATATATTTTTTGTTACGGTTTTTGATATATATATATATATCAATATCATGAAAGTCAAATTTCTATATTATTTTATCTTCCCCTTTTATATATATATATTCCACTTTCGGCTTTTTCTTACCGCAGATTTTTTTCTTGACATTTTTTTTCTTGACATTTTGTTTTATGAATGTTATTTTGTATATGTTGGTTTTACATTTCTGCTATGTTTGTTTCGTATTTGTTATATATATATATATATATATATATATATACACAGTAAAGCACCGTTTATACGTCTTTCAAGGGACTGACGTAAAACGACGTATAAATGAAAAGACGTATAATCGACACTTTATAAACAATTTTAATTATTACATTATTTAATGCTTTAATGCTACTAATGCAAATTCATTTAAAAGTAATTTTAAAAAATAAGATGGCACTAGTATATTACTACATAATATTGAAAAGAATTGTTTTAAGTACATTATGAATCGAATTCATTGAATGTTTTTTCATTATTCTTTTGACAAAAATTGGAGTTTGGAGTTTTCCAATGAAGTTCATTGCGGCTTTAAAGAAAGATGGAATAACTTCGGCATCATCGCTTAAATTAGCACCAACGATTTGTCTTCTATTAACTCATCAACTGTGAATAATTTCAAAGTCATGGTATCTTTATCACAGTTCGCATACCAGAAAGGAGAAAATTTTAGCACTTAAGAACGGGGAAAACAACGTACAACCGAGGCTTAGCGTCGTATAAACGAAGTACTTTACTATCATTACTGTGAATACGAATGATTCGTGACTGTGATGAAACGACGTATAAATGAGAAACATATAAAAGGTGCTTTACTATATATGTATATATAGTAAGTAATAATATCAATTATAGTAATATACAAAATTCAAACACAAAAAATGCAATATCCCTAAACATTAAAATGAAATAAAGTTCCCCTTTCTAAAGTTGAAAATAAAAACCCAAAAATTCTCTCACCTAATTAGAATTATCTCAAATAATTATATATATACAAAATTACAAAATTTTGAAAATACAAAAATTACAAAAAAATGTAATGGATAGAAAATGTAAAAAAGTGTGAAATGCACAAAGCTTATTTCTGCATTCGCGCATAAGCTGCATCAGCAGAAAAAGCAATACAACAAGTAAACAAGAAACAAGACAAGAATTAAAAACCAATGACAAGGCAAGATAAATCGAAAAAATTGAAAAATAAAATAATAAAACAATGGAAAGAATATCATGGTAAACCGCTCTTCAGAAGGAGAGGTTGCCAATGATATTCAAACCGTTTTTTTTGTGTAGCGGCTAACAAATAAACGTTAAAATAAGCCGTTATCCCCCCAAAAGGCACCGATATAAAATGGAATAATTCTAGAATAAAGCAAAGAAATATATACATAAAAATCATAGTTGAAGATAGTGCTGAATAAAATTTGGTGGAATGCCATTTTTTATTAGTTGTTTCAAAATTTTAATTTGCTTCGAATTGGCATCTCTATTTTAACAAATAGAATCTATAAGATAATTGATTAAGAATTGTGTTTCTGTAAATCTTTTTTGTCATCGTTTTTTTGTTTCTTGTTGACTTTGATATATATATATATATATATAGAAAGAGAGAGAGAGAGAGAGAGAGTATAAATTGTAAAATCGTAAATCGTAATCATTGCGTATGTGATATATTTATATATTCTTTCCATCTGATACTATTCGCATTTTTATCTTTACTCGGATATACTTTCAATTCGTTTCTTCATATTTTTTCGAATTTGATATGAAAGTTTGTTATTTTATTGTTTTTCTATTATGTTTTGCTTCTTATATATATATATATATATATATATATATATACAACTATATTACTTAACATTTAATAAAACATTTGTAAAACATTGATATTGATTCCCAAAGACCTACAACAATATTATTAAATTAACTTTAACATTTTTGTTACGGCTTTTGAAACAGATAATATGTGGGAAAAGGGGGGGAATTAGCGTCAGTCAACATATACTTTCCAAAGAATGAGAAAATTGTCCTTTTCGACTTAACTGTATAATTGCTTATAAATAAAATGGATTGTCCGTGTGCTTCTGTCACTTAACTTATTTATTTAAAAAAAATATATTTATAAATTTTTTTTGAAGCAGAAACTCTTTTCATTTATTGTGAAAAATAGATGGAGTTCGAGTTTAAAGATTTGACCTAATTAGATGGATCATTGCTTAAAGTTGTTCATATTTCGATACTGAACATCCTTTCCTATAGTCACACAGAATAATTGGAAAAAGTAAGTTGTGGCGTTGTTATCACCTGAAAAACATCCTGAATGATTCCACTTCGTTATGAAGATTTCGAACACCATCTTTTTAATACACTGGCACCGTGCTAAGGTATCCCTATTTGATTCGTTTTTATAAGATTTTGAATGTAATTTCGAGCTGTCTTACTTAAGAACAAAGAAATACTTTCTTTATTTATCCTTGATGGTTGATGAAAGCAATAGCAAAGTTACATTAATCAGAGTTGAAATTTAAGGGGAATAATTAATGAATTGCACGAAATAAAAAAATGATATGTTGTTTATTTTTTATGATTAAAAACACTTATGTACTTCAATGTAGATTCATTTAACAGTAAGAACTATAATTTTAGACTTTTCTTTTTTTCTTACCAATCATCTTGCGTAACTCAAATTAAAAAAATATAAAACCATTTTTTTTTCCTAATCGAGAATTTTGCGACAACAACCAGCTCCCTACCACGAACTTCTATGGTTCTCAATCCATTTTGTCCTATTCTGGTTCTAGATCTTTTGCTTCCTCTAGCTTTCGAAATAAGTGCGATGATTTCCTAGATGAATCTACTGTATCTCAACGTGCTTCAAAACCTTTCCTTCATAGTTTCTCATATTTGCGTGAATAACAATTGAACCTTTATTCAATAAATTTTGAATAATTTGCTCATGGATTAAAAAAACTTTTACTATCTACATTTTCCACTTGTAGAAAGAAGAGTTTTTTAGCAAATAGATTTTTAATTAAATAACTAATCTAGATGAATTAATTTAGATAAAAATGAAATTTTTTCATTATTTTTCCTGTACTCTTACATCTTTTGTTGAAAAATAAAATAACTTGGAGTATGAGCGCTTATTAGTAGACACTGATAGTAGCCAATAATTAAAAATCCCATTTGATAATAACGGAATTAATAATCACCAAACATTTTTGTAGATTCAGGTTTTGGGTCTCACTATATTGATTTTTGATGCTGAAGATATCTTTTTCCACAGTTAGATGAAAGTTGCCAGAACTTTTTGTATACTAACCGAAACTGCATTCACAGATCTTTATATGTCATGGCTAGTTTAGTTAGATTAAAGTCCCGTTTTGAAGGTACTTATGCACCATTTTGAACCACAAGGATGACACCTGAACTTGCATCCCCACTCCAAATTCCCACACCACATGAGCAGAGGGATGTTTGTTCCCGACAGATTTATCATGCACAGCAGATAGTTAGAGACTCTACCGTTAGGACATCGCAATCCTGCAAATAGCAAAGAACAGCAGTTCAATATCAGAGAATTTGTTCAAAAGATCCATTTCAATTCAAATTTATACCTTCAATTACATTATAGTTTGACGGCAGCTATTGTAAATAGAATTTAGTGTCCGTCTAAAGATCATTAAAATACAATTCCTCCAACTGACACAAGATTACCTAATAGCTCAAAGATGAACCGATTCTTCAAAGATATATAAATGTGATATTTATCCAATTTTCGGAGATGTCCAAGCCGAGGCTCCTGATCATTGACGGAAGCTGATGGTCGGACACTATCGGGTATATTCTGGTACCCCCGGTTTGGTTGGGGGGCCTCACTTTTTCCGTTCTTAAACAACGGGAAAAGTGACGTCTCCCACCCCAACCGGGGGTACCAGAATAGTCCCTTTTGTGAGTGAGCAAGCGGGGCTAATCTCATCTATTTCAGTTCTTGCCTAGTACAGTTAGAACTGTTTGTAAGGCTTATATTTATTTTCAAAAGGAAAGAGACATTGTTTGAAAGCTTCCATACATCTATAAAATTTCATTCAATAGAAAGGTTTCAGAGTCTACGAATTAGACGATTTTTTCATTCAATCTGCACCTATCTGCCGTAGAGAAATCTAAGAAACTGCTGGAAATGAGATGATTTTTTTATATACGGTTTATTTCATTTTAAGAAGTACATCATTAAAGAAAAATAATTAATTTTTGAATATATTTTGCAGCTGTCATTGGAGCCGTAGAGTTAATTTAAGAAAATAGAATCAAAACTGAAATCCAGTTAAGATCCTTTGATGTATGAGTTTTGAGATGGCAAAGTGTAGAGCCAAACTTTATATGCCAGTACACTTTAAAAGACCCATCTCCTAAGTTATTAAAGAAAGTCGGTTCGATTAAATTGTGGTGCAGATAGGTGTGAATCATTTCTGAAAATGCATCAGACTGAATGAAAAAAAATCAAGTGTTTCGAAGGCAAAAACTACTCTCCTTTCGACTAGAATCTAGTGAATGGGGGTTGTAAAGGGTGGATTACTAAACATCTGCATTTGAAGTTTTTGATACTTCTCTTCTAATGCTTATTTTGTAGAAGCAAGTTCCTCAATCAGATTTCCGCCATCAGTTTTCTAATACGGCGGATTTCGCGAGCTCTTCGAATGATTCAATGTCAAAATATGGCATAATTTAATAAGTTTGATGCCCTGAAATTACATCAATTTAATGTTCTCGTCAGGCAAATAGGAAGTGAATATTCGACGTGCATCCGAGTAGAGGTTTTTTTCTTTCCGAGCAAATGATTCATTCGGAATGGAAGTGGTAATAGACACGAAGCTGTCTCGTTTGCAGGCTAAAATAAGCCCATTTCAATCCCCGGCATCAACAAAATGTCGAAAATTGCGGAATTTTCTCTAACTCCGTCGGTGAAGTCTTAATGCGCGTGATATACAACCCTCATTAAATCCCGTGGAAGTTACGAATAACCATCGGCAACTATTTAACTTTCAATAGCGTAGCGGAGCAGCCGATTTATACCTTTCGGCTCCAAACTCCCATAAAGAGGAAAGTCATCGTTCAAAGCCGAAAGCCGCAAAACATTAAAACGAACATGGGGCCCTCGGTATTTAATGGGCCCCTTTTACGTCGTCCTATTTGGAGACATACCGCTAACTCATCAGCAGATACATATACTGGTGCGAATATGTCAGCATACATCTTTGCATTTAGGCGCATCGTGTTTATATAAAAGGCGGCCTTGCCATGCAGGGGTGTTATGGAGAAAACTGGGGGTTTAAGGTGCGCAACGCAGCGGAACGTGCAACTCCCGCTTCTCATTTCCTCGCACCATTTCCGCCGCTCCCTCCCCCCCTCCCCATGCAAATGACTCAGAAAAGGTTGCGGTGGAGAGATGCATCCAAGACAAATTTGGAATGTCGTCGTAAGCTTTGCTGACGACATAATCGCAATGCACAGGTATAATAACCCCAAAAGAAAATCTCTCGAGTTATTTATGAGCTGCGCGACTCGCGGTTTATGTGCCAACTCTTTTGCTTCACAGGCTCTTTTATCTCTTCCCGAAGTTGGCAAATAGCGCGCGCATTAAAAATCAGCGTAAAATTTCCTAATAAACTTTTTTCTCTCCAAATTATCTGTTTTCGGTAGGTGTTGAGTAAGTTAAGTTTTTACGCATCGGGAATACTTCGGTTAAAGATTTCGGATTCCAGCCCACAGATGGCGCTGGTGATACAAGATCGGGGCTAGCCATAGATTTCTCGGAAAACTGGAACTCTTTGTGATTTCATTAATTTATAAAATTTAGGTAACGAGATAGGGTACCAAAATATTAAAGCCGCTTTCTGTTCTTAAATACAAGAGTGACTTCAATCTCTTCCAATGCAGCGAAATTCTTTTTTGAAAAGCGAAAGCAAGATTTTAACAAAGTTAACAAAGAACACAGAAGGAAAAAAAAAAAAAAAAACAAGAAACTTAGTTATAATTTTACAGTGAAAAGATTGAAAAATATCCTAAAACATATTTTTCCTGTTTTCATGGGGCAGTATCAATATAAACAAGGATACTATTAGTTTGAAATCTTAGAAAACAAATTAAAAAAAGCACCTAATACAATGAGATTCTTTAAAAATTAAAATTGAACAAGGAAAAAGTTAAAAGAATCCACCAGATGAACTTTAGTAAGGTGTCACTCAACTGCGGGGATTCTAAAATATAACAACAGGAATACTTTTCTGTATGGTATTGCGACAAAAGTAAAAAAAAAAATCCTCCAATAGAATTTTCCAGAAAGCCCATGTGACCCCGAAGTATTCCAGAATTGTAAAAAAGAAGAAAATATCCAAAAAATACTCAATAAATATGTCTTTATTGCCAAAATCCAGGAGTTAGAAAAAGACAAAATTTACTTTCTGCCTTCCCAAGATGCAAGTGCTTTTTTGCTTTCTTTGTTATCTTCGTTGCTTGCAGCATTTTTTAGGGCGCTCCGGATGCTTTGTTTTGTATCTTATTTTAATTTTGTTCTTATTGATTTGTGCTTTTAAGTTAAATGTCATAATATTATTTGTTTATTGTTTATTTTAAATCTTAGTTTATACATGTTAAGAAGAAGGAAGAACTTGTCCTAAAAACTAATAAATTATGAATGAAGCAATGTTAAAACTAATGGGTAAATAGCGGAGACAGATGAAACAGAACAACGAACTATATTTCTCTGTATTCTGTGAAGTTCTAACTACTTTTTATTACATTAATTATAAAATAGAATGAATTCTTAATATCTTTTTATAGTGTTTATGGGTTATTCTCATAAAAAAGGTAAAAATAGCTAAAAAAAAAATATTTTACGAAAGTATGTAAAAAATCTTAAAAATTGCGTGGATGTTTCCATTTAAGTTTAATAAATAACCTTATATTAGTGGTCAAGTTTTCTATTTTATTTTTCGCTGGTTTTTTTTAGTTTTAAAATTTTTGATCTGTCTACGAAGGAGACATGATAGTCAACGGAACATTTACATTTTAAACGAAAACATAATTGACTAATTATTAGCAGATTTGGTACAGGCTTATTTCTTATAATTAAACAATAAAATTAGTTATAAAAAACCTGTGCAAGAAAACTTAACATTTTAAAATAAATAGCACTTTTTAAATAATGGCACTGACAGTGCATTAGTTAAATAGTATTTACAAACAATTTCAAATAAATGAAAGTCAACATTTTGCAGGAAAGTAATCAATTATATACTAGATTAAAGAATATCATATATTTATTAATTAATAAACAATCTAGTAAGTATCGTATTAAATTTTTCTACTCTCTTCTCTTCTGAATTTGAGCATCTGACTGCATTGCCTTTTTATTTTTTGATATTCCCATTTTTTCTAAAAATAAATTTAGCTATTAAAATGTTTTTATACATTATTGAAGCTTTAATATTATAAATTTTCTATACGAATTGTTTACCTTAATTCTTTTCGATAGTATAATTTCAATTTTAATTTTTTATAAATACAAAGAAAATCATTAAATTTCATAAAAATATCTACCAAAGAACTTTTAATTGATATTATTTTAATTTATCTAACTGTATTATGATTTTTGAGATTTTGTTTCGTTCATTGACAATGCCATCCCCTCTGTGGACATGCCGAGTCCACGGAAGAGACAAAAACTAAGTTTTGAATTTTTAAGTGCTTTGATTTTTACTTGGCTAAAGTCGTACACTTATTTTTATTAAATTCGATACTAAACCTATCAAAATTTTGTATTTTAATTATAAATTAAAATTTTCTTAACTTATTTGTGATGTCCACGGAGTGGACGCTGAGAACTTTACCAAGCTCTAATTGGAACTAAGAAATTGGAATATATTCAATAAAATCGCAATAGAATGAAACTTTTCCTTAAAGAACAAATTATCTGCCTCTCTTATAAACTCTTTCATGATAATTTGACATAAGCTGCCATTTATGATATTTTTTAAAGTTATTTTCTTTGTCCATGGAGGCAGACGTATTTGACTGAGGACAAAGTGTAAAAATTAATTACTAAGTAAAAATAATTTTGAAAAATGTTAGTTTAGATCTTAACTAGAGACTTTAAACTAGTTAATACTGAAAAAAATGCAATTTTTTAAAAAATTGCTTGAGTGACAATAAATTTTATTTTGAATTTCATGGGTAGGGACGTTCTCGGAGGGGACTTTTGTCTTATATTCATTGAAAAATGAGAGTTAAATAGTAAAAGTATTTTAGTAGAAACGTATTGAATAGCTTTCTCGAAACTTAAACTATATATACGAACAAGAATATTAGGACATTTGTTTCACTTTCTAATTTTTATCACCCCGGGACTGTAAAAAGCATCATTTCGTGAGAATGACCCTTATATATTATTTGTGAAAATTCTAATCTAAAATCTATTCTAATTAATCACTTATGAATTTGATAAGGGAGACTCTTCTCATTTACATTACTTTTTTGTCAAGAAGGCATCTAACGTTGTTGGCATTTCACTAGACAAGCAATATTCTACAGAATCGTATTCGTCAAACTTTATTATTATTTACAGCAGTCCTTCTGAAGCAAGCAATGGGTCGCGCTTCCTTAGGAAAGCACAGAAACATGCACAACAAGCGAAAAAATTCGAAAAGATTAATTACAGAAACCAAATTAAGAAAAGATACAGTTTCTTTATTTCAAAAGAACCAATATGAAAACTAGGCATACAATAGTAGCCCAAGTAAACGCATAACTTACATTTTTTTAATGAAAAGTGCATTATAGATTTAAATTGGGGAAATAATACTGTTGAAAAAAAGTAATTTTAATCGGTTTGCTATAGGAGCATATGATTGCTTCTTCATTTTTGCCATTCCGTCATCTTTTAAGTGACGGCGTGAGTCTCTCGATTAGTATTTGATTGTTGGAATTCCATATCTGGATTGTCTTTTTCATAGTAATAGTTTATAATCTCGTTATCTTTCTCTATTTCATTGTGTGAATAATATTAGGTTATATTGTTTATTGTATTTAATTTTAAATGAGGGTTTAATAGGTGTATTTGATGAAAATGTTATTTGAGTTTTAATGGTTTAAAAAAATATATAACTATATATATATATATATATATATATATATATATATATATATATATATAATCATACAAAAATAAAGTAAACAAAACATATCAAGGATCAAATTCTATACTAAAAAGTCATTATTTGAACAATACATCAATTTTAAATAAAATCTAAAAAATTGAAAATACTAAAGATACCATGAGCAAAAAATTAAGTTTAAGAATTTATATGTCAACAAGTAAAAAAACTCTGTTGTTATTAAAATTATTGATATATATATATATATATATATATATATATGCTCTTTTTGTATATAAATGTCTTTTATCTTGATATCTGTATTTGTTTATTATTGTATATATATAGAGAGAGATAGATAGAGTATAAATCATAAAATGAAAGAGTATAAAATGTGAAATGAAAAACGCAATAAAAGCACAATAACGTTTCTTCAGGGGATGGAGTTATTGTGAATATATATATATATATAATTTTTAATTTGAACCCAAAAATTATATGTTGTATCTCTGTTTCATTCTCATTCGATGTTGAGAGACATTTTCGAATGATCTAGAATCCTTTTATCACTACGCTTCCCATTAATTTCAAAACAGACTGCAACAAATGACTACTAAATATTTTATATGTCTCCCTTTTATTTTATTTTTTAAGGAATTAAAAGACTCCAAACTTTTAACTCTTGGAATCCGAGATGTCATAGAAAATATCATAGCAAGAACCATTAGTCTAGATACACTTCATGGAAATTGTATCAAGTTATCATCTTGAGAGAAAAGTATGTGATATAATTTAATGCAAAGTATTTTACTAATTTTATTATTATTGTTAGGAAAACATTACAATAAAGTGACTACTACACAAACAGTAAAATAGTATTCACAGAACTACTGAAAATACTAAATGGATTATTTAAATAAAGATTTTAGTATTTTTCTGTACTGTTTTTCCGTTTTTTATCGCCTTTTCCATGGTCAACTTTCTGTTTTTTGCAATTATTTTTTTACAATTACTTTTTATATTTCGTTTTCAAAGTTTATTTTCATTTTTGATAAATTAGAATCAATGCCAGTTTAAATTTTATTCAATAATAGTCGGTAGGTTATAATTAGTAAATTTTGCTGCTCCAGGAGGTTCTCGGAATCTGTTAGTAGTCCTCGAGAAATCTTTGAGACAAAAGCAGCAATGTAATTTTAAGAATAGCTTGTGACAAAGAGACTGGATAAGCTCCTACATGGAATTTTATATTCCTATAGGATCCTGAAGAAAATGATGGAATAAATAACATTGGATTTTAAATTTTCAGAAAGAAAATTTTGAAACATTTTAGGGGATTTTATAGATTTGGTATGAGCTAATAATAACATTTTCAGTTATAGACAAGCATTTTTATAAATTTAGGGGACAATCTTTGAGAATTTGGATCACCTAAACATTTTTGTAAACAGTCGAATTTCAATAAAAAAATTAGTAGAATTTTTTTGTAGTTTATTTACCTCCAAAACATTGTAATTAATTTTCATGAAATGCATTTTAAAGTTGAAAAAATAGCTTATTTAAATGGTGTCATCGGTCAAATTAATCTGATAATTACTCGTATTACAACTGCTTTCTGGGTAATGCTTCTAGTTGGATATAATAGTACCCTTGTTCTGATCAGCTCAATTCAGGCAAATGTTTGAGCAAAATTTTGATGACAGCAAAAAAATCACTTAACCTTATTATTAAATCATTTTTATAAAAATATTATAGTAAATTTTAGCCAATAATGTTTCCTTTCTGAGGATATATCATCGCAACATATTTTACTACTTACTTTAAACAGCGTAAGGACCATTAATCTTTCGTTAATATATTTAACAGATGATATATAAATGTAAACACTTGCTCTCAAACTGCAACTACGAAGCGCTTTCTCTAAAAAAATGCATCAATAAAACATATTTATATCGTTGCAACATAAGTTGCCCATGTCACGGCCCAAATATTTAATAGAATTGATATCACGATACCTGTCCAATTTCATTGACGGTCCAAATTCGGACATTGTACCCTATATTTCCTTTATACTGCCATTAATATTTCCCAAATTATTAAATAACAGTACATGAGGCTTTAAAAATCCATCCTGTCTAATGTCAAAACTCCACGTAACACATCTTTTTGAGAATATTGTACATTCGCAGAAAAACATTAAATTGGCATTATTCATCGTCAATTTTAATAAAAAGTACCATTTGAAAGGAAATACAGTTTTCTAAAAGTATCATGACAAAAAGTTTCTTAAGAGATTGTCTATATTCTGAAATAGGCACTATCTTCAAAGTTTCCAATAGCAAAACCCGCTTTTGATGTTAAATAAACGGAAGCTGTCACAGTTAGTCTGAGTCATGAATCTGTGCCAGTTTAAAGTACTAAAATGTGAAAAAAGTCTGTTATTACCTGATTTATATATGAGATTTATAAAATGAACCAATAACTCTTTCAAAGAAATTTTGTAGTGAAATTAATCACAGCACCAGGATAATTTTATTTTATTTTCAACTTCAAAGAAAAATCTGTGGATTTTAAAATCATTATCATTGAATGTCATCAGTGTAAGAGACCTATTATTTTTAGCAAGACATCAAAAGCAATTTTATTAAAATAAAGATATTTTTAAGTATTAAGCATTCTTGAGAAATATTTATGAAACCTCTTGTTATATAACAAATAATGCATTGAAAATATGACCATTTTCAATTCTAAGAACAAAATAAGCGCTTTTTGTAAGGCAGAAGAAAAGTTACGGAGTTTCTAAAGTTTTGTCGATGAGCAAGCATTAATTTTTCTTCATAACCTCAAATTTTATAATTTTTACAATATTTAACAGTTTAGAAGATGTATCTATAAATGCTATAGATTTATTATGTTTTTATTGCTTCAGATTGGAACAGGAACTTGAAATTTCGCAGAGTTATTCCAGAATTTTCAGAAATCAGTACTTTGCAAAAGGTTGAACTTAGTAAAATTAATTCATTAAAAGCAAAGAAAAACAATGGGAGAAAGAAGATATCTTAACGATAATATATAAAAATAATTAAATCAATAGTCGTTCATTTATTTTTATTTTACAGCATTATTCGTAGAGCTTTAAGGATTGTGCCACTTTCTTTCCATTTATTCTTAAGTTTAAAATTCAAGCAATGTCAAAACAATGTTTTAATTCTTTGAATTTCTCGTTTAGAAAAAAAACTGCATAAATTAATTCTCTTCACATACATTGATAATTGTGTGGATTTTAAAATATGAAACAATAAATATTCATAGTAATTCTTATTTTCAAGGTATCCTGATGGTAATTTTCAAAAATTACAGTAACATTCAAAGCTCTTAGTAGGATTCAATTGAATTGATTGTTATGGAAATATTATTTTTTTTTACTTTATCCTTATTTCGATGTAAGCTATGAGTTCTTTGAGTCCAGTTATTTCATAAGAATGATTTCCGTTTCTATCTTCGACAGAGTGATATTGTTAAAAGAATAAAATCTTACACATAAGTTTTTAATATACATTTTTGATATTTTCCCCTGTAAAGACTGGTTGTTTTAGAGTTTTATCCTATGAAATCCATTTTTTGCCATGCTACAGGGTAGCAAGTTTGAAATACTAAAAGTCCTTTTCACCCTCAGATTGAAATCCAAAATAGTGGTATCGTATAAAGCGCTATTTCCTGATAACTGTTGCAGAATTTTTGATATGTTCGAATATAATATCTAAATAGAAGGTTATATTTATCTAAATATAAACGTCATTTCAATATCTGTTTCAAATAGCCAATCTTAAAAAAATATTCCTCTTTCTAGTTTTAATCCCGATTTTTTAAAAGGAACTAATAAGTGTTGATATTCAAAATATTTTAAGCATCAGTATGCCACAGTTATATCACAGACTAAAAATTATTTTGAATTCAAAGCTATACTCAATTATGAAAAAACTACTTAATATTGCTACAAGAAAAATTCCAAGTCGATAAATATATTATTTCCTAAGATATGAATAAAAATCAATAATTTTGTTTTAACACCAGGCATTCAAATTGCTCATAATTTGGAAACAAATAGACCTAGAGAATCTAAATTTAATATTCCAATAAAAAATTTTGACGCAGTTTTGAAATTTGGTGACAAGTCTGTTTTTTGACATTGGAAATTTTGAAGTGAAAATTTATTTCTGTATGCATATGACCCCGTAAGAAATCCGCAGATGTAAAATCCTTAATTTCTTTTCAATGTAACTATCGTGTGAAAGTGCGAAAAACGAAGCTGAAATAAAAATAGGTGCTTTGTTTTTTTCTGCCACTGTACAGCAGCGTGCAATGTTTTATAGACGCACGAGGCACTTTGACCTTTAGACAAGGCTTCCAGTTTTTTAATATATCTTCCAGAAGGCTGATTCGTTTCAACAACTTAAATGACGTGGGAGCAAAGTGAAAGAAGCCAAATATCTACATCTTAAATGAGGCTTCATAGAGCTTCCTTACCAAACTTAGTGTGAAAGAGACTTGTTAAAAACTAGACAATACAAAAAAAAAAGTTCGGTATAACATTTCCAGATTTGATTTCACAGATGCACGACGCCACGTGCCATGAAAATTTCTGCTTTTAAGAACTCGGCTTTTTTATAATGGTGTCTTGTATTTTTCACAGTCTTGCACTCCTGAAATGCAATTAAAGTATGCATGGAAAACTATTTATCCTAGAATTTGTCACTCACATGGGCATCTGATCCTTATCTACGTCTTAGATAATTCTTAGGACTCGAGGCATGTAACTCCATGGAAAATTTCTGAATTATCTAAGCATCGTACAGTGTAGGATAACAACTTGGGTACCATGTTTTAAAAAATATTTAAATTTTATAATTTTATACTATATTTCATGATATTGTACAGATATCGTAAATATTGTGCTACTAGAGAATCATGACGGGTGCAAATTGCCTCTTCATTCGAGAGATTTCCCGTCAAATTTGACGTGTTTAAATATATATATATATATATATATAGAGAGAGAGAGAGAGAGAGAGAGAGAGAGAAAGAGGGGATGGCGGAAATTTTTAACGGATTTCGTTTGTCGTTAGCAGAAAAAAGCACAAATTAATATCATGAGCGAGCTTCTCTTCCTGACGAGCGGCTCGCTATGATATTTTTCAACTTTATTTTGGTTTTTGTCTATTTTTGGTTTTTGTCTATTTTTTGCCATTGTGTCTTGACTGTTTTTGAGTTTTTGTCTTGTGTTTCTAAGTTTGTTTTGATATATATATATATATATATGTGTGTGTGTGTGTGTGTGTATACGAGAGAAATGTTTAACATTGATTGAAAACAAATAAAATAAACATATGTTTTATGACAGGAAATATATGTTTTTTATTTACATATTTCTTTATTCAAAAAACCTCTTGGTCTAAAAAAATTGAAAATCTAGTAGATATAATCTAGATAGATAGAAAATCTAGTTTCAAAACAAGGCACTTCTCTGCTTCTCAAACGTTGCCAAAAATATTATCAAATTATATCATCACGATTGCAATAAATAATCAGATGCATCGTGGCGTCCAAACTATATCACGCGCATGATATAGTATTACCTTAATTTACTACTTTCTATTAAAAAACGGAAATTTGAAATATATGATTAATATAATTTAAAATTTCTCGGGAACTATGATCAGACAGAGATAAATTTTATATCAATTGAAAGCAAATTTTATTCCACTATTTTAGAACTATTAAATTTGAAATTAGAACGACAATTACTTTTATAAATTTAAAATTACTGAAATGTAGGTGCTCTAACAATGAAATAATGCTGTTTAACGTCTCGCAGTGCTATGGTTATGTTTGGTTTTGCTTTTTTAGTTGGTTTGTTGGCAACAGTTTTATTGTTGGTGACGTCAGAGCGTTACCGAGAGACAGATCTGGGCTATTATATTAGTAATGCCGTTCAGTATTGGGAAATACACTGAAGTACCAAAAGTCATTTGACGCCTCTTAATATCCTGTGGGACCTCTTTTTGCACGGCAAAGTGCAGCAATTCGACGTAGCATTAACTCAACAAGTCGTGCGAAGTACAATAGTCGGAACTCGCATTTTACAGTGGAGATTTGGTCACTAGGGGACCGACCAGAAAGTGATAAAGAAGAAAAATATTTCGGCCTCCCCGTTTCACAGAAAGCTAATAATGATTTGCAGATTTAATCAATGGTTTTGTTTCCTGTGAGCAATATTTACATGTATTTTAGCAAAAATAGCATGCATATTCGGGAAGATATAATGGTCTTCTTAAAGAATCCCAAAATTTTCCACATGTTTTTTGCTTATAACACGCAAAGTTTTCAACCAAATTACACGAAACTTAAAGAATATGTGACAATATATTAGCAAAGAATTGTAATAAAATTTGGAGTAAATACTTTGAATATAAAAGAAATATAATTATTTGTAATTAAATAATTTTTTACTGCATATGTGCGAAACCCAGTACAATTTTTTTTTATATAATTTTATCATAAATTTCTGTTCGTCTCTAAGAGAAACAAAGTGATAAAGGTTTTCCAAATACTGATATGTTTTAAACTTCAATCTTCGAATAGTTTCATTGATTTTTTACAAAGGTTGAATATGTTGAATACTATACATTATTATAAATAAAATACACAATTTAAATTGCAGGTTATTATGGTTGATAGGCTGTTTGGAGGAATACCAAATTTTAAAGCAATATCCTTTTTTTCACGCCTTTATCCACCTCATGAAGAATTAAATTTTTTTCTTTGATGCTCAAGCACTTTCGCTTTGACATTTTCCAGCTTCAAGGTCATTGATCACCATAAAATGTGTTAAAAGAAAGAATAAGTTTGAAATGTTTAGAAATATTTTGAGAAATAGGGGGAAAAAATATTGGATCGCAAGAAAAAGTTCGTTAAATAGAGAATTCACTTCGCTATTTGGAGGTTTTTTTACGAAGGAATTGGAAAAATGTTCTTGGTTCCAAGAAAAAGTTCGCAAAATAGAGGAATTCGCAAAATAGAGGTTCGTTAAATAGAGGTCCGACTGTATATTTATTTCTGCAAAAATTTTCATCGCAAATTAAGTAAGTTTTACATTCTGTAAAACCACTTTTTGTGGCATAGAACTCTCCAAGCCGTGAAACAAACTTTCCGAGAGGTTTTCAATTCTATTCTCCTCACTGATCCCATTGAGGTTAACCCCGAAATCTGTGACTGAAATTGTGTAATAAACGCTTTTCGGAACAAGGAATGCAGGCGAGAGATTTACACATACATTTTATTAACTGGATTCTTTTTTGCACGAAGAAATCGATGGACAATTCAAGATATTTAAGCAGCAAAAATAATAAAAATCGATTGTGGCCAAATGCCACTTAAAGAGACTTTCAATTGTTCATGAAAGAGGGAGTTTTCTTCAATGAATGGGAGCTTCGCATATACCCTTGAAATCCTCCTCCGGAGGGGATCTTGTGTTTTCCAAAACATATGCACTTTGTAAGTGTGTGGCAATTCAAGTGTGTCTGGGAAGCTATATATATATCCTTATACTCAATTTAATAGTACAAAATACTAAATAATTTATATATTTCATTGAAATTAAATTTTAACTTCTGGCCCTGGAATGACGTTCTAAGCATGCCAATTTTATTTTCTTCTAAGGCGGGGATGACATGCTACGCACGACCGAAGTTGTTTACTTCCAAATTGGGAATTACACTATATGATGAAAAGTATCCGGACACTTTCGGATTTACACATTTTTTCGAATTTCTCCAAAAAGGCTGGAGGAACTGCGCTTGAATTTCGATCAAATGATAAATAGGCTTGAACTCACATTTTACAGTGAAGATTCGGTCACGAGAGGATTTAGGGGACCGACCAGAAATTGATGTAGAAGAAAATGATTTCGGCTCATCCCGTTTCACAAAAAGCTTATAACGAATGGCATCTTTCGTCACTGGTTTTGTTTGCTATACCTATTACTTACATGCAGTTTTGTAAAAATAGCATGTATATTCGGGAAGATATAAAGGTTTTCTTCAAAAATCCTAAATTTTTCAGCAAGTATTTTTCTTATAACATTCAAAGTTTCCAACTAAATTATGCAAAACTTAAAGAAAATGCGATAATGTGTTAGCGAAGTACTGTTTTAAAATTTGAAATAAATACTTTGAATAATAAAGGAGATGTGAGTATTTGTAGTACATAATTTTTTGCTGCGCATATACGAAAAATAGCATCATTTTTGTTTTTGGAAGCCAGATATATGGGACAACTTATATAAAAATTCCAGCTGCATTCCATTAAGATTTAGAAAGATATCGGCATTAGAGCGAGCAGAATTTTTGTTATCTGAGGAAAAAAATGAAGAGAGGTTTTTCACCTCTTAGGTCTCAGACCTTTTCTTAAACTTGACTGTATTGAGTAAATTAAATATCTCCGACTTCTGTTTGCTTTTAATTTGAACTGTATCAACTAAAATAAATTATTTTTTGAGTTAAAATAACTGATAATAAAAATTAAAAGATAAAATAGAAAAACTTTTTTATTAGTGTGTTAAAAGCAGAACATGATTTTTTCTGAGAGTGCAAGCAAAACTCGAAAGAGCCTGAGGTGCTTTTCTAAATAAATAGGAATTTCAATCATATTATTAATATATTTTAGTTTTTAAAACAAGTTTCAGTATTTTCTTTCTTTTGAGATTTATTGAAGTTTAACTTCTATACCATATTGTTTTTAGCGCCTCACACATTTCTGCCTTTTGCTTTGACCTCCTATTTTTGAAAAAAAATTATTTTCTACAATTTCATACATTAATGAAATAGTGTTTTTTAAAAACTTACTTTATTTATATTATTTTGTAATTTTTTGTCTTTAATGCTTTTTTTTCATTCTGTATTACATATGCTATAGAATCGTAAAATGAGTATTTCTCAAATTCACTACAAGATGGCTCCATGCATGCGAATTCAAAATTTAAATAAAATAAATTAATTAATTCTTAATTAAGTTCTGAAAATATTATATTGTGACCGAGAACACAAAAGAATACAATATTTCAGCATAATAATACGTAAATAATACAATACTACGTTTCTAAAGATCGAATAAAAAATCTTTACAAACGTAGAATAAATAAAGTTAGATAAAAAAAAAGAGTGTAAAAATGCCTGAATTGCGCAGGATTTAAAAGTTTCTTCTACAAAGAGTTTACATTTTCGATCGAAAGCTCTTCTATGAAGCAACAATTCTCTCTTTTCTTAGTTTCACTATTTTTTATTTCTCTTAAAATCTTTTATTCTCTTGAATGGTTATATGCAGTATATTGTCTGAATTGCACACATTTGTGAATACAATGTAGTTTTTTTCTTTTTAGAGGAAACAACAGAATATTTTTAAACTTAAAAAGAGCTTCTTCTCATTTTTCACACTTATTTTACGTTATTTAAAAATTATTATGAGATATCATTTAGAGTGCGTGCAGTAAGCTTCTGTTTTAAATGATTTTATTGTCCCATTAGAAACTGTGTTTCAGGATGTTATTTTCTATCATGAAGTTGTCTTTAAAAAACTTCTGAGAAATAACCGAAAAAAGACCCTCATTTCGACCTAAAACATTTAATTCTCTAGAACTGCGAACGAAAAAGAAGTGAAAAGGTATTGAATCATTTCTATATTTATAAATTATTCCTTCCTTCCTCACCTGGAAGCTACCACGAGTCCGAGGATGACAAGTGTCTCGAACAAGATACAGGTTCTCCCCTTGGGCGATCGATGTATGAGAGAGGTCTATTTTGCATAGTTCACGGATCCCATATTTTCGTCGCTGCGGTTTGGTTATTCATACAGTCCTTCTTCAGACAAGAAATTAGAAAACGGTTTCATAATTTCTAACCTTTTCATGAGTGGTTTGAGGCGTGTTTAATTTTGATTCTTGGTCTTTGCCTCGTTACTTTTTACTTTTTTAGGGGGGGGGGTATGTGCAAAACTTGCAAACCCATTGGTTGCGGTTGGATTCTGTACTTTATGGGGTTTCTTTTCGATTGCTGGTTTCAGGTGGTTCCCACTGGGATTGTTTCTGTGGGTTTAGGGTTTGTCTTTGAAGATGTTTAGTTTCTGTTGTCATTGGCGTATTATTGTAATTTAAAATATTATGTTATAAGAAGTATTACTTAAGGAATTATTTAATATTTTGTGCATGGCTATCAATTTCATATTTTTATACAGTTAATGAAATATAATTTTTGAAAATACTAAGTAAATAAATTGTGTCAAATATAAAAACTCAAGTTTGATCTTTAACTACTTCATGCATTTGAATAGAATTTGCTAAATCGGATGTAAAGAAAATGTATTGCTGAGAGACGATTTTTTTGCTATAATAGTGATAGTTCATTGGCCCAATCTATTCTTATAACTTTGAATTTTATTAATTAATCTACCTTAAAACTCAGTGTGAATGTTTTAACGATGATTTTATTCTGTGAACAAGATTTTTGTATTCTAAGCCAGCTTTTTCACACCTTCTGTCTCACTCTTTTATCCTACCTTCCGGAGACTACCTTGAGGAAAAGGATGGGAGGTCAGTGGTTCATTACTGGCTTCCCGATTCCGAGGTAACAAGTTAAGAAAGGAACCATATTCAATGTCTTTCTGCCTCTGAGAGGATAGATTCTTCAGCTATCGCGATGACTAGTTAAAAATCCCGAGTTCTAGTCTCTATTATAGCTGATTTGAACTATCAGAAAAATAACAATATACAGAATCATTTTAAGAAAAAAAATCTTATTTATCTTTCCCAGGTAAAAATTCGGTCATAGAAAATCATGAAACATTTTAAAACACAATAACACCCTGGTTTTATTTGTATCTAAATTTCTCATTATAATGCGGTTTTTAAGACATTATGCTCATGAAAACGTTATTGATCTACTGCATGAATAATTTGATTCGATTCTCCAGCCGTAGATAGTGCCCAGTTGAAAGTCTTTTGATTTCAAATTTTTGATGAGTCATAAACCATCTTTTGTTGGAATATGAGCTTCAAATTTTATATTACACAAATCAAAGCAACTGTAGAGGTGAAGGTGCAAGAAAAAGCATTTCTTAGAAAACTCAGATAGAAATGCTCAAATAATTAGTGATTTCCGATCTGGACACTTTAACACAATTTACGAATTTGAAAAAAAGAGTAAAAATTATCATATCATCATCCACTACATTTACTATAGAATGCAATGGGAATATGATGCAAAAACTACAAAAAATGTTTTATTGACATGCTAATGTTGCTTCGTTTGAAATTTGTTTTCGTTTATATTCTAAAGAAGGAAAATAAATTTTTCTCATCTTGTGAGTAAAATAGTGAACATCGTTTCAATTCTTAACTGAATTAGGTTCCTGTGCAAGGTCATTCTGTAGTTAGAATCCTTTCCATGGATTAATAATTATTGTAAGAACTGTTAGAAAAATGTTTTAACCAATGATCCATTTCTAGGTATCTGTTTTCCATATAAATAACAGTTCTAAATGCAAAGACAATGACACTGAGGCGCTTAATGTTCTTTCAGGTCCAATGAACATGGTATCTTGAGCAAGAGCGAAAACAGGGCTCACCAGACACAGCTTCAATTCATTAGAAATATCTGACAAGCACAGACGTTTCGTTTTTCTTGTTGTTTTATGGCTAGCATCTATCTCTGAGATTTCGTCGAAGAATATGTTTATTTTGATGTGAAAAAATACCTTTTAGATTTGTTTCTGTGAATTGCCAACCGTATGCTGCTTTCGAATCCGTTAGTTCGGAGAGTGATTTATATCGGCACGGATCATTACCGTTAAGAATCCCTTTTTCCATTCGCTATTAGTTTCCTTTCGAGAAATATACGGAGTTCGTTTCGTATGAGATATGCAAAGAAACTTCAGGAGCTCGTTTAATACAATAATCAGATACTTTAATTTAAATGATGATTGGAGTTAAGGTATCCGACTGTGTTCGGAGACATTTTTTTGAAAAATAACTTATATATATTTTTTAATGTTATTTTTCAACTGCGTATGTTTTAAAACTATGAAAATATTGTAAAATTAGTCTTTCAAAATAATACTTTTAAAAAAAAACAGAAATTTGAAGAAAAATGACTAAAATATTTGCCTTACGCTAACAGCCATAGACAAAAGCATATTCTAAATATACATAAATCCTTGTAGAAGTACATTTTTATGACAGTTGTCTGTGTTATGCTCTAAAATATTTCTTGTACTTCAAAATAGTTTTGAGATATAACTGAACATAGTTATTAAACTGGTAATTTTTCATAAAAAATGCTTTTCGTTTATATTTAAGCACTTAAAAAATACTATTTGATTTTAAAATTGACCTTAGTTTTTAGAGGAAAGCATATTACATGAAACAATCTCAGAAAATTTCACATCAATACTTGAATAACTTTTTGAGAAATCATTGTTACGGTCGACAGTTTTCCTCAAAAATATCATTTCTCAGAAAACACATTTAAAGTTTTCGTGCAACATAAAATAATGCTTACAGTTCGGTAATAAAACAGCTGTAACTCCATCTGTAATTCACGTAGAGTAAAAAGTGAGACAGTTTTAGAAAGCTGGTTAAACAGGCTACAAAATTAAGTCATAAAAAGTTTTTGATAATTTCATCAAAAACGACGATTTTAAAGCAGTCGGATACCTTAAGCAAATTCGATCGTAATTGGACGATCTATACAGGAGGTGGATGCACTAAAAATATAGGAATCATTACCATGAGGAATTTATTGCGAAAAATGGTGAAATGAGTTGCCTTAATTCAGATCTAGCAGTTCAATAAATAAAGCATTTCAAATATCAAAACTTCAATACAATTTCTATGATGAGAGACTACATAGTTGTTCGCGTGTACTATGAGAAAATTGAATTATTTTGCAGACGAATATTTGTGCATTTACATGTGGAGAAAAGCGTAGATAGAGCAAAATATGAAGAATGAATGAATATCAGTTGTTAACCGAGTCTACAACTATAGTAAGACACCAGGAAAATGCCGGCAGTTGCATACCACTAAAAATAACGTTTCACAAAACTTGCGTTAATATTTTCCTTATCTTTTCGTTGCGTTAATGTTTCCATGATCTCATAGAATAAAATTCAATTGCTTAAGTACTCTGATTTAATCTTGTTTGATGAGACTACTCTAGTTCCTAAATTAAACATATACTTGCTTTAGAACTCATATCTACCAAAATTAAGAAAAATTGTCATTATTTTCTATTCCTGTTTCTGGAGCATGTTGCATTCCATTATTACGCTTATAATACCTTCAATAGCGAAATATTATAACTGCAAATATCTTCTGTATAATTTCAAGTGAATAAGATTAAAAATGCTAACAAATTTTCAGTATTTCCATCTGCACCAACAAAGCGTTTACCTAAGGTATGCGTATCTTTTGAAAGATATAAGAAAACTCTTTATGCTCGAACAAATATAAAACAAATGTCACACTAGTAAGAAAGTTCTTAAACATATTAAAGGAAATAGTGTATGGCGTTTCCAGCGTTGAAGGAAAGTGCATAGATATAATCAAAACATGTATAAATATAAGAAAACGTATAATACGAGATAATAATAATTGATATTACGAGTTCTGTTATAAACACGACAAGAATATATATATGAATATATATCAATGAACTTATATAAATGAATTTTCCATAAATGAAAGCAATTGCTTGTATAAGACAAAGCAAGATAAATAAAAACTAAAGGCGATTCGAACACCTCGCACGAAACATCATAGCATGATAATGCTTTAGGATGGATTGGTCTGTCGTCATATCATTAAAAAAATTGACGCTTAATTCTATAGCGACTATAAGGTATTCACAGAAAATGTATTTAAAATCCTCGCAACGTGTGTAGAAATGAGTAACTAAAAAAAATAAAAAGTACCGTACTTTACTAGTACTACTATATACTTTAAAATATATAAATTTATTAAAATTAGACCCAAATTGTACGGAAATAAGGAAAAGTGGGGTAAAACGGGATACCCAAGGTTTGAAGGCCTGTTGGAGCTAAACTATTCGATATAAAGCTTGTCGAATTTTACTAAAATATTCTTTAATTATAAGAGTTTAATATATCTTTCAGGAAATGTCACAGTTTCATTACTTTTTTTACTAATGATTTTTGTAGAAAAAGTCAAAGTATCCCGTTTTACCTCACTAGTTGGGTAAAACGGGACACGTGTTAACTCTATGGGAAATTAAGAAAAACTAGATTTTCAGTGGAAGTAGCATATTTTTTATTTTATGTGACAATTTAAGAATAAAAAAAATTTCCCAAGATTTAACAATAGTTAAAATAGTTAACAATTTAAGAATAATGTCAGTGTTTTAAGATTTAACAATAGTTACCGTAGTTGACAATTTAAGAATAAAGACAATTAGTCTAAGAATAGTAATAAGTAAGTAAGAACAGTAATAATTCACATCACTTAGTTGTCTTTATTCTTCGCTCCAGTGCAGATTTAGTGGACTCATTTAGGATTTTTTTATAAGACGGCTTTGCAGTATTGGCTCTTCATACTCTTCTCTTTTTGATTGTTTTGTTTTGAGATTTTCTTTTTCTGTTTTTTGAGCCACCACAAAACAATTTTCTCTTCTTTTAATAGAATTTTTTTTCATTTTCTCTTTTCTTTACTTGTAACTGTTGGAAATGCTTTCCATTCGATCATTTGACGCAAAGGTCAAATAGGAATTGCCCTCACAAACTACCAGCATCTCACAACTTAAGAATATCCTCTTCGGTCGGGTATCCGTAGTTTTCCCTAGTATCCCGTTTTACCCCACAAGAAGTATCCGGTTTTACCCCGAGTGCACAGGTCATCAGTAACGAAATAGAACAGCGAAATTATTGGAGTAAATCCTTATTCTTTGAGAGGGTATAAATCTTTAGTAAACGCATAATAAGATGGAGTAAAACTGGTTTTTAAAAGTGTAATGTTTTTTAGGTAAGGATAGTTTAAAATCATACGAACATTGGAGAGGTGACGTCATAGAAAAATAAACCTTCACAGGCGAAGTGAATTTAGCAACAACAAAATGGAAACTATGACCATTCTTTTTTCTTACCTAGTGGAGAATAATTCAGCATTTGTCTACAAGAAAGAAGAATGAATTAATAACGCCAAAATCAAAGTATCCCGTTTTACCCCACTATTCCATTTTACCCCACTCTCCCCTATAATTATTATCTCTGAAAAGCTTATTTTTTGAAATTCAAAATGGTGCAAAAATGGTTTTGTGCAATAATATACTACGAGATTATGAAGGAAGAACATTAAAAGTTCGATTAATTTTTAATTGAAAATCTTTGTCTTTGAATGAATGAAACTAAAGAAACCTTTGAAAACACTTTCTTTTCAAGCACCTTCTGCCCAAGAAGTCTGTTGATGGCCCAATGGTCTGCCCTGTTGAGAGTTTTGGACGTCACATCATGCAATTGACAAAGAGTATCCAGCCTATAAACGTTAGGATGTTAAAATTCCAGATTAAAATAAAATCCAGTGCAAACTGAACATAAATGCGAAACGTTGATAAATAAAGTGTATTACAGCGAAGCTTTCTTCACGTATATATCCACAGGAAATTTAAAAATGTTTTAAAAAGCAACAAATGAATATAGAAAAGATGACAAGCAATGTTTTTAATGAATGAACAAAGAGACACAAAATCTCGCTTTTGCTGAATAAATATAGAAAAAATAAAAATGATGCGAAACATAACCTTCTGTAGATTTCTATTAAGTGCATTTCTATGATGCTGTACATGTATATGATTCAGAAGAGTGAAGAAAGAAATCCTGCTTGCTGAAGTGTGGTTAAAATGATGTTAATTCTTTTAAAAATGCCGTTAGATATTGATAACAAACCGTCAATAGCAGATATGGAAATTTTTCTGTAATACAAAAGAAATAACTGTTGAGAGTTAAAATGTATAATATTTTATGAAAGTTACATAAAACTCTCGCTTGTCTGGATTATTATCCAAAGACATGCGGCTGAGAAGAAACCACTTCATGATGGACATATGAGAAATTCTATAAAATTCTATATAAAAATGATTAATACTTTCATTTATATAAGTATTTATTTTTGCCGCTATTATCTCTTTCTTCACACTCTAAAATAATTTTGCGTTTCTACAGTTATCAGTATCAAAGAGAGATTCGTTACTTTTTTAGATTTTTGACCTTGCAAACAATTTTTAAAAGTAGGCTAACTTACGAATTTGCATATAACTTTCTTTCATTTATTATTGTAACTCTTAAATAAATTTTGCAGACCTCAAATGTCGAAACAATGACATAATCTGAAGTATAGGTGAGTTATAAATGAATAGAAATTGAAATGAACATTTTTATTCAATTCTAACGAAATATCTTAAATCAAAACATTATAATTTTTTTGACTAGTGTTGAAAATTCCACAAAAGTACGCATTTTGAAAAGTCCGAAATTCTCCAATGTGACCCCATTCTGTAAGAAGCACTACTTTCGAAACTTTATTTTTCCTTTTACGAAAACCAATTAAGCTGTATTACCTGAAGCAATGATCGGAGGCAATTTCAGAAAAGCAGGAGCAGGAAAAGAAGAACAGGAAAGTTGTCAAAACTATGAAACAAATTGACGAAAAAATGTTGAGGAATCTGCCGAAACGAAAGTAGACAAAGCAACTTTCGGAACTTCTTGTAAAAGCACCAACTCGAGAAAATCTTTCACTTCCACTTTCATGATAAGTCACGGAAACTTTTTAGGACTCCAAAATCCACGCGGCAGAAAGATTAGTCTAGATCTTTAACACTGTTGCTTTGGCGAGTGTCACAGGTCTCGCTTTGCGATCGGGAGATAGATCCGCACCGAAATTATTATTGCAGCTCGGGAGAAAAGGTGCTCAGAGTGGATTAAAACCGAAAAATCACGTTCCTTGAGAAGGGGAGGGTAAAAAAGTCTCCTTTCTGTAGTCAAAGTACATGCTACGAATCTGTCATCGTGGATCAGACGTATGAGACTGTACCAGACCTAATAGTCCTCAAAACGAGGCAACAAATCAGTCAAAGCTCAAATGAATACGAAGGACAGGACAGTCGTGTTAAATATATAAAGACAAAATTGAACAGATAATTGATTTTTTGCAGATACATTTACAATTTTTGTCGGTACTTTTCAGATGAAACAAAAACTTGTGACAAATAATTTTTGAGGATGAATGACGCTGTTCGAAAATTTATAATAGAATTTAGCTATTAATATTGCTCTTCATCAGAGAAATGTTACTCATGCATATTACTTTAATCATCATTATTGTTATTTATGTTTTTCAAATTAAAAGTTCATCCTATATGCTAAGAGGAATTTATAATATTGAAAATTCAAATAATTTGTTATAAATAATTAAATGCTGCTCTTTGGATGTTTATAATTACATCTTGAAGGATTTCGAAGGCATTTGTTTCGAATTTATGAACTATGGTAAGTAGGTTCATGTTTCTTCATTGTTTGTGACAACTCGACTTACGAATCCGCCTTGGGATTTAATTCAACGAAGATGACGCTAAGACAGAAAGTAGCAACTTCCGGTTCAAAGTACGGAGTCGCTGCATAAGTGGCTTGTCCGAAACGTTGCTTTGCAGTTTTAGTGCCAATATTTACTGATTGTCTTCATTTATTCTTGGAGGTGCGGTGCAAGCATTTTATTCAAGGTTTGTCGTTTTTTCCCCGAAGAAAAGATAAAATAGAGACTTTTCAACTATTAGAGTCTAAAATTTTCTTTTAGTAAAACAGCTGTATTGGAAAGTTTTTGCTGAAATTACCTTAAAATTTTGTATCCAATAAAAATTTCTAAACAGATCTTTGATCATATTTTTCATTTTCTGGGCAATAGCTAATGTCAGAAAACTGGCTGAAACCAATGCTTCATCTGGATTTAAGCTAAATTAAGAATTCTAAGTGCGTCCAAGTTCTGAGTTTAATAACTAACCAGAGTATTCATCTAAGAATGCGTTTTAAATTGTAATGGAAGATAATAACTAAATAATTTAATCTGGCGGGCTGTAGAAGTTTGGAAAGGGTGTGCCTGCTTAAGTATCGTCTTTGTCATTTGACCACGGTTTAAAATGACGAGGTACGATTCAAAATCAAACCAAGCTAATAAAATTCTGCTGACAAATTCCAAATATTGCAGTGCATGTCTCCTATTTGTAAAAATTACTTTTGAATTTTCGCTAAAAGTTAAAAGATTTTCGAAGAAATTTAGAATTTTTGACATTTTTCTCAGTATCGAAGGAATCTATCTACTATATTGTATATTATTGTGAAATATTACACAGTTCTGTACAATGTTTTGAGTATTGTACTATTCGGCAAAGTTTTGATCAATACTGTGGAAAGTGTACTCGGAACTATGACTGGCTCGAAATTTGTATGTCCGTAAGGACAGATCAAATTACTAGTTATACACTGGTGTAAAAAATTAAGGAAAATTTCGTAAAATGCTAGAAATTTGCAATTAATACGAAAACTATGCTTCGAAATCAGTTCTGGAGAATTGTGTGACATTCAATCGAGTATCATACACATTTTTTCTCTTCAAGAGAAATTGAAATTCATCTCACTGAAATGCCGATATCCGCCTGAATGTTAATGGGATTCAACTGGAATTTTTTTTAAAGTTGCTCTATATATCTGGATTTGAATTTATGAAAGAAACATTCCGCTGACTCTCGCATATGCGCAGTAAAAAATATTTAGTACAAACACTCATATTTCCTCTAATATTCAACGTATTTACTCGAGATTTTAATACAATACTTCTGAAACATATTGCCGAGTGTTCTGTAAATTTCGTATAATTTGAAAGAAAACTCTGCATGTTATAAGCAAAACACATGCGGAAAAATTTGGGATTTTTTAAAGAAAACCTTTATATTTTCACGAATATTTGTGCTGTGTTTACGAAAATACATTTAAATATTATGCACATCAAAAATAACAATTGATAAAAGTTGCATCTCGTTATCAGCTTTCTGTGAAACAGGATGGGTGAAACTCCATTTTCGCCTTCATCCCTTTCTGGTGGCCCCCTAATTGCCCTCGTGACCGAATCTTCACTGAAAAATGTGTATGATACTCGATTAAATGTCACACGATTCACCAGAACTGATTTCGAAGCATAGTTTTCGTATTAATTGCAAATTTCTCGCATTTTACGAAATTTTCCGTAATTTTTTACACTAGTGTATATTATCAAATCAAATGATTGTTGAGCAATGTCATTTCGAAGTGTGCAGTATCCTTGTACTACGAAATTACTTGTGTCTGAATTCCTTGATAACAATTTTAAAAACGTTTACGTTTTCTAGCACGAAATCAAAAGTGGAGATTGATTCTTTCTTTTTCAGAATATAAAAACTAACGAAAGTCCTCTCCACTTTTGAGTGGGAGTGCAGGTTGTTATGATCGAAAAGGAACCGTCATGCATAACCGGCTTAGGGGTCTTTCTTCACTCCAGAGGAAGGAACTAATTAGGAGGTAGGGGGAACAGCGCTATAAAAAATTAGAATTCGGATCTCATCTCTCTTCCACAAGGCAGGAAAGTAAAAATACATCCGAGTCTTAAAAAGAAAACATCCTTTGTTCGGGACGGATAACTTTTTTTTCAGATTTTGTCTGCTTGTTAGGAAGATGCTATTCATTTCTTTAATCCACCTAAGTAAAACTCAAAAGATATAAAAAAGAGATCTCTCGATTATATTTCAATTCTTATTTTCCATCAGGAAATTATTGCAAAATAGGGTTAGAATCAACTTTATTAGGACATATCAAGCATTTCGGTATAGTTTTTGTTAGATATCTTAAGTTGTTAAGTTTTAACGGGATTGGTTCATTTGAATTAACTTGTCTTTCTGATAAGTCATTTTCGAATAGTATTAAAAATGAACCGTTGACCTTTATAGGTAGAGACACTTTTAAATGACGATTCCCTCATCCTTTAAGACAGCCTGCAGATTTGTTATTCTTATTTTTCCTGATTGGCAATCAACTGAGCAACGGGTGATTAAAGAAGGCCAGTGAAATCCTAATCGTTATGTCTAGGAAAAATATCTGCCGTCATGGCAAAGGTTAGCTCTTATCAAGTAGAATTCGTACTGCTTCTCTGCCTCTTACATATTTTATTTAACTTGACTTGTTTCATGTTTTGTGAAGAGAGAATTTTATAACTGATTTTTCTCTCACTTCCTGACTGGCTAGAGTTTTGAAATTTTAACATATGTCTATTCTCGATCACAATGCACTCACTATCTTAATATTTTTTAAAACTTATTTGTCAGTTAATCTATTTATACAATTAAATTTTAATACCATACCATTGGCGCCACCTGGTAGTGAATTTGAGAAAAAATTAGCTTCAAGATTCCATCACATTTATAATATTAAATTATAAATTAAGAACCATAAAGTAGAAAATAATTTAAATAAAAGAATTCTGCTCTTTAGTACACCAATAAAACTGTGATTTTAAATGATTTAACTATACCAGATTCTTATTTTTTCATTAAAATATGCATAACAACCTGTCGTGAAACTGCTCTTGGTGACCGATATCAATTGTTTGAAACATGATCAGGAGCTCGCACCACATCGCAAAAACTCATAATAGTTCTCATTGCGAATCTTCTCATTGCAGAAAATTAAAAATGTCGGAATTGCAGGAAACAATTTTTGAAATTTTCGTCATTTAAAGAAGCTGATAAATAAATTTTCCACCAGAAATTTGGTAAAAGTTACTAAAAATTGTTTGATACTTAATTTTTTTGTTTCTCATTGATCTCTACGGAGAAAATAGCTCCCAAATGTTAACAAAATGCTGTAATATCAGAACTAAAAATAGGAAATTTTTGAAAATCGTACCAATTAAAGAAAATGGTACTCAAATAAATTTCATTCCAGTTATTTGAGTAGTTTATAATAAACAATAACCTGATTTTTATTTATTAGAATACTGTACAGCGAAATTCTTTTTACATTTCAATAAAATGCCAGAACTTTCTAGAAACAACTTCTTGAAATTTTCTCAAGTTTTAGAAATTTTTATGATAATGAAGCTCCTAGAATTTCATAACAATTAACAGAATAACTTTTATTATTTTGACTAGTTTTATTATTTTTAACATTTTATTCTATAGGGACATTCGCTCCAAATTTCGGTGCGTTGCTGTAATGTAAGAACTATTAAAAGAAATCACTGAATTGTCGGAACTGGAGCCGGCAACAGTATATAATGATACACACACACACACACACACACACACACACACATATATATATATATATATATATATAAAAGAAGCAAATTATTAATTTTACGATTTATACTCTCTCTCTCTCTATATATATATATATAACAATATATAATGGTAACAGTATATATTGACATCTAGTATATAATCTATTATAGTAATCTTATAATATTTCATTTTTTGAAGTCACCCGATGATCTTATAATATTTTTTTATTCTCTAAACGTTACTGTATAATTAGTAAATCTTCGAAATTCAATATTTTTAAAAACAACTGAGCTAAATTTTAAAAATGTCTTGCTTAGATTTTACTAAAGTTTTTAAAATAAAATTCAATCAATATGTAGTTATAAAATGTATCCTTGCTCTTGGAACATCAACTTTATTCCGCCAAATATTAAATGGATCTTTTGAGACAATTCTATTTTTCTGCCACTAAAAGGTAAATTTTAAAAATATAGAACAAAAAAAATTTTTTGTACTCACAAACAAATAAGCTAAACTTTGGATATAGTATTATGGCGGATTTTCAAGCGCATATGCAGATTATGATTTGGAATTAAAAGTAAAAAAGTTTTCACATCGAAATTTATCACAATGCACAATTTATTTCTTAAGTTTCAGAGAGAAAAACTGCTTCAGGAGTTTTACGAATATAATACTGGTGAATTATATCACTTCATTCATTTTAAATACGCCCAAGGATGGAGACAGAAACTAGGAAAGTAAATTCAACTTCTCTATTCGAATGAAACTCTAGTTGCATAGGAAATTATTACTAAACGATTTTGAAAAGGTTGGAATAGGTTTTATTGTTAATAAAAAGTTGAGCCAGAAACTGATTTTTAAACGTTAGCAATAATCTATTCTAGCATTTAGTGTAATTCCTAAAAGTTTACTATCATAGCTATTGTTATTGTTAACTTTTATAGAATATGGATGGTCTAAACTTATAGTATTGTAGGTACATGTAGATTAATTCATTAGGATCTTTTTAACAAAATGATTTTTAAAACATTACGTACAGATTGTTACGTACAGAAGACATATTTTAAATGACATTTACAATAAAATTCTAAACACATGAGGCGAATCATGGAATTTTATAATCAATAACAACAATAACAATCAGTTTTCAATATTTACTGATAATACGCATTTTTCTAATATCTCTATTGATCAAATTTTTAAATATTGTTTCAAATTTTGCTGATCGCAAATATTTTGTTTAAAATTAAGAAAACATCTGATCTTGCATGTAAAATTAAATTAATAAATTGCCCTGTCTCTTTTAAATAATTCTGCGCAATACTTTTAAAATGAATCCCACCACCACGTTATTTTTTTGTGGAAAAAAAAGTGCTTTTACTTACGCTCACCAATAGTTTTTTTTCATTTAAAAATAATTCTCCTTTAGTTCTAGGAATATGTTAAATTTCAATTGATAGAAAAAATAAAACTCTGAATTATATGTTTGCTGTCAGCATTAACTAATTTATTTTGTTGGCTATTTAAAAATGCAATTTCAAAAGAAAAAAATAATTGAACATATCTCTAGTTTTGAATATTATCTAACAAAGTCGGAGTTTTTATTAATTAATGAACTGATACATTAAAAAACTTACCTTTAAATGTCGATTGAAAATTCAGCATTTTCTTTCATAGTTCTCAATGATTTCAATATTGTGTCACGTCACAAATTACTTAACATTCATAATTTTTTTCGGAAGTTTCAGCTTTATTATTAGTTTTTGTCATCCATATGATATTATATTTGAAACTTCTATTCGAAAGCATTTCACCATAACATCAAATTTATTGGACATGCTCAATTTGAATAGTACTTAGTAAGAAATATGTTATAAATTTTGACAAAGGAGTTGCGAATATTTTTAAAGCACTGTTTTTTTTTATTCAAGTTTTAATCTTTTTTAAGATTTTTTAATGCATTTACTGCATATAAAACATTATGGGCCAAAAAACTAAGAAAATATTTATAAAAAAATGTAGCTGTTACATAAGAAGGAAAGTTAGGCTGTTACATGCTGAAAAATTCTTTAGCATCACATGCAGTTGAGTTACTGTATGTAACGACTTTTATAAGCAAATTATTTTTTATTTTCTCACTTATTTGATATAAGCTAATTATACATAACTTATCGATATAAAGTTCATAAAATATCGGAGTTCAGAAATTCTTTATCGAACCATTACACTTTTTATTTAAGTCAGAAAACTACACCTTATTTGGCTTCACTGCTGTTCTCTACAATCAACTTTATTTATTATGTGAAACTTTTAAAAAGTTAAAAATCGTGTCCTAGAACATTTATGAATGTTTAGTAATTTAGAATGTGAAATCATTCAGAAATTTAAGAAGAAGAATTCTAAATCATCAGTTGATGTTTAAAGTTAAGTTTCTTAATATTTCAAAACAATAACTAAAAACCTTGGCTTTGATAGATGACATTAAAAACTAGAGAATTGCTCAGTGATTTTTTTCCTTTGGCATCACATTTTTAATAGCCTACAAAGTAAATGAGTTGATGAAGACAGCAAACACGATTTGAAATAAGATATTTCCTTAAATTATCAATTTAAGTTATGGTTTATTGACATAACTGAAAAAAATCTTGATTTTTTTACCTTTATATATTTGTAAATTTATTTAAGGAGGTCGAACGGGCAATATTATACATTAAGGTATCCGACTGGTTTAAAATCGTCGCTTTTGATGAAATTATCCAAAAAATTTTTATGACTTAATTTTGTAGCCTGTTTAATCAGCTTTCTAAAACTGTCTCACTTACTACTCTACGTGAATTACAAATGGAGTTGCAGCTGTTTTATTACCGAACTGTAAGCATTATTTTATGTTGCATGAAAACTTTAAATGTGTTTTCTGAGAAATGATATTTTTGAGGAAAACTGTCGACCGTAACCATGATTTCTCAAAAAGTTATTCAAGTATTGATATGAAATTTTCTGAGATTGTTTTCTGTAATATGCTTGATGTTTTCCTCTAAAAACTAAGGTCAATTTTAAAATCAAGTATTATTTTTAAGTGCTTAAATATAAACGAAAAGCATTTTTTATGAACAATTACCAGTTTTGTAACTATGTTCAACTATATCTCAAAACTATTTTGAAGTACAAGAAATATTTTAAAGCATAACACAGATAACTGTCATAAAAATGTACTCCTACAATTATTTATGTATATTTAGAATATGATTTTGTCTATGGATATTAGCGTAAGGCAAATACTTTAGTCATTTTTCTTCAAACTTCTCAGTTTTTTTAAAAAAATATTTTTTTGAAAGCCTAATTTTGCAATATTTTCATAGTTTTAAGACATATGGAGTTGAAAAATAACATTAAAAAATATATATAAGTTATTTTTCAAAAAAAATGTCTCCGAACACAGACGGATACCTTAAGAGATTTTCTTAACATTTAATCATTGAGAATTTCTTCGTAGTGAAATATTGGATATGCAGTTTCTGAGAAAAAGAATCTCAGCGTTTAACCCCTTAACCGTCGAGCCCGTCATATTGACGTGCATCAAATTATTGTATTTTTAGTCTTGTAAACTAAAATTTAATCATTAATTAGCTTTATAATTTGACACAAAAATTACGTAGAATCCATAAGCATCTCAAGTATTCTATGCCTTCTTAGAAGAATGAAAAAGACAGCCCCTTTCCGAAACAGGAGGGTCATCTTATTAGATAGCAAAGAAAATGCGACTCTTAAGAGGTTAAATACTGAACAAGGTTAACTCATGAACTTACAAGATATTGGAAATTAGAAAAGTGCTCCATGACCATTTTTTTAGACAGCCGTTAAAGCAATTTCTGACAAAAAATATGAAATAAACACGATTTAAAACGAATGATATTTTCAACCCATAAAGTTAAAATCCCAGCCATTCAATGCAACAAATCAAGAAAATTCTTTAAAAGAAATTTTCTCACCGTCTTAGTCCAAGGTAAATATCTTAACAGACATTCTAGTAGATCCTACGCAGAAAATTGATGGAAATAAACGATGTTCAATTACCTTAAAAACGCTCCGATGAGATCCCACTTATATTTTCAGCGTCGAATTGTCAGTGACGAATGACATTATGAACATTATGAAATTCTGTCATTGTTTAACAGCTATTTCCAGTGAATTGTTATTGAATGAAATGGAGTTACCTTCGTCCAAGTGAGCCACGAGTCGCGCCGCCCAGCGTTTCCAAATAGTTTCGGAACTGCTACCCGCTCCAACTGTTGAGAGCCGGGAGTTTCGCCGCCGTTTGGGGAATGTCGAACGCACGCGGATTTACACTGCAAATTCACCTTCAAAGCCAAGGGAATGGGAGGGCTTTTGCTTTGGCTTCTAAAATAACAAGTGGAATAGAGTTTTCAATATTTTCAGACGGAATAAGAGATTTT
>BGPR01000001.1:7840769-7858427 GCA_013235015.1 Araneus ventricosus
TTTTTTATATTTCTTAATAATCTTTTTTTATATTTCTTAATAATCAATGTTTTTTATATTTCTTAATAATGAATATTTTTTATATTTCTTAATAATGAATGATTTTTATATTTCCTTAATAATGAACATTTTTTTTTATTCCATAAGAGAATTGTTTTTATTTCCGAGTTCGATTGAGTGATCGACCTGTATTAGGAGAAAGAAATCACAAATTTCTCGAATGCGATAACATATTAAAGCATCATTAAATATCCAATTAAAGTTTGATTGTCAGTGAATAAATTACTATTCCTTGTTTCCTGATGTTGGGTATCCAGAAAATTGCACTTTTAATAATAATGTTAATAAAATGGTTGCGAATAAAATAGTTTATTCTCAGTGTTATATAGTAAGAGTAAAACGTAATCATATTAAATTTTGAAAATATTTTACCGACCACGTCTGACTGAAATATGTGATTGTCTGCATCGACGTTAGAGTAATTTCAAAACTACAGTCGGACCTCTATTTAACGAAGTCGCTAAATCCCGAAAAAAAGTTCTTTATATGGAAAATTCGTTAAATAGAGATTCACCTTTTAAAATGTTTTAAACTACACAAAACAGATTTTAAAATCATAAACACTAAATATTTTTTAAAAAGAAGTAATTAATTACTCCTTTATTTAGTAAATTAATATTTATTTGTTTTATATATTCTTACCCATCGAAAAGAAATCTGCGAGGAAAACCAGAATAAAACAAAACATTGTCCGGGAATACGCAGTATTTTCAATTTTAAAAAAATAATTTTATATTAAAATTAATGAATTTTAATGACATTATCGCATTTATTTCAGCAAGTAATTTTAAGCATACATTACCACATGCGTCCTTAAATTTAATTACTGATAAAGTTCGAGGAGGATACGGGACAACTCCATTGGGGGTGAAAGGGGGATATTGAAAGTTTTTCTAGTGAAGTGGACAGTGGGGGGGGGGAAGGTTGCACCTCCTGGATGAAATGAAAAGAATGACTGCGATTTTACTGCTCTCGATGAGTTAGGAGACTGGCAAACACACTTCAAGGTCATCGATCACCACAAAATGTGTAAAAGAAAGAATAAGTTTGAAATGTTCAGAAATATTTTGAGAAATAGGGAGAAAAAAATATTGGATCACAAGAAAAAGTTCGTTAAATAGAGAATGCACTTCGCTATTTGGAGGTTATTTTACGAAGAAATTCGCAAAATGTTCTTGGTTCAAAGGAAAAGTTCGCAAAATAGAGAAATTCATAAAATAGAGGTTCGTTAAATAGAGGTCCGACTGTATATTTAATTTTCATTGAGGTCTTTACATCGTATTATTCAGTTTCGTCTTTTCGTTTGTGTTTAACCCCTTAACATACAATGACGTCTCTGACACGCGCATCGAATGACAGAATTTTTGCTATTTAAAATCGTATTTAGGTCAAAATAACAAATAATTTTAAATACAAAAATCATCTGGAGACGCTTAAATGTCTCAAGTATCCTTTACCATCTTAAATAGATTGAAATAATAATAAATATCCCAAATGGGTGGTGGTATCTTCTGGAGACGCTTAAATGTCTCAAGTATCCTTTATCATCTTAAATAGATTGAAATAATAATAAATATCCCAAATGGGTGGTGGTATCTTATTAGGAGGTTAAATAAAATTGTATGCCAAGGGGTTTAAGAATCGCTTTGAGAGAAGATCATCGAATTCTAACGATGCAAATAATTCGTTTCACCACCATAGTTTCAAGTCAACAAGTTTCATTTAATAACATATAAAAGTACCGTCAAAAGTTTCTTTTGTATTTTACTTATCATTTATTAAAACTCAAATAAGCATTTTTAAAATTTTTTTCTAATACATCACTTTTGCCCAAACAAATGAGTGTCAAAAAAGCATCATTTCAAGGATAATATTGGAAATTCATAAAGGGGTTACGATATTTTATTCCCACTGTTAAACGACACGGGTGAGACTCAATCATTCTTATCTTCTGAACTGTATCCTCTATGATATAAAATCATCTATATTTAATTCTCATCGAAGAGTTCATTTCTTATTCTTGCGTTTTAGTTTTTTCGCTTATACTTAAAAAGGTTCTTTAGAGCTTTGTGAGCGGATTATTGAATCGTAATGATATGGAGCCCCCTCCCTATTTTTTTCCTCCTCAAAACATTAACGAAACAACTAATAAGTTTCGTCGCTGAGAGTGAGGAGAAACCCGAAGAATCAATTAGTTTTTCTCAGTCGTTTTTTGTGTTTGTTTTAGGAATTTCCCATGCTCTTTTCTCTCCGTGAGCATGTCATTAAACAGTGGCTCTCCCCTTCAAAAATCGATTCACCATGAATTCCGGAGCGCAGAGCAGGGATCGTGGTCGCCATAGCAATCGAGCCACGTGACACGCGCGTTCCAACCGTGCGAGCCTCTCCCGTTTCGTCACGCGATAGAGGGAGATGGGGAGGATAGAAAAAAAGAACAACTGCTAGTCTAACGCCGTTCTCTTTTAGCTACACACAGTTTTTATTGGTTCGTTTGAAAATTCACTTTTCTGAATTTAGTTTCAGCAGATGTAGAATTTAGTAATATCAGTTGCTCATCAGTGGAAACACCTCTGAAAAGTCTACACTCATCGAAATGTAAATACTCATAGAGTTAATACACTTAGAAATATGGTATCAATCAGTAAGGGGATATTGAAAAAAAACATTTAATTGTAGCGTTTTAATTCGTTATTGTTTCGTTTTAAGTTTACGGCATTTTTTTCATAAAATGCAAAATGCAGATTTTCAGAATATCAAATAATAGTTAGAGAAATCACTTCTGGAAAATTTAGTTTACGTTTTCAATGATAAATAAAAAATACTATTGAATAGAAAACAGTAGGGTATAAGATTTTATTTAACTCACATAAATTTGTTTTAAAGGCCTCCTATAAAGTATAAGTAAGTATTTTCTTTCCAATACATTCCGGGATGGGTTCAGGACTTAAGAGGATATTAAATATCATACCTTAAAGTCTTTTTCCTCTACAGAAAACCTATTTCATTTTTGAATCTGCATGGATGTTTGGCCTCTGAAGAAATCATCCACCAGATTCTTATTTCTCATCGTTGTCTACTATTATTTCCAACTCCTCCATAACTTTAATTCCCTTTATTAGTTAGTATTTTATTTATCCTTTAAAGTAAGGTTTCTGAAACTTTCGAAAGCTCTCTCGCGATCCAATATTACCCCTAAAATATTTTCACGACTCTCGTAAAGATGAATTTCTAAAATATTGTATAAATAAGACATAAATTCATAATAAATTCGATTTATTCACTTCAAAACACATTCTATTTATATATAGTAGGGAGTAATTAATAAAGTTATTAATCAATAATTTTTACAGATAATTTAGTAATTTTTTACTTTACATTTTAGCATTAATTTTAGCATTTAGATTTTTTTAGCATTAATTTTACTTCTATTAAAATAATAGATTAGGATACTAATCTCCTATTTTGGATTTATTTATTTTTTACCTGAGAAGTGGACTAAATGTTCACCATGCCAAAAAGCGAAATACTGAACATCTAACTTTTTAATATGTATTAATTACTTAGACTTAAGTGTTATCAGTGAAAAAAAAGTCACTTCGTAAAAATATGTCATACAAAAAAGAAAAGGTACATTCAGAGTGTACATCTTGTCATATTTATTAATATAACACGATGATTCTAAAATATAACATTATCACGCAACATTTATAAGCCTGCAATATTAAATGATTCTCTAAACTTAATGAATATTCAGTTCGATTATAGATAAAGGGAAGCTCTGATTATTAATATTTCATTTAATAGTTTCTAAATAAGAAAGCAACAACCGTTGATATCGGATAGAATTTCTAAGAATGAATTATGTCTCATTAGACATCAACAATCAATTGACAGTTTAACCCTTTCGCCTCAAGGGTTTCCTGGGATAAACGTCCACCACAGCCTAAGATACTTTTTTGTTTAATTGGAATAGATTTTACGTCTGTCACATATATGTGACGGTTGATAGCGAACAAAGGGCTTCCCGACACATCATTTGGAAGTAAAAAGAAAAAGAACAGTAGGAGAAGTATTTATTTCTTTTGAACGGAAATATTAGATTGGAAAAAGATATTTTTGAAAAAGAAAAAAGTTTTTATAATATTTAAAATACAACTACTTATTCAAAACTCATTTCTAGCGGCTCTTCTTCAACTTTTTTCGATAATTCTTTTGTGGCTGGGGACAAATTCTTCATTCACTGTTTGGTGGAAATCTTTTAGCCACCGAAGTGTACATGTATGTAGGGATATAAAAATAGCAATAAATATAATATTTAATAGTTAAAAGTATAATATTAATGATAAAATTAATTGATAATAAACTAGCGGAAGAGAGATTCGAAGCACTTTTCTAATAAGTGAACGAGGAGACTTTCCTAAATGGTAAAGGCAAATGATAATAAAAATGCTTCAATAGAGCATTATCTGTACTTTCTTTAAGAAAATATACAAACCAATTAACTACTTTTTATAAAAATATTACAGATGAACAAGGCCAAGTGGAGACATACGGTGCATTGCTTCAATTTCTAAATTCAGAAAAAAGTATATGACATTAATACCCATACCAAAACTTGTAGAAGAATATTTCAAGGCATACCACGAACTTGACCTAGCTCCCCGTATTTAAGCGTCAATATGTTTATTTTTCAAATTTTGCCTTTCTTTTTAAGGGCAACTGAACGCCTGATAACGTATTGAACGCTTCTTCAGGTGTTCATTCATTTAAATGTCTATCTGCTTTGTACCTGCTAGTTGAGATAAACTTCGGTTTGTTGATTGATTACGTCAAAAGTATACCTTTCCTACGAAGTTAAAGTTTTAGAATCTTTGGAAAGTGAAGATCTCAAGTGTCCTAATACAGCAACAATCATTAGAAGGAAATGATTAAAACCATAAATGATGCAAAATAATTTTTTAAAAAAATTTCATGAAGCATAGTTTAGTTATATTAACGTTCCGTTTTGAAGCAACACGAGGGCTATTTTGGGAGGGACCTCGTCATTTCAAACCGCGATCAGATGACGAGGGTGGCGCCTGAGCTGGCACTCCCTTCTCCAGGCTTCCGCGCCACACCAGCGGGAGGACGTTTGGCCCTCTTCGTATGATTTAGCTTGCAACAGGCCTCATACACGATGAATCTTCGGTGAAATCGGGTTTCGAACCTGAAACCCACCGACCCAAGTCCGAGACCTAACCACTACGCCACCACGGCCTTCTATCCGGTTGAGTGTTCATAAAGATAAGTTTTTCCTTTTTATTTTATTATAGTCCTACAATATATCGGCCAAAAGGATTCAGACAAAATGTTACAACTAGATGGTTAAAAAATGAGCAAAAACCTTTGTCTTTTGTGCCCTTTTCATCGATCGAAATTTGCAGTTCAACATCTTTTAAAAATATTTTCGTGCAAATATTCCATTATCAACCGAATAAAAACATACAAAACTGAATAAAAACACCCAAAAAATTTTGAAACTTAATTTTTTAAAATATTTGAAATAATCCAAAATATAACCATATACATAATGAAGAGGAAAGAAATTTATATAATTTAACGTTCTAAATAAGTATAATTTAACAAGTATTCAATTTATATATTATTACAACTATTTAACATCATTTCACTATATCTGGCAATATCATAAACAAAGATATTGAAATTTAAAAAATATCTTTCCTTATACTCGACACAAAAAATGTTATTTTACATTATTTAAAAAGTAATATGCATGGCTATTGAATGCCAAAAAAGTTGCTTAAAGAATTTATTCAATATCCCCAAAAAATTGTCAGTCTTTGAAACATATTGACAAGAAGAAAAAAAAATGGAATACTGTAATATTTAAGCAAGCTGAAATAATATAAGTACATATTTGTTTAAGTAAATATCACTTTTTAATGGCAAAGAAACTTGACCTAATTATTTATTATTATTTTATATTTTCTCCAATTTAATACAGGCTTTTCCAGTAAGTGTCTTATGAAGTAATTTACTCAATACCTGCCAGAATATTTAAAATATGCAATGGGTAATATTTGGTTGTAATGCCTTATTTGTGCTTAACATTTACAATCGTTCGAATAAAAAAATTTAGTCATATTTACCGTTGAACGAACATAAAAAATTTTACATTATTCCTCAAGAATCCCTATTAATGTTTATATTAGTTTTTTCCAGCAAGGTCCACTGGTATACAACTGTCAGTCCCGGAGATTAAGGACCCTGAGTCCACGCGCTCCGTCGAACCCCAATCATCCCTGGTGTCCTCAAGAATTATCGCTATTAGTATAAAAAGATAAGCAATACTTTATTTTGCACGCTTTGGACTTTATTATTGATAGAAGACATCAAACAGGTTATGGATACCGAGAGTTTATAGAAAGAATAGAGAGAAAATATATAGAATGTATCGTTCCTGAAACTAATGAATTTCAACAGTGTGTTTTCGCATAGAATAACCTTTTCACTTTTGAATGCATTAAACAAAAAGCAAAATGATTCTATTTCTTCTCATTTATAAGATTAAACTGGTTTGAGAAAAAGAAAACATTTTTTTTTTCTCAAATCAGAAAACTAGCCGAAGTTTTGTTGCTGGCTGGATAACAGAACAGTTAACTGTGCCTCCACCCCTTGGATTTTACAGCCAACTACTGCTCATCGACTCTGACATTCGAACTGTATGCCGGGGTGATTCATGTAAAATCTACTGATCTCAAGGTAACCTCCAGGTGGCAGTGGCCTAGTGGTAAAGTCTGGGCTTCGGGGCCGGATTGCTTCCGGTTCGACACCCGCCTCCACTGAAGATCCGCTGGGCATGTGGGCCTGTTGCACGTTAAATAATACGTAGGAGGCCAAACCTCCTCCCGTTGGTGTGGTGCAACATAACCCACCCCGAACCAGCCCACCCTACTCGGTTTAAGGCATTAAAGAGCCGGAGGGGAAGAGAACCGACCGCATATTTACAAACCCTACCCTAATAGAACTGAGGCAGAAAATCAGCCAATATCATTGGCTACGAGGGGCAATGACGTCGTTTTCAGCTCTCGCACGTAGCGTACGGCAATCATAACAAAGCAAGAGTCGACTAAATAAAATTGCGACGTAGGTGCTTATCGTAGATCAAAATTCGCGAACTCCAAGCAATGGAAACCTAAACTAATTCAAAGTCCGCATTCAATGGCTTATTTTGTTATAATTTTCGTACGAGAGCAAAGAACGACGTCATCGGCTCTGGGCGAAGCGAACCAATCATATTGTCCGATTTCCTGCCTCAGTTCTATCCGGGTAGGGTTTGTAAATATGCGAACCGACCAGCTGCAGCCAGAAGGGAAGAGAACCGACCAGCAGCAGCAGGAGGACGCAAGACCCACTCGCATTTATTAAAATTTTTTCTCATATATACAAACTGCGCCCCGCAACATGGGTGTAAATTAAATACATATATAAAAGTTTCATATTACAAGAGCTCACCCGGCGAAGGGAACAATACAAATAAAAGCATACGGAGTGAAACTTATTTACTAATAAAAATTTACCATGGCAGGGGAGAAACAAACAATACATTCATAATTTTAATTACCAATGGCATTCCACCCATAAAAAACAATATGTAAGATGCAGGGCAAATACAAAAAAAGAACCCAACTCAAAACCACACTCAAAACAGACACAAACAAATTATATAGAACAACATACACACAAACAAACTCTACACAAAATGAATTGGTAAACAATTTTTTTCCCTTTAAAATATATATATAAAAAACTAATCCATTCTCATCCACACAACTAATCAGTTAAAACTTTAAAAGTGTCAATACTCTATTACCAAGCATGCATCGGGTATAATGATTAAGACCATGTTGTTGGAGTGGTGCGGAAGTTTGGAGAAGGGAGTGCTAACTTAAGTGCCGTCCTCGTCATCTGATCGCGGTTTAAAATGACGAGGTCCCTCCCAAAATAGCCCTCGTGTTGCTCCAAAACGGGACCTTAATACAACTAAAACTAAAAACTCAGATTACTTCATGCATTTTGAAAGTAGGGTACCGTTTCAAGAGACTGTCATTTGGAGTAGGGTTCGAGATGATTCTTCTTATTATTTAGCTTCGTCAGATTCATTTTGTTCACTTGGAATTGGGACAAAAATTCCATAATGAAGGTTGCTAGCTCTTTCCCCCCCCCCCCTCGAATGTTCCTCCCTTCCTCCGACAAGCACAGAGTCGGGAAAAGTGACGTTTCAACTGAATTTCGGAATGGGTTCAATCGAACAACAGAGATAATATTAATCAGATGGATTTATTAAAAATAAAAAGAATAAGATTTAAAAAATAAACACGCTTCATTTGCGTACTAAAAAGTAGAAATTGTTTTTTTTAAATCATCCAGTGGGAGTAGCCTCTCCTAAACTTTCTCGTATACTGGTAAAAAATTTGTCATTTCCCCTCCCCTTGCGTGGATAAAAAAAATCGAACCTACTGTAATCCAGAATGCAACGAATATCAGAAGGTTTTTCATTGCAGATTATAGTGATTGTAAAATATTTAAGTGGAGAATCGTATTAAAAGAGATGCTTACGTATTAAAACTTGGCAATATTTATTTTTCATCACACTCCAGCAAGATCCGTTATTATACGAGCGAGCGAAAACAAAACAGGAGATAAAACATATCTATCACAAACTCCGTCTCAAGGACAAAGTAACGTAATCCTCCCGCTTGGTAGCAGAGATTGCTAAATACACATGCGCATGGAGATCGGTTTTGAAACGAATGCTTAACAAGTATGCGATTATACAGACCGACTGACAGTCAACCCGTTGACGGATTTGGCCCAAAATTTTATACGGATCTACATTCATGACGATAAAACTGTGTATCAAATTTTATCCATCTAGCTATTCAAGTTTTTGAGTTATAGTGTTCCCATGACTTCGGACATGCAGACAGACAGATTTCCCGTAGACGGATTTTGTCCCAAATTTGATAGAAACCTACAAATTATGTTTAAAGACCACATACCAAATTTCATCCCCGTAGCTCTAATAGTTTTCGAGTTATCGTGTTCACAGACAGACACACAGACATAATTCCAAAATTGTGTTTTTCGGACGCAGGGAGGTCTAAAACGTGGAGATCCGTCAAAATCTCGAGTTCGAATTTTTTGACGATTGCAATACTTTCTCTTTGTATACTTCGTATACGAGAAAGTAAAAATACAGGTATCGAAACAAAATCGTCAAAGTGTGAGGCGCTGAGAGAAATATCCTTAGTACAATTCTACTCAGTACTTAATAGTAATGTTGTCGGCGCTTCAAGCTTTTACAATTAAGTCCTTATTTTTGGCAAATAATAATAATAATAATTTTACTTTTAGTTCAGTTGTGATAGCGCGTTTTCAGAAACCTTATTATTTTTGTTCCTTTCTACTTTTTAATCTTTAATATATTTCATAATTCATTATTCTAGATATTATGGAATCTTGAAATCAATTTTTTATGTCTCAAATTCAATTCCTCATTGCGCCACTCTCAGGAAATCAAAATTTAATAAAAATCAATCAATTAACTGATAATGGAGATCTGAAAATGTTAAAACATGTATTGTCATCGGGAACACAAAACCATATAAAATTTCCGAACTCTAGTACTTCAAGAAGTGGTGAAAAATCCGTTATAAAAATTTCATCTTTACAAGCTTGAAACAAGTCAAGTTAAATATAAGCGTGAAGCAAACTAGAAGATATCCTTTGGATAAAACGAAAAATTCCGAGCTCTTGGCTGCTAATTTGCACATGAAAGAAAAAATTTCTGGAAATCCATTCAACTTATATCTGCATAGATAACACATTTTTATGTTTTCATGTAGTTTATTGCGCTAACTAGCGAATCATAGTTTCCCCAAGAATTTTTGTATCACACTTTTTGCTTTAATTCGTTCATAGAAAAGCTTAAGAATGCATGAAATTTTCGTGACCAGCGAAATAAATTCTGTCATTAATGAAAATTTTGAATAGTAATCGAATTACTTTTATTGATTTCAGAATGCATTACAATTTATTTATTGCAATTACAATTATAAGAATACTAAAATATGGAAATCTTCTTTCTGGATACCTTGAGAGTTTTTTGCCCCATTACTATTGAAACGCCCCTTATGCCTATAACCACGGGGGTTATCATACCAGTTTAATGGACATGGAGTATTATTTCTATTGTAGAAGAACGATATTATGCAGTTTTGTTCAACCTCAAAGAATTTGTTTAGTGTCACATATCCTTTACTATTCCTAAGATTTCCCATACCCAATTTCGGAATAAAAAGAAAATGCTTCTATTTTGAGATTTAATAAAAGAGAAAACGTATTCATCAAAATGATCTACGCAGCTATCTTTCGGCGGCTTGTCCTATCCAAGTTCAACGAACCCGCCTCCTTTAATGCGAAGATCAAGTTGATCCAGTCATTTTATGGATGTCCCCCCGGAATGCGTATATTTTTCTGGTTCCTAACTGTCTGGAGCTTCCAGACAAAACCTTGTTTGCCTTGGTGAGCAATTTTTTCCTCGCTCGTAGACAAGCTGGCTTCACAACACTGCAACTGGCTTCAGCAGCTTTTACTGCTTTCTCAAGAGGAAATATTTCCTTTTCATTCGTCGCAGGGACGATGATGATCAATATTATCTGCAAATTTGTTAATCATTGTAGATCAGCATTTTCTGGAGATTCTTTCGAATTTATGAGACTCTTTTTAACACTTGATTGAGTTGTGTTTTCCGAAACGGTTGGAAATAGGAAAGTTGTGACCGATTTGATGTGTGTGAGAGAAATTTCATCGTTTTAAATCCGGCTTCAAAAAATTTTAATACTTCTTTGAAAGGAAGTATTTTCTTTTGTTTAATTGCGATGTAAACTGTGTCGATCAACGTTAGGAGAAAATGTGTTAATCATTTTGTACAGGTATAATCAATATCTTAAGGTGACGCATTGTTCCTCTCTTCTTTAAGAGAATCTCTTGATATTTAATAGTGCGTCAGGTTCTGTTATTTTGAAAATATTTATAAGATTGGATATGAAAATTTAAAAATTTTATTCTGTGAATGTGAAAAGTATTATTCATCAAATGGCAATTAAATCCTAGTAAGGAAGTTAATGAAAGAAGGAATAGTTGTTTCCTGTCATGGCTTTCTTGTTACAGACTGTTGACGACAATTAAAATAAGTAAAATTATTTCATGAAACATGAAGGGATTCCATTCTATTGCGTTAAATTTTCACTGTCTGAAAAGAGGCGATAAAAAGGACGAAACTAACTTCACGGACGCGCAAAAATAAAATTTTTAAAGCCCTAATACTATCTAATGGCAATATACACTTTGGTTAATTGACACATAATCTTTTGACTGTGATCCACAACGCAAGTTTCACCAGAAACTGAAAATTTTTGGTAATAAAAATAAAGGTGCTGCATTGGCCTGACCTGATTCAATGTAATATCTGTCGCGTGAATTATCTTGAAGAAAGAAAATCTCATGTTGTGGATCACAGGACGTGGTGTGGTGTGAATATGTGGAGACTGGCATAAGGTTTAAATGTCCTCATAATCTGATCATTGCCGTTTTTCACCGTTTACCGCAATGGTTTTGCCGATAATGATTGCGACTCTCTTCGGTTCAGCAAGAATCGAGAACTTACGATGGAATTAAACTATTTCATAAATAGAAACCACAATTTGTTTTACATTTAGTTTTGTTATCAATTTTTCGTGTGTTTTAAATGTCTGTTAAGAAGATACAAAAAGGCAAGCTATTCTAAACCTCGATTAGATAAAGAGGCTGTCTCACTCAGATCTTTAATCGTCATTTCAAAAAGATATAAATGAGCATATTAGACGCGCCCGAAAACTCGTAGAATCAGGTCTCAAATCTGTATTCTGGAGTTGAGATTCTTCCACCCGTTTTTATTATGAAATGCGACCTATGGAGGTATACATAAATCGGCATCTTGCGCCCTCAGATTATTTACTGTTTTAAATTAATTATTTTTATCTCAAGAAATATGTTTGCTGCTAACTTATTTCAAGAGCGTGCAAGCAAAATTATAGCCAATTCTAGATACGTGAATATCTCTTGCTTTGTCAATACTTCAGTAAACTATGATTCTGTTTATTTAGTGGTTATTCACACCTATTCTAAAAGAACATGATTCCTAACTCAACTCCTATCGGTTATAAGCATCAAATCATTTTACTCTAATGGACTCAGACTTTCAATTTCGCCGAAGTATGTTTAGCAAATATTTCATCACCTTTTTCTCCATTTTAGATAGAGCAATAAATGTCTATTATGGTCTACATTTTTTAAAAAAATGTTGATAATATGCTCTCGTGAATAACCTTATATAGTCACCTGTTTGAAACCTACCCCCTCAGTTTATATGTTTATTCATGCCTTTTACTTGCTTCATTAGATAGACCCGAATTCGGAGATTACTTATAAAGCAGAATTGTAACCGCTGTCAACTCCGAGATATCTCGTAATTTGATCTATAAGTTTAGATGAGAAAGGAATAAGTGGGAAGCTGTATGAGATAAGAAAAATGACAAAAATCTATTATCGATCTTTTCAGGAAAAAAGTTCTTTGGAAAAACGCTGAAATTCATATCATTTCTTTAATTTCTAAAATACTAATTTACAAATAGTTGTAAAACCCTTTGTAAATGATAGACGTGTTACGAATGAATACAGCTATATACTGTCTCGTAGAAACAACTATTTCTATTAGACAGTATAGTTGTATTCACGTTTTCCGGTAAAAGGTTTTATTTCACAATGTAACAATCAAAATTTCTGGAGGAGAAAGAAAACACAGCATGAAAATCTATCAGAATAAGATGAATCATTGCCAAAATAAATGCGATGTAAAACAATAATCAATTGAAATTATTTTTTTTACTCGCATGCGAATTAATTACAGAATAAATTATTACATGCTATTAAAATACCGACATGAAATATTCAGATTCTAGCTATGAAACATTATTTTTATATATGGCCAAAAGGAGATCTGCTACGTGACAATCCTTCCAAATTATAAAGACAATTTATGTGTCTTTCATAATATAAACATTAGAACATACGATTTCCTTTAAATCACTATTCAGAGACTACATCTACAACCAACCAGTATTGAATTTCCCAACGCAAGAATTCTTAATATCGACGGCAGAGAACGGGTTAATCACCTTTCTCCCATTCTCGATCGAATGATGAATGTGTGAGCGAGCCTGCTGATCGTTCATTTATCTCATCACCACTTGTATTATTTCCAGTTGAGCGTTCTACAGGAAAGAATCCGTTCAGGCTTTTAATTCTACAGTTTTCATCTTAATTCTTGCATTAGAAAGAGCATTCATTTGCTCTTTTATTGCAGGGAATGAAGTCATCCTTCTTCTAGACTCCATCATCACCCTACGACGTCGCAGCTGAAGTTTCTCTTAGTCGTCAATTAAGGAAGCCCAGTGTTGCTGTCAAAGGTCAGCCACTCCTCTATTATTGTTCTCTCTGGCCATTATTACGGCGCCCGCTGTGACCGAAAGTCTCCACATGCAAGCTTCCCCTCATCTGCTGAGAAGGGACCCCTCACATATTGCAACAGTTAATGCCATTTCCTTATTTGACTGGAGGCAGTGTCCCCGTTACGGCTCCAAAATTCGAAGATACGCAAGAAAATGTCAAAATTAGTAGTCAATAAAATACATTTGAACTTTTTCGGACAATTGTCTTGATCAGATTTTTATCGAAGAAATTTATTTCGACATGAGTCGACAATTGGCGGATAAATTTTTTAAAAAATGACTTTAAAATAAACAAAAAGAAACTAAATTTAAAATAGTTTCTAAGAAATTTTAATGCGAGATTTTAAATCAAGAAAATTTTCTGAGCTATTTTTGCTTATAAATATTAGACGAGAAATTCAAAGAAGAATCTACTGTGAAGTATTTTGGCATCTTAATACGTATGTGTGGGTCTTGACCCACAACTTAAAAAGCGATGCTCGAGTGAATATATACATTTTCAACAATGCTGAATAATGATGTTAAGAAATAATGCTGAGAAAATTTACATAATTAAAGTCGATACTTTTATTTTGTAAGAAAATTAATCAATTTCAGCTTGGTTTTTATCATTTTTAATTGTGGATTCTCTAAACAAAGAACACTCAGTGAAATTGAGCAGAAAAGAAAATTATCATTACTTCAGGATATTTAAACAGTATTATAATTTTTTTCTCTTAGTAATTTCTTCACTTAGTAATCTTGAAAATTAAGAAATAGTTTCGGGAAGTGAAGTAAATTGAATAAAATTCTATAATGATTGTAGATATATGTCCGTTTATGTTTTACATAAATATATGAAATAATAGATTTCAATTTAAAACAATGTTGTTTGTAAAATAATGTACTTTTATGTATGTAAATAAGGATCTGTATAGTCATAATAGATGTATATAATAAGAGCCTCATATTCGAAATAATTGGATTTTTATGTATCTATCTATTTTTGTAAAATAACTTCTTCTAATATTCATAAGTAGCACAATAAATTTTAAGCACTGAAAAGCACTGAAAAATGACTCATAACAGAAATCTCGTTCCTTTATTCTTACGAAATAATATCTGAATTCCATCTTGAGAAACAAATCATCTCAAAATATTAGAAAACATTATTAATAAATTTATGATCAATAATCTACAAACATAAATCAAAACTCATACGTAATTCAAAATGAAACCGCTATACAGACTTGATAATTTTATAAAGATATTTATTTTATGTTTTTAAGAAGATAATTATTTTTAGATTTTTCTTAGAATTTCCTGCAGAAAGCGGATGTATTGCACAAGAATTAATGAAAAAAATCTGTTCAATGAAGAAGCATTTACTTTCTAGCAGTAATATTAAATTGAAGTAAAAAACTATGAGCTTTAACAGCCTCAATTTAAAAAAAATTCAAGTATTTCTCCAATATTTAGAACAATTTGAGAGGAACGTGAAATTTTCAAACTGTTGTCGTCACAAATGAGAGTCGTTTTAATCTCTGAAAGGCAATTTTTTTAATACGTCTTATAAATAACCTATAAAAAATTGACATTATTTTATTTTTAAAATATCGGTTTTTGATAGTCTTGCATTATTTGCTTGTTATTTTTTACTAATAAAAGCGTTATTCGATGTACGATATAGATTCATGTGGACGACATCAAACAATATTGCCATTTAATCTTACATCATCTAGTGTTTCTGCTGGGAATACGTTGTGTGAAAAATTTCTGTATTGCATAGTTGGAAAACGGTGAGAACGGCTGAAAAGTTGGTGAGCTGAATTTTTCAATAAAATATTCAGCTCAACTCTACACATAATTGCAAGGTAAAGTAATTGTATTCAATATAAAATAGAAATAGTGATTACTTTGATTTCTAAATATTTAATTTATTTTAATCAATTATTTTTTTGTTTTTAAGCGCAATGTCTTAGGGGGAAAATGCCGCTAGATATTAGCCATTTTGCAGTTTCCTGGACCGTTTTAATTTAAATTATATTATTATTATTGTATATTTTCATTTAATTTGTATTGGCGTTCTTAATCGAATTATTTTTCTTCCGTCGTTAAGTTTGATAACCAAAGAAACCGATCTTCCAATATGGAGGAAGCCTTTGCACGTGGATGTGTTGCAATATTTCCAGCAAAAGAAACTCAGCGTAAATGCCCGATATCTCTGTTAGTTTAAAATCTGCTTCGCCCCCCCCCCAAGCATATGAAAGATTCCTGGAAGAATTACAGAACAGAACGCCGTCTCTTACCCCCGTACCCGTAACCAGACCGGTCACTGAACGGTTTCATGAGCAAGACACGGGAATTTTATTTAAGAAAAAAGAAAAACAAAATAAACAAAAAGAAAGAAATATTTACACTATGTACAGCACATGCATTTTCACTTTTACATTATTAGTTCGTAATAGTCTCTTTTCCTTAGATGTTGTTATACCTTTCTTTTTGGAAGGGGGAGGGAATGTCTTGTAATTGAGCTTTTCAGTTTAGCTCGCCGGAAAGTTGAAGGCTAGGGAGGCCGGAAAAGATCTCTGTTTCTGCTTATGAATTTTCCTGCGATTACAAGCCGGAAAACAAACTCTACTGATATTTTACCAGCTGTAGTATTTATTCCAATACAGAAGTGAACTGTAAAATCGAGAGGAGTAACTTGAAGCGAATTTAAAGTTCTTTGCAAATACAGTTTCTCCTCGACTTACGACCCAGTTCCGACTCACAGGTCGGAAGTCGAATGGGTAGTAAGGCAGATTTATATTTTTCAACACTATTTTTCTTCAAACGGGTTACAAAAATTGCACATAAAACACAAGATTTCAATTTATGAACATTTAATTATTGTACATAATGTGAAAAACGCATTATATGTACTCTGTAAACGCAAATACAACTTGAAATTTGAAGTTTATTTTCTGTGGTCGTAAATCGAAGAGAAAGTACAATGATGAAAGCATTTACCTCCTTAGAGGACGAATCAGTGACAATAATCCGATAACTTTAACACTTTATCCATTTGAAGGAATATTTATTCCAGTAGATTTGCATCGTACAATAAAAAGCACATCCAATATTCTGTTTTCTTCAGAACATAATGCATCTGAATTGGTAAATTAATAATTCCATTATCATTTCAATTCAGAATCACGCATTTAAAGAATGTGAATAAGTACATTTCAATATAAATAAGTAGAATGGTTTCATACTCTGTTAAAGAGCAAAGCAATTCACCTCAAAAAGTTTTCTTCATCCCATGTGTAGGAAAATCAATTAGATAAATGATACATTAATTAGAGATAAACAAGAAGAAAGTTAAATTAATACATTTATTTTCTAAATTCAATTGAAATAGATTAAATTAAGAAGATATTCTGAATTATTTTGATGTATTCAACTTAATCATATGTTATCAGACTTAACGCAATCCTTTGTGGAATCGAGACTCCCAGTTTAAGAAATCTGTTCAAAAGAAACTATTTTTGTGGTAAAGAGATATTATGTATGCATGTTTTAAATGCACCCAAAGTGTGTGATTGAGATTATGCATTGCTAAGATAAAATCTGATGATATAACCTCCTTACCTAAAAAAAAAAGAAGAAAATAAAAATCTCCAAAAATGCTTATCACGAATTTCAAATTTTTTTCTTTGTTTATTTTTATCAAACGTTCTTTCCACCACTTTGTGATACTGACACCTTCTTTTTCTTCCCGGGCCTTCGAAGAAACGAAAAAGTACAAGAACTAAATTTCCTAATCTACGTTTGGGAGGACATTTGACTCTTGACGTCAGAATCTAATTAGGAAGATTCGTTTTAGGAATACTATCTACTGCAATGGTTCTCATGACAGTACAGTACTTTGGAAAATTTCTGCACACTTTCTCCGATCATGATTACTAGAAAACTCAATATATATATATATATATATATATATATATATATATATATATATATA